>CM055958.1:27395865-27510865 GCA_029490685.1 Schizonepeta tenuifolia
AGGGATTACCATTCCCGCTGGGCTAGCAGCCCATTAGGTGAAAAGCATCCACAAATATAAATATATTAATATTCAGCGCGACAAAAAAAAAAGAAAAAAGAAAAATTCTGGGCGCGTGGACGCGCCGTGAGGGTGCGTGTACCCCACGCGCCGGACTTATGTGCAGGTTACGCAGGTCAGCGGGTCATATAAACCCGATTGTATAGTATACAACCGGTGTATAAAAATATTTATCTAATTTAAATTCATTAATTTATTGTTTGACTGATGCAACAAATTTTATCATCAAAAAATTTATGGGCCTCTCTCTCTACGTTGCAACTTGGGAGCATATATTTATGAATAATTCTAAATGTAGTACAGCTCGTAACTTCGCCTCCCGCCGTCGGGCGGGGACTCCGAATCCGAGTTGTTCCGGAGGACTATCAGAGAATTGAACGAGGCGTCGTTACGGACTTGGCGGCGGGGGGAAGCAAATCTGTGGGGACGCTCCGGTGAGAAGTCGGAGGGGTCCACCGATTGAATGAATCTGCCGCTGCAGTGCGGACAGACGATGACTTCTTCGGAGGCGACAGAGACGATTCTGGTGCACTGGTAGCACCAGTACGACGGCGAAGGCGGAGGCGGAGGAGGTGAATCCATCGGTGACGCTGGAGGAGATCGACGGAAAAGGAGGAGGCAGAGAAATATTCCATCGGAGCGGTATGATTGAATTGGCGGAGTGTGTTTGTGGTGTATATATGTAAATATATAAAAATATGTAAACATATTTTTTGAATAAGTTGTAGACTTTATAATGGAATTGGGGTTGGGGGTTATGTGGAATTGGGAGTGGGGGGTTATGCCGATTTGTTGGGGTTGGCTATGCTATAATTTTTGGGTTATGAGGTTACAATAGTAAAATCATATTAATTATAATTATTATTTTTAATTAAGGACTATGAAGAGTAATTTGGGCTACCTTTAGAATTTCCCTAATATAGGTCTGTTTATTTCTTATGGGCTATTGATAATTTGTTACTTTGGTTGCTTTAAATTTGTTTTCATGGGCCTATTTGTATGATCGTGATTTTTGTAGATTTCTATTTTAATAGTAATTAATTTTAACTAGCTTTTTTTAGTTTTAATTAAATTTAGTTGAAAATATAAAATTAACCTTCCCAAAAGAAAAAATAATTAATGCTTCCTTGGCAAACAATGCAAAAACTTGTGCAAACTCATTTCAGCGTTCATAATCCATATGATTAATGTATCCAAATACGTAATCGGTTGAATCTACCTCCAAAGTTAGATATCGTCTATGTATAGATGTTGACCCATGAAATGATCAAAAAGGAATTTAGTTACTCAATAATCTGTTCTACTAGATAAATGGGTTTACTCTATTTAATCAGAATATAAGACAATGTTCATTAGCTTTTTTTTTATTTAAAGGAATTACATGATTTATACAGTATCAATTAAATCACTTCATGATGAAGGTGGGATATCTACACTACATACAAGTGAGATCACTATATCACTACATAAAAGTGGAAAACTACGCCACCACCAAATAGGGTGAGAAATACTACACCGTCACATGTTTGACTAAACCCAAAACCTCTAGCTAAAAAGGAACTTGTGATACCTCAGCTAAACAATTAATTACTATTATATTGAGAAAGGAATATATTGTTGAACATCCTATGCCACTTTAAGAAAACTTGGTCGTTTATTCTCAAAACAAATTTAAGATTAATCTGACCGCGAGTATAAAAATACTAACAATTATTTCTGGTACATGCTCATACTATTCGTTTCATTGGCAGTCAACAAAGTTCTGGGACATTTATCTACAATTAGAATTGATTAGTTCGATATTTTATTCAAAACTGTTGATTATTAGACGCATTAAAGATAAGAAAATGAAAATAATAATGTAAAACATAAAACAATGATTTATTTGTGTAGTTGATAAAGTTTGGTGAAGCCGGCAAAGTTGTTAGTTTTATTGAGTACTCACAAATTAAATAAAGTGAGCTCACATTGCAAGACTTGAGTAAAGTTTTTTTTAGAAGGAAGACTTCAGTAAGGGCATGTACTACGGGTGACGAAGGGCGGGTGCGATGGGCGGTGTCGAGCGGCTCGACACACCCCCCACTCGACACACCCCCAAGTCGAACCCGTAGTGGGGGATCGACACACCCCCAAGTTAAAGGGTGAGGCGATGGCGGTGTCGAGGTTACGATACACCCTTCGACACCGGGTGGCTGCAATATGGGGACACGTGGCGTGTCCCTATTGGTTCGTTCCTTTTTTTTTCCTGATTAAAAAATTCGACTGCAACGGTTGTATTTTATTTTGTCTCCAACGGGGATATATGATTGAAGAGATTTGAGCACGTTTTGGGCCACTCCGCGAGTAGTTGTTGTGTTTTATTTATTTCTTAATTATTGTATTTTTTTAGTTATTATCTTTTTTTTAAATTCAATAAAATTGTCATTTATTAATTTCTGAATTTAATTAAGTTATTTTTTATAATATTTATTACCAATAAAAAAAACAACAAAATAAAATCTATTCAATCATTAAAATCATGCTTCCCAGTGCTTCAATCTAAGTCTTATTCAACTCCATTGTAGTGGAAAAATAAACCTAGGTCTAACTCAACACCACCAATCATTAAAATCACGCTTTTCAGTGCTGCAACCTAGGTCTTACTAGAACCCTGTAGTGGATGCTCTAAAGTTGTGTGCTATAATCTGGTAAAATAACGTAATTTATTGTCTAATCTAGTATACCCGTGTTCGACTAAAGCCACATCACTGTCCATATCAAAACTTTACTATATCATGTCAGAAATTAAATTGCCTGAATTAAAAAATTGAAAAAAAATGCATAAAAATTTAATCTCGTATAGTTTGATACAACTTTTAAAAGTCATTTTTCTTTAGATGAATACATGTTAGTACAATTTATGTAATCAATCAAATCATAAATTCATGATATTCTACATAGGTCACAATACCAACAAACTAACACTAGTATTATAAAGTGGAAAACCAACTCATACCTTAATGAAATTTGAACCATGAACTTTTTAATTAAGGAGTAACTTATAAACCTCAGTTTAAGTCGAGAACAATTTAAAAACTCGGGAATGTTTTCTTCATATAAACCAATTAACTCTTATCATTATTGTACATATCATGTATCTAGTGATGATCATCATCAGTGCCGGAGGCACACTTTTCATCAAGGGGGCCCCAAAATATTTTAATTAATAAGATCAAATATTAAGTACAATTTATTATAATTACAAAGTAAAATAAAAATAAAAATATATAAAAGTCTGAATGAAGTCTTTATATCAAAAATAAGAGATGAAGAACATGAGAGTTGCCTCAATTTGCGTCCTTTTGTCTTCTCCAAAGTTCCGAAACTAGAATCAATTCGATCAAATATATGAAATCCAAAAGAGACAGAAGCTTCGCACATCCTCCTTTCGTATCGCTGCAAGATGCAGAAAATTGAGTTAATCAAGTGCGCATGTCACCTTACCCTCACCGCATCGGTATCAACACACAACACCATCATCCGTCGAAGAACACGTTGGTGAGTCGTGGCTATTTGGAGAAGAGAGAGGTCGTCAGCTCGATCTAGGGATTAAACGAAACCCCAATTTATCAATAAAAATATACTTAATTTTTTACTCATAATTTAAATTGCAAAATTACTATTAATACCTCTACTCTTTTTCAAATTTCAGGGGCCCCAGTGACCCCTGGGCCCATATACCTTAAAACCCTAATTATGTAACATTATAAATAGAGACATCGAGATTTTTTTTTCTACGTGTATTATTCTCTATTCTCTTGGTTTGTCGAAATTATAACGACAATGCTATTTTACTCGGAAATCCAACACAAAATGATTTTACAAGAGAGCGTGTGACGACGCGCAAGTGGTGCGAGTAAGAAAGTAGAGCAGTAGAGGCCCACCTTCCAGTCCAAAAAGGGGTTTCATTCAAAGTTGACACCCTACAACAATGGAATTCTCCGCCATTGGTAGCCCGCCATTGGTAGCCCGCCATTCACACACTCACACACACTAAGCAAACATATTTATACATATATTAAATCCCTAGGCAATCGATCCTAGCACAGACGCAAGACTATGGAGGTCAGAGCCAGAGCGCCTGGAAAAATCATACTCGCCGGCGAGCACGCCGTCGTTCACGGATCCACCGCCGTCGCCGCCGCCATCGATCTCTACACTTACGTATCTCTTCGCTTCCCCACTCCCGAGGGTACTTCACTATGATGCTATCCTTTCTCAATTTGTAATGTTTGTTTATAATTGATGCGAATGTTCGTTTACGAGATTGATTTCTCTTTTGTTTTGCTTTGATTTGTTATTTGAACTGAAGTATTGTGTTTATTGGTGGTTTATGCGGTTGTGATTGGGGTAATTAGTTTATTGTGTAGCTGATCAACCTACGTTCAACTAGTTTGATTGTGCTATAACGACGAAGCTCTATAACTCCAGCTTAAGGATACGTTGAGCTAGTTTGATTCTGCTAATTGCTATATATTTCTGTTGATAGATAACGACGAAGCTCTAGAACTCCAGCTTATGGATACGTTGAGCTAGTTTGATTCTGCTAAATTCTATATATTTCTGCTGATAGATAACGACAAAGCTCTAGAACTCCAGCTTAAGGATACGTTAAGCTAGTTTGATTCTGCTAATTTCTATATTTTTCTGCTAATAGATAACAACGAATCTCTAAAACTCCACCTTAAGGATGTGGATTTGGAATTTTCATGGCCTGTTGGAAAGCTGAAGGAACTTCTGCCTGAACTGGGTAGTGGCTCTGCTTCCTCTCCTTCAGCGTGTTCATTAGAGAGCGCAAAAGCAATTGCTTCATTAGTTGAAGAACTAAATTTACCAGATGCTAAGATTGGACTTGCTTCAGGAATTTCAGCTTTCCTTTGGCTATATACATCAATTCATAGGTGTGCAATTGAGCTGCTTTTTAATTGTTTTTAATACTAATTCTAAGGATTTTGCTGTATCTGATTAAGTTGCATTCTCTTCTTTGTCAGTAATAAGCCAGCTAAAGTGGTTGTGAATTCGGAGCTGCCATTAGGCTCCGGCTTGGGTTCGTCTGCTGCCCTTTGTGTTGCACTGTCTGCTGCCCTCCTTGCACTATCTGATTCTTTGAAACTTGATTTTAGCCATCAAGGTTGGCAAACATTTGGGGACAGCGAACTAGATCTCGTAAATAAATGGGCATTTGAAGGTGAAAAGATGATCCATGGGAGGCCATCTGGGATAGACAATACAGTAAGCACATTCGGTATGTAAAACCTTCTCCTTCAATAAAAAAGAGAGTGAGAGAGGGTAACCCTATATGATCTATATTTTCAAGAACTTGATATTTACGAAGCAATTGATTGATTGTGGTCTTAGCTGCAGAGTATGATGAATGACTATGTATTCTACCAAATTGTTTGAAATGATAGTCCATAAATTTTTGTCATGCTCACTGTTTATACTACATAGTAAAACCACTAGATGAAGTATTTCTTAAAGATGGGTGATGTGATGGAATTTTATATAGTTGAACTTCAAAGGGATTGAAACTGGCGTGCATAAGAGGTGTCTATTTGTTACATGTTATCGGTTTCACAAAATAAGAGAATAAAACGCACCTCATAGTTTTTTTTATTGTATGAGATATGCTTCCTTACTAGGTGAATCTCCAAACATGTTGAAGAAACCTCTTGATGGATTTGAAGTACACACTATCTTGCTATATTTGCTAAGGATGACAAAATACTGGGGAAAATCTTCTTATTATATCATCTAACAAAATCTGTTACAGGGAACATGATAAAATTTAAATCTGGCGAACTTACTCGTATCAAGACGAATATGCCTTTAAAGATGCTCGTAACAAACACGAAAGTTGGAAGAAACACAAGAGCATTGGTGGGTGGTGTATCAGAAAGGGCTAATAGACATGGTAGTGCCATGAGCTCTGTATTTAAAGCTGTTGATTCGATCAGCAATGAGGTGGCTGCCATCATCCAATCACCAGTTTCTGATGATCTTGCTATAACTGAGAAAGAGGAAAAACTAGGGGAACTTATGGAAATGAACCAGGGACTACTGCAGTGCATGGGGGTCAGCCACGCTTCCATCGAGACTGTGATCAAAACTACGTTGAAATATAAGCTAGCCACTAAACTAACAGGAGCTGGTGGAGGAGGATGCGTGCTCACACTACTACCTACTCGTATCCTTTTTGTTTATGCTTCTCTAATTTTTGTTGCCTTTGGGTCTAATACATATTTTTTGTTCGTTGCTTGATCATATTTTTGGTTCAATATATTTCTCTGCTATACTATCGAGATCATTGTCCTCTTAATTGACATCTTCTATGTGAAAACAATAATTTCCTTGACTAGATGATCTAGTATTATCAGGAACGGTTGTTGACAAATTAATAGCAGAGCTAGAGGAATGTGGGTTCCAATGCTTGATCGCCGGAATTGGTGGAAGAGGCATGGAGATTAGCTTTAGTGGTTTTTCCTAACATAGGTCAGAAGCAACATCCAAATGTAAGATCTGTACCTTAGTCTTCAAGTAATAATTTGCAGATCTATTATTATTCTATCCTCTTGTTTCTGTGTTTGTACGTTTAGTTTTTTTAATGCTAGTCACTTTCTATTGTAAGAACTTATTACATTCTTGTTGCAATTTATATTTTGCTTCTGTATCACTCGAAGGAATTGTAAAGAAACCTTTTATCCATTTGAATTCTTACAATTTGAGTGTTGTCTGATGAATCATGAATGATTTGGGTACCTAATTAATAGTTATAGATGAGAACTTTTGTAATTGTGTAATTAAGCTTCATGCATATTGTTAGCTATTGTTTTAATTAATCTGATAAATTAATATGACAACATTGTAATATGGTACTCGATTCATTCATGTTATCCTGTGAAATTAATTTTCTGTCTAACTTGGCGCTCTGTTTCTGTCTTCAGTAAATACTATTATTTATTTATTTTTATTCATCAAAATCATTACAATTATCATTATTTTATTATCCTCAGTGCTAGGAAAACGGTGCATACATTTTCCGATGTAGTCGCCTAGATCGATATAAATATTTATCAATTTCGTAGCTTTCCTTTTATTCGAAGAAGTCATCACAATTTTGAACATTTAGGTGAAGAGCTTTTATAGAAAACTAGTGTGAAGCCGGTCGAAAATTGACGGAAAATTATTATTTATTAAAATTAATAAAATTTAATATTAGTAATATTAAGAAAGGTATTGTTTGTCAATTATTTTTTAAATTTCAGTAATATCCATTAAAAGTTCAAATCTAATTCATACCTATTATTTTTATAGATAATTTTTAGATCTCTATATCTGCGTATGATAAAAAAAAGAGTGTCTTTGATATTACTGCATTTTCTTTATCTGCAACAAATCAATTTTTTTTTTTGGGTACAAACTCAACATAATTTAAAATATGAAAAAATTTCATCGTATACAATGTTACTAATTGTGTACATTCTCGTCACAAATTAATCTTTTGAGTTCTCTTTCGCTATTATATTCATGAGATTGCAACGATTTTTTTTTGTACAAACTGAACATAATTCAAAATATACAAAATTAAATCGAAGACGATGTTAATGTTGTGTGAGTCCGATAATCCCGTCACAAATTAAAATTTTGAGTTCTCTTTTGCTATTGTAGTCATGATGTTGCAACGTATTATTAACCGTATTTAGCTTTGATCATCTCGTTCCGCATTAATTGATTATTAAAATCATTAGCCACAATTTATTTGATTGTTATAAAATTTATTTTGAAATTGAAACATTTAATTTCTAATTAAATTCAAATAAATTATTATACGATTCTCCCGTCTTCATTTACTATTTTTTTTCCCTTTTATTTAGTTTAATTTTAATCCAACTGCTTCATTGAGATAATTAAAAATATTAGCCGCAATTTACTTGGTAATTATAAAAATTTATTTTAAAAGTGAAAATCTTTAGTATGTAATTAAATTAAAAAATTTTCGCAATTCTCCCGTATTCATTTAGTATTTTTTATCCTTTCAGTTCAATTTTATTACACGTATTATTTAAATAATAGAAGCAATTTGCTTGGTAGTTATAAAATTTATTTTGAAAGTAAAAATCTTTATTATCTAATCAAATTCAAGAAAATCGTTCCCCAATTCTCTTGTCTAGATTTACTAATTTATGTGGAGTCATACGTGCTTGTATTTGCAGTTTTTTTTTATTTTAATTGCAATTTTTTATTGAAAATTTGTACACATATGTACTCCCTCCGTCCATTAATTCTGTACCCATTTGGTGCTGGCACGGAGCTTAAGAAAAGCTGATAAAGTGGAGTTGGTGGGATAAAGTTATTTTTGAGGGGTAGTGATAAAGTAGTAGTTAGTGGAATAAAGGTTGTTAGTGGTGGGCCCATAGTGAAAAAGGTAGTGATAAAGTGGTAGTTAGTGGAATAAAGGTGTGGGTCCAAGTGGCAAAGGGTACAAAATAACATAAATTAGTAAGGGTAGATGAGTACTTTTATACAAATGGGTACAGAATTAATGGACAGATAAAATGGGACAAGTGGGTACAGAATTATAGACTAGATAGACTAGAGAAATAAGAGAAGAGAGTAGAGAGAGGATTGTGAGAATTGTGCGTTCTTCATTTGAGGACTAAGCCTCTATTTATAGGGATACAAGGAGCATGTTTAGGGTATGTTGCTTGCACGACAAGCAATTCGAGTCTTGGCCATCAAGCAACTAACTACTTGGTCACCAAGTAACTATTGCTTGGGTGTCACTCATATATTTATAACACTCCCCCTTGAGTGACACATCCCTAAACAGATGTTGCCTCATTAAAACCTTGCTAGTAAAACCGAGTGGGGCAAAATCTAGTCGAAGGAAAAAGAGTACAACTGCTCCCCCTGATCTTGATATCACTGTAGATCTTTGAGTCGACGCATGCCGATCTTATATATCAATTTTCTGAATGTTGATGTTGGTAATGCCTTCGTGAATAAGTCCGCCAAATTGTCACTTGAGCGAAATTGTTCAACGTTGATATCACCACTCTTTTGGAGATCGTGAGTGTAGAAAAACTTGGAAGAAATGTGCTTCGTCCTATCGCCTTTGATGTAACCTTCCTTGAGTTGTGCGATGCAAGCAACATTGTCTTCATACAAAATAGTTGGGTTGGCCTTTGAGGAAGCTAGCCTGCACGACTCTTGGATATGACTTGTCATATTTCTCAACCATACACACTCTCGACTTGCTTCATGGATTGCAATAATCTCAGAATGATTTGAGGATGTTGCTGTCAAGGTTTGCTTCACAGACTTCCATGATATAGCAGTTCCACCAATGGTGAAAACGTAGCCAGTTTGAGATTTAGCTTGATGTCGATCAGATAGAAAACCTGCATCTGAATACCCTACAAGAGATTGATCTGAACTTTCCAAATAAAATAATCCAAAGTCAATCGTACCTTTTAGATACCGTAGAATGTGCTTAACACCATTTCAATGTCTCAAAGTGGGCGCAGAGCTATATCTTGCGAGAAGATTTACAGAAAAAACTATATCAGGTCTAGTGTTATTAGCCAGATAAGTTAATGCTCCAATCGCGCTTAGATACGGTACTTCAGGACCAAGTATCTTTTCACCATTTTCAACAGGTCGAAATGGATCTTTCTTTATATCAAGAGATCTAACGACCATTGGTGATGCTAATGGATGAGCATTATCCATGTAAAAGCGCTTTAACACTTTTCTGTATATGTGGATTGATGAATAAACGTTCCTCCTTGGACACGTTCGATTTGCAATCCAAGACAAAATTTTGTCTTTCCCAAATCTTTCATCTCAAATTCTTTCTTTAAATATTTAGCAGTTTTATTGAGCTCTTCAGAAGTCCCAATTAAATTTAAATCATCAACATAAACTGCTATGATTGCAAATCCATTTTCGGTTTTCTTTATGAAAACACAAGGGCATATATCATCATTTTTGTATCCTTCTTTTAAAAGATACTCACTCAGTCTATTATACCACATACGCCCAGACTGTTTCAACCCATATAACGATTTTTGCAGTTTAATCGAAAACATGCTTTTGGGTTGTGATTTTAATGCTTCAGGCATTTTAAATCCTTCAGGAATTTTCATGTATATGTCATTATCCAATGACCCACATAGATATGCAGTTACCACATCCATAAGGCGCATATCAAGCCTTTGTGACACAACCAGACTAATCAAAAATCTGAAAGTAATTGCATCCATTACTGGAGAGTATGTTTCCTCATAATTAATTCCTGATCTTTGAGAGAACCTTGTGCTACGAGTCTTGCTCTATATCTCGTAACTTCATTTTTCTCGTTTCTCTTTCTAACAAAGATCCATCTGTATCCAACAAGGATTTCAGATGCCAGAGTTAGGACTATAGGTCCAAATACTTTTCGGTTATCACAGGAATTCAATTCCCTTTCTATAGCTCCTTTCCTCATTGACCAATCATTTCTCTGTTTACATCCAGTAACAGATTGTGGTTTATGATCCAGATCCTTATTTAAAATTTGATGAGCTATATGAAAGGCGAATATATAATCCACGATGATATTTTCTCTCTCCAATATCTGATTAGAGAATGCATAATTTATTGAGATCTCATGATTTTCAGATACTTGTAATTCTTCAGGAATTACATCACTTTTATGTGATTGATTAGTCACTTGTAATTCTTCAGGAATTACATTGTTCATTTTTGTCATTGCTTGGTTTTCCATCTTGCCCCTTTCTTTTTCTGGGCACTGAATCTTTGGAACCAAGTGGTCGATCACGTTTTTGACGAATTTTAGACTCATTTTCTGCCAAAGCTATTTGTCCTTTAGGGACATCAATTTTAGCTGGAGTATTTGTAGCACGTATATAAGATTGTCACTTTTCTTGTATCTACAAAGGCATCAGGGATTTGATTTGCAATTCTTTGCAAATGAATGATCTTTTCAACTTCTTGTTCACATTAATTACTTCTGGAATCAAAATGTGACAAGCTTTTCTCATTCCATGATATTTTCCTGTGCTTTTCAGGATGTAGATTTGTTCCCCCTAATGTTGGAAATGTCATTTCATCAAAATGACAATCTGCAAACCGTGCAGTAAATAAATCACCCGTCAAAGGTTCAATATACCTTATAATCGAAGGTGAATCAAATCCAACATATATCCCAAGCCTTCATTGGAGACCCATTTTTGTTCTTTGTGGGGGTGCAATTGGGACATAAACCGCACAACCAAAAGTTCGTAAGTGAGAAACATCAGGTTCTTGACCAAGAATAATTTGCATTGGGGAGTAATCATGATTACCCGATGGTCTTATTCGAACTAATGTTGCGGCATGTAATATGATATGACCCCAAGCAGTAGTTGGAAGTTTCGATTTCATAAGCAATGGTCTAGCAATTAATTGAAGTCGTTTAATAAATGACTCTGCCAAGTCATTTTGAGTATGAACATGAGCTACTGAATGTTCAATCTCAATTCCAATTGCCATACAATAATTTTCAAATGCTTGAGACCTGAACTCACTAGCATTATCAAGACGAATTCTCTTAATAGAATTTGTCTGGGAATTGAGCTCTTAAGTTTATAATTTGGGCAAGTAGTCTAGCAAATGCTGCATTTCTCGTAGAAAGCAAGCATACATGTGACCATCTAGAAGAAGCATCAATCAATACCATAAAGTATCGAAATGATCCACATGGTGGATGTATAGGTCCACAAATATCTCCTTGAATTCTTTCCAAGAAAGATGGAGATTCCACATTAACCTTCGTATATGAAGGTCTAATGACTAACTTGCCTTGCGCACAAGCATCACATGGAAATTCATTTGTCATAAGAATCCTTTGATTCTTCATATTGTGCCCATGTGAATTATTAATTATCCGGCGCATCATAGTAGCTCCAGGATGTCCAAATCTATCATGCCAAAGCATAAAGCTTTTTGTGTCGATGAACTTCAGGTTCATGACATGATCTGTCTCAATTGCCTTAATGAATGTATAATACATTCCAGAAGGTAGCATTGACAATTTTTCTTTTGTCTGTTTACCGCCAGGCGCAAAAGAATTTATACAAAGATATTCATTGCCACCTTCTGCTATAGTTTCAATGTGGTATCCATTACCGCGTATATACTTGAAACTTAGTAAGTTCCTCTTAGACTTACTAGAATACATGTCATTTTCAATATTTAATTTAGTATCATTTGGCAAAATGATACAAGCTCTTCCGGAGCCTTCAATGATGTTTGATGCACTTGTTATCGTGTTAACATTATCCTCAGCTAATGTTAACTTAATGAAATACTTCTTCTTTTGAAGAATGGTGTGTGTGGTGGTACTATCAGCAAGACAAATATCACAAGATTCCATTTGAATTTCTGAAAATATTTTAAAGGAAGATCAATTATTTTGAAATAAGCAATTGATTTAACAAAAATAATGATTGAAATAACAAAACATTTTTATTAACTTGAAATTCATGATAAAGGACTAAACAATGTCCATATTATTGTCTTCTAATGCACCACCAGACACATCCAAATTATCTATTATTGGATCAACAAAGAAGTCGGAGACATCTAAATGAGTAGTATCAATTGAACTGTCAAAGTCAACGACATTGGTTTCCTTGTCTTTTTCCTTAATTGAATCTTGATATAGATTCACAAGGTGTTTTGCCGTACGACAGGTACGTGCCCAATGTCCGGTCATGCCACATCTATGACATGCACCTTCCTTTTTAGATGAATTAAGCTCGTAGGATGTTCTCTGCCTTTTGTTGCTAGAGGTTGCATCATTTGGTTTACCGCGTCCACGACGCGACCATATCCACGTCCTCTCCCACGCCCTCTTCCACGTTGGTTCCCACGACCATTTTCATGATGAAAAGTTGCATTGGTTTCAGGCAATGCAGCGGAACCAGTGGGGCGGAGCTCGTAGTTTTTCATGAGCAATTCATTATTTTGCTCGGCAACCAACAAGCAAGATATTAATTCAGAGTACTTTTTGAAACATCGCTCTTTATATTGTTGTTGTAACAACACATTAGAGGCGTGAAAAGTGGAGAATGTTTTCTCAAGCATATCAACATCAGTGATATTTTCTTCACATAATTTCAACTTTGAAACAATTCTGAACAATTCAGAATTATAAGTACTCACATACTTAAAGTCTTGCAGTCTAAGATGCATCCACTCATAACGATCTTTAGGAAGGACAACCGTCCTTTGATGATCAAACCTTTCTTTCAGGTTTGTCCACAATTCTTTGGATCTTTGACAGTCAGATACTCAATCTTTAAGTCATCATGAAGATGATGACGAACGAAAATTAATGTCTTAGCATCCTGTTCGGATGCGTTATTTCCTTCTTTTATTGTCTCTCCCAGACCCTTTGAGATCAGGTGAACATCAGCATCAAGAGCCCATGACATATAATTCTTGCCCGAGATATCAAGAGCAATGAACTCAAGTTTGGCTATATTTGCCATCCGTGCAACTCTGCACAAAAGAATTAAGGATAAATACATTATCCAAATATTTGCTCTTCGGGGCTTGTAATATTCTTCAAGAATGTTACTTGGGCTATTTTGAGTGTAATATTCTTCAGGAATATTACTTGTGCTATTTGCATAGCATCAATAAGATTGAGTGTAATATTCTTCAGGAATATTACTTGTGCTACTCAAATAGCATCAATAAATTTTTAAGATTATTCGTGTTTCCTCATGGAATCACGATTCAAGATTAAAAACGAAGCATATATAAATGAAAAGTAATTGAGATTTTCAAACTAAAAATAAATTTATACCTCGTTGGAAAGACAAGATTCTTTCATATAACATACCTTCAATTTAGTCGGTTAGAATCTCGTGGCTAAGGATCGTGATTCAACGATCGAAGGGAATGATCGAGAGAGGTAGAGCTTCGGGCTTCTAGGATTTGAAGAACTTCTATCGGTGAAGGAGAGGTTCGAGAGCTTCGTGCTGATAACGTGTTATAGACTAGATAGACTAGAGAGATAAGAGAAGAGAGTAGAGAGAGGATTGTGAGAATTGTGTGTTCTTCATTTGAGGACTAAGCCTCTATTTATAGGGATACAAGGAGCATGTTTAGGGTATGTTGCTCGCATGACAAACAACTCGAGTTTTGGCCATCAAGCAACTAACTACTTGGTCACCAAACAACTATTGCTTCGGTGTCACTCATATATTTATAACAAGGAGCAAATAATAAGAAGTAAATAAATAATGCTCCATATTTATGGGTGGTTTTAGGTAGATTTCCTTTCCAGCCGCCTAAGTGTTGCAAACCCCATAAACATCATCATTTATTATTGTTAATCTTTCTGTAGGTAATAAACTAATATCAAAATTACGTACTATTATTATTCTCAATATTTAATTGTGAATCTATTATGATGAGATTGTTGCATAAAAAGAAAATTGTACTCGCTCTGAGAAAATATTTAGCGAGAAACATATGCATAGGGTTTAATTGATATTTTTTTGCAACACGTGATAATAAAAAGGTAGATATCTT
Organism: Schizonepeta tenuifolia; assembly: GCA_029490685.1. Classification (NCBI taxonomy): domain Eukaryota; kingdom Viridiplantae; phylum Streptophyta; class Magnoliopsida; order Lamiales; family Lamiaceae; genus Schizonepeta; species Schizonepeta tenuifolia. Next base: position 27,410,554 of record CM055958.1, read on the forward strand.
TGAAATCTACGAGATATCTTATGCCATATTTAACATATGGGATCTTTATTTCCTTTATAACTATTAATCAATTAATTAAATATATAATTGTAAAATTTATGAATTAAAATGAAGATTTAAGATAAATAGTAATACCGGATGAAGGATGCGTCACGTAGGAACTAAAATTAAAGGGAGGGCTTGAATCAATATTGATTTTAATAATACTCCCTCCGTCCCTGATATATCTTCCTATCTTTCCTTTTTTGGATGTCCCCCATATATCTTCCTAGATATTTTTGGACATCATATGATTACTCCCTACCCTTACTTTATCAACTTATTTACCTAAAATATCACATATGACCCACCACTATCTCAATTAATTAATATATCACTCACCACTATCTCAATTAATTAATATATCACTCCTTTAATGTGGGACCCTTTTTCCACTCAATACATACTGAACCACCTTTTATCCACCCACAATCAACTCATCAATATTTTTTTTAATCCTCGTGCCACTTCCTCCTAGAAAGATATATCAGGAACGGAGGGATTATATAGATATAGATGATAGCGAAAAAGGGTAGGAAAAACACACTCAGCAATTCAAGCCAAAACAAGAGAAATGAAATTCTAGAATAATTTACATAATTTTATTGTCATGACAGTCGACAAGGTTGACTTAATAATTACACAAGTTGACTAAACTATGATTTAATAATATATCCTACTTACTTAAAATTTCACTTGCATTTACGTGGCTGGCAAGCCCAAGGCCAAGACAAGAGAGCAGGCTAATCAAAGTCAAAACTATATTGAATAAATACTTGATCCGCTCCTCTTCATTTTATATCTTCTTTCTTGGCCATCATATCAATAGCAATGTCTTCATCCGAAACCGAACCCATTTCCGACTCCTACGCCAAATTAGGACTCGTCCAAAACTCCGACGGTTCCTTCACCCGCATACCGGAATTACTCGTGCTTTCGACCACCGCTGCCTCCTCCGATCCTGCACCTAACTCAGCTCCCGTCCTCACCAAGGACGTCCCCATCAACCCACAAAACGACACGTGGGCCCGTATCTATCTACCACGCCGCGAGCCCTCCGCCGCCAAACTGCCCCTCATAGTTTTCTACCACGGCGGAGGCTTCGTCGTGGCCAGCGCAGCCACCACCCTCTTCCATAAGTTCTGCACCGACATCGTCCTCCACCTCCCGGCGGTGATGGTGTCGGTCGAGTACCGCCTCGCCCCGGAGCACCGCCTCCCCGCCGCCTACGACGACGGCATGGTGGCGCTGCGTTGGGTCCGAGACGCCGCCTCCGCCGGCGGCGACGAGTGGCTGACCGAGCACGCCGACGTGGCGAAGTGCTACATCATGGGCAATAGCGCGGGAGGGAATCTGGCTTTCCACGTCGGATTGCGCGCGTCGTCGTGCGTGGATGAGCTGTCGCCGATGAAGATCCAAGGGCTGATATTGCACCAGCCCTACTTCGGTGGGGTCGAGCGCACCCCATCAGAGATAAGGTTACCGACTAATAAGACAATGCCTTTGCACATGACCGACATAATATGGGACTTAACGTTGCCGGTTGGGGCTAATCGGGATCATCATTATTGCAATCCGATGAAATTATTGTCATTAGCGGAGGTTGATAGAGTGATTAGTGAGGGGTGGAAGATTTTGGTGACCGGCTACGAAGGTGACCCGTTGATTGATCGGCAAAAGGAGGTGGCGAAAATGTTTAGAGAGAGAGGGGCGTCGGTGATGGAAGATTTTAGAGAGGGAGGATCTCATGGAATTGAGTTCTTTGATGACTCCTATCTTCCTGCGTTTTGTAATGTGTTGAAGAATTTTTTTACTTAATTAGTATTTTGAGCTTTCATTTTTTCTTTTCCAATTCTCGGGATAAATCATAAATCGTTTGATGTATTTTCCTAGCTCTATAGATGAGTGCGTAATCTTTGTTACTCGAATGATGTTTGGTATGATAAATGAAATTATTCGACTATTTCTAATCTTGATAAACTTTACTCGGACTCGTAATTAAGTTAGGAAAAAACGAGTGTAGTAAGTATTTTAGTATTTGCAAAAATTGATAAGGTCATCAAATTATAGAATCCGCGAACTTTTTGGAGCCTAAACCTGGATAAACCTTGTTTTAATGTGATAGACTGTAAATCATAAAAAAAATTATGAACCAAACGACTGTAAGGTATTTTCGGAAGAGTGAAAAACCCATATAGCAAAAACATCCCTTAGATATCAATAGTTGTCAAGGAACATAATATGGTAAAAATATAGCCAAAAATGTATTTTTGAGACAATTATACCCTTACTACATTGGAGGAGTTATTTTCAGTTTTTACGAAAAAAAAAAACGTGTCATCCCCATTCCAAACCTCATTTCCCTCATTTCCCATATTTTCAGTTTCTCTCTCAAAAAAACCTCTCCATATTTTCTCCACCACCTCCATTCCAAACCCGCCACCTCCATTCCTCCATTTCTCCGCCCACCACTTCCACCGTCACAGCCGTCGCGCCACCGCCAGAAACCCTAGTTTCCTCCACTATCAACCATTAGCCGTCGCGCCACCGCTAGAAACCCTAGTTTTCTCTACTATCAACCCTCAGCCGTCGCGCCACCGCCACCATCTATGGCTTCCGACAGTGAACAAACCAGATCTGTGCAAGAAGAACAAACTCTACTGTCTGTGGAAGAAGAAGAAGAAGCTGCCGGAGACGAAGAAGGAAGCGGAGACAAAGAAGGCGGCAGAGACGAAGAAGCCGCCGCCGTCGATTTGGGTGACTCTGAAACAGACGCCCTTCGCGACGAAAATCAGTCCGATTCCGGCGACAATGCAACGCGAGAGAGGAGGAAAAAAAGAAAGCACGATCAAACCGGCCATGCCCAACCGTCGAAGGAAAAAAAGAAAGACGAGAGACAAGACAAGAGAAAGGGGAAGAAAAAACAAGGAGAAGAAGAAGAGGAGGAAGAAGACCCCGTCGACAGCGAAGCAAGCGACGGTGACGAATCCGGCAACCTCTACGAGAATCAAGAGGTAAAATTTGAATTTCTCATATCCCGGTCTTGATGCAATTGATAAATTCTTCCGATTTGTGTTTAGAACTTGTTTGAATGTCTAGATCTGGTTTTTGATTTCTCATATTTGCTTAGAACCCTAATTCGTAACACGTTTTTGAAATTTCGATCATAAACTATTGCGAAATTTTAATTTCGCAACATCTGTTATGCCTTTTTGAATGCTTGGAATCTGGATTTCTTAGGTGCATAATGTTGCGAATTTCGCAATTCGCAACACAATTGGTGCATAGTGTTGCGAATTGTGAAATTCGTAACTAACTTTGGTTTCTGTTTCGTTTATTTGACGTTGCAAAATTTTAATTTCGCAACATGTGTGATGCCTTTTTGAATGCTTGGAACCTGGAATTTTAGGTGCATAATGTTGCGAATTTCGCAATTCGCAACACAATTGGTGCATAGTGTTGCGAAATGTGAAATTCGTAACTAACATTGCTTTTGTTTTGTTTATTTGACGTTGCGAAATTTTAATTTCGCAACATGTGTGATGCCTTTTTGAATGCTTGGAATCTGGAATTTTAGGTGCATAATGTTGCGAATTTCGCAATTCGCAACACAATTGGTGCATAGTGTTGCGAATTGTGAAATTTGTAACTAACTTTGGTTTCTGTTTCGTTTATTTGACGTTGCGAAATTTTAATTTCGCAACATGTGTGATGCCTTTTTGAATGCTTGGAATCTGGAATTTTAGGTGCATAATGTTGCGAATTTCGCAATTCGCAACACAATTGGTGCATAGTGTTGCGAATTGTGAAATTCGTAACTAACTTTGGTTTCTGTTTCGTTTATTTGACGTTGCGAAATTTTAATTTCGCAACATGTGTGATGCCTTTTTGAATGCTTGGAATCTGGAATTTTAGGTGCATAATGTTGCGAATTTCGTAATTCACAACACAATTGGTGCATAGTGTTGCGAAATGTGAAATTCGTAACTAACATTGCTTTTGTTTTGTTTATTTGACGTTGCGAAATTTTAATTTCGCAACATCTGTTATGCCTTTTTGAATGCTTGGAATCTGGATTTCTTAGGTGCATAATGTTGCGAATTTCGCAATTCGCAACACAATTGGTGCATAGTGTTGCGAATTGTGAAATTCGTAACTAACTTTGGTTTCTGTTTCGTTTATTTGACGTTGCGAAATTACATGTGTGATGCCTTTTTGAATGCTTAGAATCTAGATTTTTTAGGTGCATAATGTTGCGAATTTCGCAATTCGCAACACAATTGGTGCATAGTGTTGCGAATTGTGAAACTCGTAACTAATTTTGGTTTCTGTTTCGTTTATTTGACGTTGCGAAATTATAATTTCGCAACAAGTGTTATATGTTCTGAATTACTGAATTGGTTTAATTCTTTGTTTATTGCAGATCGAATGGACTTTCAAGTGGAAGAATCTTGCAAAAAAGCACCACCGGATAATGCTAACAGGAGGTGAGTCCACAGTGAACGACATAAGGTCTGTCCTTGAAACATTCGGCAAAAAATCTATCCAAGCATTGAAGCAATCAGCAATCGGGGCATTCATGAAGCTCCCGGATCTTGTGTCCAGATCCGGCAAAGCTTTACACTTCATGATTTCTTGCCAAGTCAAATCGGATCCGGAGGTTGACGAGACTGCTTTATTTTTCAAGGTCCAAGGGCGAATTCTACGATTCTCGCGGGTAGAGTTTGCCTTGGTTTCCGGCCTCCGATTCGGACCTATGCCTCCAAATTTCGCGCCATACCAAGCCCACCGGATACCAAAGAGTTCAGTCTTCACCAAGCTAATGAGAGGCAAAGAAATGCTCATTTCTACGTGCGGACAAAATTTATAAACAAGCATTTCGAAGTGAAAAAGGTGGAGGTAAAGGGGACTGAAGCCGACTACCTCAAGTTGGCGAAGATTCTCTTATGCTGTCTTTATGTGCTTGGACTAGATCCAAACAAGGAGAAGGTCCTACTGTGGATGTGGGCTTTGGTGGAGGATGACGAGGCTTGGGAGAAGTTCCCGTGGGGGAGCCATGCCTACCAAATACTGCTTGAGAAGATTGACGCGGTGACAAATTAAGCCTCGAAACTACTACCATCTGAAAGGGAACACCATAGCATTCCTGGTAAATTTCTACAATTCGTATCATTTGATTTTATTTTTTGTAACGAATTTAACAATTCGTATAACTGACGAATTGCTACTAATGAAAAATTAAATGTCAGGCTTGGATACATGAAGCAATACCGCCTGTTGGGAGGGGGATTGGAGGCAAGGACAGCAAATAATTTATACCTCGCATGCTGAGGTATAATTATATGAGTGCAAAGGGAATGATGCCCTTCAGTTCAAAGGTACAATTTCAATTTATTCTAATGTTCCAAAATTCTAGTTTCGCAACATGGGTTGTTGCGATTTGTTTATTTCGTATCAATGCTAATTGTTATGATTTTGTTATTTCGTTGCGAAATTCTAATTTCGCAACATAACTTGTTGCGCTTGTTTACTTCGTAACATAATTAATTGTTATGGTTTTATTATTATGGTGCGAGTGTTCAAATTTGCAACTTTTGTTGTTATGATATATTTCTTTCGTAACAGCATTACTTGTTCTGAGCATTTTTCATAAAAGTTTTATGATTTTTTTCTCATGCTACGAAATTGTAAATTCATATCACTATCGTTTGTGTCGAATTATTATTTTCGTAACATTGTTACCTGTTATTATTATATTCTAACGTTCCGAAATTCTAGTTTCGCAACATGAGTTGATGCGATTTGTTTATTTCGTAACAGTGCTTTTTATTATGATTTTGTTGTTATGTTGAGAATTTAGAAGTTCGCAACATATCTTGTTGTGCTTTGTTTACTTCGTAACATATTTATTGTTGTGGTTTTATTATTATGTTGCGAATTTTCAAATTCGTAACGTTTGTTGTTGCGATCTTTTTCTTTCGTAACAGTATTACAGAGTTACTTCTTTTCTTTGTAGGTGCTGGTCCCCGAACTTAAGCCACCGAAAAAGGAAAAGGATACAACATTCTAGAAATCTCTTGCTAAGGATCCTGAAAAGATGCCATTTGTCTTTCAGTATGATCCTACTGACAATATGAAGAAGAGAAAGCGTGCAATTGATGATGATGAAGACGTCGCTGCTGCACCAATTGGTGCTTCCACTTCTACTATTGCTGCCCACCTACTCCTTTCCAACATCCAATCTGCTGAAGATCGGGAGAATTTCATGAAGGAGATCGGGGAATATGCCGGGAGTGTAGCAACAACAAGAGCTAGAATAGAGGTTGAGGCTCTTCTCCAAACGCAACAAGATCAAATGCTTCAAGCACTCCTGCAATGCCAAAAGGAGCAACAACAACAGCTTGTCGAGGCTGTGGGAGATTAGAAGAAGCTGCTCGAAGTTGAAGCAGAAAAGGGAACGGTCTCACACCAAGCAGCAGCAGCAGCAGCAGCATCAACGGCACTCCCTCTTCAACAAATTGCAGAACCAGCAGCATCATCAATGGCACCCCCTCTCCTCCAACAAATGTCAACAGCAGCCTCCGCCTCTTCTGGAAGCAATGTAGCAGCAGCCTCCCCCTCCATTGAGCAAGAAAAGCTACCCCCATCCCTCCGAACAGTGGGGAAGAGAAGCAGCACCAACTTTCCACCACTGAGCCGGAGTCCAAACACGTAAAAAAAGGAAAATTAGTGCGAAATGACAAACAATGATGTTTTATCTCTTTTCTTTTTTACTTTTTTTAAATTTATGGACAAATTTGGTGTAATCACGGTATAAACAATTTGTACGATTGATACAAATTTAATAATTCGTATCATCATTGTAGTATTATTAAGTATTCGTATCATTGCTAGGTATTACTATCATTACGAAACTTTATATCCATCTCGTGTTACGAATTTATAATTTCGCAACAGACATGTAATCATCTCTTGTTACGAATTTATAATTTCGGAACACACATGTAATCAACTCGTGTTACGAATTTATAATTTCGCAACAGACATGTAATCATCTCGTGTTACAAATTTATAATTTCGCAACAGACATGTAATCATCTCGGGTTACGAATTTATAATTTCGCAACAGACATGTAATCATCCCGTGTTACAAATTTATAATTTCGTAACACACATTTAATCAACTCGTGTTACGAATTTATAATTTCACAACAGACATGTAATCATCTCGTGTTACGAATTTATAATTTCGCAACAGACATGTAATCATCCCGTGTTACGAATTTATAATTTTGCAAGAGACATGTAATGAACTCGTGTTACAAATTTATAATTTTGCAACAGACATGTAATGAACTCGTGCTACGAATTTATCATTTCGCAACAGACATATGTCCATCTCGTGTTACGAATTTATAAGTTCACAACAGCCATGTAATCATCTCGTGTTACGAATTTATAAATTCATAACACACATGTAATCATTTCGGGTTACGAATTTATAATTTCGGAACAGACTTTTAATCATCTCGTTTTAAGAATGTATTAGTTTGTAACGTATTTATAAATCTTCCAGGCACATGCTGTACTGAGTGAGCAGTTTGAAACATCAGACATGCAGATTAATGCCATCTTCGATCAACTAGATGATATAACACCGAAATATGAGGTTGTGCCCCATCCAATAGAAATTCATCCAATGGTGTGCAAGTCGGAACCATTGAGTCAAGCTCCTTCAACAATGCCCGCTCCTACGATCCACGCTCCATCAAACCCCACTCCAAAGGTGCACGCTCCATCAAAGGCTACGGCAAGTGTAAGTGCAATTTCAAAAGTGATCTTGAGTACGAGGCCCGTTAGGAGGAAATTTCCGGCACCCGTACATAGGAGTCCATTCCTTACCAATGACGTACGTCCGGGAAGAGACATGTTCGAACATTTCTTGAGCTTGGACCATGGAGTGTAAGTTTTCTTATTAAATATTTAGTACATTAATAAGAATAATGCAAATTACTTTCTAAATATGCTTTTAAAATAACAGGAGGAATGTTGGATTGCTTTGTGATGTCGAGAAAGATTTTTTTGAACACATCTTGAACAAAGATAAACAGCTCCATGGGGATCACATGGAAGCATACCTCGCTGTACTCACCTCGGATCCAGCCCTTGCAGGACTCAAACATATCAACTCCAATATTGCGATCACATCATGTTACTTCATGGTAAACTGCAATTATTTTTTTCTGTTTTAACCTTGATACGAATTTATAAATTATTAACACGTGTCTCTGATTCGTGTTACGAATTTATAATTTCGCAACAAACATGAAATCATCTCGTGTTACGAATTTATAATTTCGCAACATACAACAAATAATCTCGTGTTACGAATTTATAATTTCGCAACATACATGTAATCATCTCCTGTTACGAAACTTATAATTTCAAAACAAACAAATAACCATGTCGTGTTACGAATTTATAACTTCGTGACATGTATCTCTGATTTATTACTTGGAGTTTGTAACATAGTGTTATGATTTGTTAATAGGAAACGTTTGATGAGGTGTTTGAAGAAATGCATAAGGATAAGAAACAATTTGATGAACCGTTTAATCACAAATTGTTCAACAATCAAATTGAAGAGGTTGTTCCAGTAGAACAGATGGAAAGATTGTGCTTATTTGCTGAGGTTATACAGCCGAATTGGGGCCCAAACATGAAGAAGTGGATTGATTGCGAAAAGGTAAAACTAAAACTATTACAATTTTTTTCATGTTACGAAATGTCTGTATCTCATGTTACGATTTTATCATTTTGTATCATTAGTTTATAACAGTTTGACATGAGTACATATTACGAATTCAACATTTCGTTCCAATGTGCCTTGTAGGTCATAGCCGTTTGTAACTACAAAGATCATTGGGGGACGATTTTGTTGGATCTCAAGAAGCAAACACTTGTGCTCTACGATTCATTTCAATGGATATTCGAGGACCACCACTTCACAAATAGGAAGGACATCTTCCTACCCCTTGCAAGGCTTATCCCTTAAATATTGAAGGAAATCGGATACTTCGAGCATCATCGGATCAAGAAACCAACTCTAACACAATGGAAGTTGTGTATTCCACCTAAATCAAAGAATACCTTCAAACAAAAAGAGGATGTGAAATGTGGGCTCTATGCATTGAAGTACGTGGAGCAGATCTTGTCGAGTACCCTGCTGCCCAAATGCTTCAAGAAAGAAGAAGAGTACGATCATTATCGCAACCACATTGCCCGAACTATATATGCTCACAGCACGGATCAATCCATTCCCATGGTATTGGAGAATAATCCTTGAAACAATATTTTCTATGACCTTTTGTCTTTGCTAGCTGCACATATTTTGCTCAAAACAATTCCTATTTTGTAAGATTTAGTAGCACTTACCGTAGGTGAATATGCAGCTGTTTACGAAATTACAATTTCGTAACATTATCGTTTGTATCGAATTATTATTTTCGCAACATGATTCGTTGCGATTTGTTTATATCGTAACCTAGGTAACTGTTATGATTTTATTGCTATGATAATAAACAAAGTAATAAGCTCACGTGGTTACGAATTTCAACAAGGCATCAAACATGTTGCCAAATTATAATTTCGCAACGTCAAATAAACTAAACAAAATGCAATATTCGTTGTGAATTTCACAATTCGCAACACCATACACCAATTGTGTTGCGAATTGCGGAATTCGCAACATTATGCACCTAAAAATTCCCAAGCATTATATTGCGAAATTATAATTTCGCAACATCAAATAAACGAAACAAAATGTAATATTCGTTGCGAATTTCACAATTCGCAACACCATATATGAAATGTGTTGCGAATTGAGAAATTCGCAACATTATGTACCTAAAAATCCCAAGCATTCAACATGGCATCAAACATGTTGCAAAATTATAATTTCGCAACGTCAAATAAACGAAACAAAATGCAAACTTAGTTGCGAATTTCACAATTCGCAACACTATACACCAATTGTGTTGCGAATTGCGAAATTCGCAACATTATGCACTTACAAATTCCAGTTTCCAAGCAATCAAAAAAGCCTCAAACATGTAGCGAAATTGTAATTTCGTAATCCATAAAAATAACAAATTTAACCGTTATGGAATCAATAATTCGCAACAGACCACAACGATAATACATAAAAATACAACACTAATGATGCATAAACAATAAAAACTATCAATCAAATCTATTTAGGTCTTGACACGTTAAACGAGTATGCCCCTTTACGCCGCAGATCCCACATTTCTTTTTTTTCCGAGTCTTTGGTTTATTGCTACTCACTTCCTCATCCCTAGTAATTTCTTCTAACATTGTAGTGCATGAGTTTTGGTAATGACCTTTGTGATGACATCGAGAGCACACACGATCTCCAGATTGATTCCTCTTCTTTCTTGGTCGACCAGCTTGCCTAGGGTTAGGAGGGGTGCCAACAACCCTGGAGGCAACGTCATCGGGTGCAAGCCATTCATCTTGATCCGGGATCGGCATCACTTCACCAGCATAAATTTTAAGCCACGTCTCCGTCGAGTAATAACGATGCACATATGAAACTGGGGCTTGTCTGGCGAAACTGCAAAAATAAAAACCATATTTCAGTTACGAAATTCACAATTCGCAACAAATAACACCAGACAATATGGTACATATAAAACTAATGTTACGAAATATCACAAATTCGTAACAACACATGTTACGAAACAACAAATTCGTTACATCGAAAAAAGATGCTACGAATATAATAAATTCGTAACAAATCATGTTACGAATTACATAAATTCGTAACAAGGAATGATACGAAATACACAATTTCATAACGAAATAACATCACCTTATTGCTGTAGTGGCATGAGAACAAGGTATAAGATCAAAATCAAATACGTAACACGAGCACTCTCGAACAGCAAAGTCAACCATATGGCTGTGAGATCCAGAAATGACCTTGTATTTAATCTCACTAATAGGTTCAACCTTCATAGACCTCCCCAACTCAATAGCTTTCTCTAGCCTCTTGGTTGCATACTCCGATAGCTCTTGGGATCTAGCTGCAGCCCTCGTACGGTGCTTAAAAAACCAATCCTGACATATCTACCGGACATACTCAAGTAAAGAACACTTTGGCAAAGATCTAGCCCATTTTATTCTAGCATTCAAAACCTCTATTGCATTTGATGTTCCAAAGTAGTACCGGCGAACAGGGCATTTGCATACAGCCCATCTAATAGGGTCAAGATTCATAACCCTAGCATGTGCACGAGGAGCTGTCTGTTGCAGATTCGCCATATATTCCTCAAAATTAGAATCCTTATAAGCCGTTGTTGCAGCGTGGAAAATATCAGTCACAAAAGAACCATAACCCCATTTCTTCATGTTACTTTGTATATGAAATGAACACAACCCGTGGGGGATCCCCGGATAAACCGAATCCACTGCATTCTTTATACTTTAGTGCTGATCAGACACAATCAAAAGATCGGTGGGACAACCAAATGCATTACGAATTTGGTTGAGAAACCAAGTCCATGATGAATCATTTTCTTTGTCCCCAATCCCAAAAGCCAAGGGAATTATCTGCTCATTAGCATCCCTTGTTGCAGCAATAAACATAATACCCTTGTATTTTCCTTTCAAATGGGTTCCATCAAGCACAATAACAGGGCGACACGAACTAAATCCTCTTATACATGCACCAAGAGCAAAGAAAACAGATTGAAATATACCATCATCACGTGTCTGTAGATCCACCACCGATCCGAGGTTTAAATCCTTTAACATATAGAGGTACGTGGGCAGCAACTGAAAATATCCAAAAAAAAAAAAATCATTAATACAAACATAGTCATAAATTCGTAACATAAGACATTACGAATTGTGAAATTCGCAACATTATACAACTACAAAATTCTGATTTTAAACATTCAAAAAGTCTCAAACATGTTTCGAAATTATAATTTCGTAACACCAAATCAACGAACCAAAATGCAAAGTTACTTACGAATTTCACAATTCGCAACACTATTATACGAATTGTGTTACGAATTCTGGAATCCGCAACATTATACACCTAAAAATTTCAGCTACGAAACATTCAAAAAGCATCAAACATGTTGCAAAATTATAATTTCGTAACGTCAAATCAACGAACCAAAATGCAAAGTTAGTTACAAATATTACTATTCGCAACATTATACACCAATTGTGTTGCGAATTGCGAAATTCGCAACATTATGCAGCTATAAATTCCAGATTCCAAGCATTCAAAAAGATCCTCAAACATGTTACGAAACATAGTCATAAATTCACATAAACATTACGAATTCATCAAATTCGTAATGACTTGTCTGCATATATCAATCTTAAGTTCCTAAAAAGACTTGTCTGCATCCGTATGATTGTTTTACTGCATAATTCTTTCCAACCAAAGCAGTTCGGTACGTCACATGAACATCGTAATCCCTTAACAACTTTCCTTGAATATCTCGAGGCCTAAGAAAGAAACCATCTTTTGTCAAATTATCAACAAATTCAGCAGCTACGACTTTAGAAGAAACCTTTGGATGAGGATGATATCTCAAATCAATTTCATAATTGTGAGGTCTCCAATGAGTGATTTGCCAAGCCTTGCCCATCGCAGATGCTCGAATAACAAATTTACATAGGAGATGATAACGAGTACCACTCGAGCGCTCTGCCACATACTCCCCATGATTTTTCATGTGGTAATTCCCAACAGCTGTTTGCATTCTCAACTTGTCACGAAATATACCACCAATCACAAGCTCATTTGTCACTGGCTTAGAAGGTATAACAAAATCATCAGATGCAATAGAAGCTTGCTCCGCTACACCAGGAACAATCCACAGTGCAACCTCTTTCTTCTTTTCCTCATTAATAATTGTGTTAGCTTGATTATGCTCACCTCCATTGCAATAATCAGCCGAATCATCACAACCATCATACACATCATCCATGTCGTCAGATTTACTATCATACATTTCATCACCAACATTCTCAAAATTGGATTCATCATTATCAACATCAAACTCACACTGGATCTTATTTTGCAAACTCAAAACCTTAGTATTTCGACGTTTCCTACCAGATGAACATGCATTCATTCTAGGATAAACCGTGAATACCGTAGGCAAATCTAACAACCCCAACATACTAGACAACTCAAAGTCATCCGTTATCTTCATTCTCATAGTCTCCCCTACAGGTGACTCAACTAAAGCATCTACATCAAATGCATACATGCTATTGTCTTTTTTCAATCGCACCTCAATCTTGCTCAAAAATTGTTGAAAGCTTATACCCGTTGGAGGAATGGGAATATACTCCTTTCTCCCACCTACATATATATTCTCATCCCAATGCCCTCCATGCACAACAATTAAGCACGATGGAATCATCTGCATAAAAGGAGTAAGATTTAAATTAGATACAGTGTTACGAAATGCACAAATCGTAACATAAAAAACATGTTGCGAAATTATAATTACGTAACGTCAAATAAACGAACAAAAATGCAAAGTTAGTTCCGAAATTCACAATTCGCTACACAATTATACGAATTGTGTTACGAACTGTGAAATTCGCTTATACACATAAAAATTTCATATTCGAAACCTTCAAAAAGCCTCAAACATGTTGCGAAGATAGAATTTTGCACCGTCAAATAGCCACAAACATGTTACGAAATTCTAATTTCGTAACTTCAAATAAACTTATGAAAATGCAAAGTTAGTTACGACATTCACAATTCGCAACTCTATATACAAAATTCGTATATTATGTTGCGAATTGTCAAATTCGTAACATGTGTACTTCAAAAATTGAGTTTCTAAACATTCAAATAGCCACAAACATGTTACGAAATTCTAATCTTGTAACTTAAAATAAAATTATGAAAATGCAAATGTTGTTACGAAATTCACAATTCGCTACACTATTATACGAATTGTGTTAAGAAGTTTGAATTTTGCAACATTATACACCTAAAAAGCTACAAGCAATCGATGGCGGCGGCAACAACACACCTCAACGGCGGGGACGGGAGGGCGACGGCGGCGGCGACTGCAGAGAGGCGGCGGCGGTAGAAAGATGAACAGCGAGAGAGAGAGTGACAACTTGACGGCGGCGGTACAGAGACGAACAGCGAGAGAGAGAGGCGCAGCTCGATAGCGCCAGTTGTGACGGTGGGAGGGCGACAGTGGCAGCGATTGCAGAGAGGCGGCGACGGTAGAAAGATGAACAGCGAGAGAGAGAGTGACAACTCGACGGAGAAGAAAGAAAAGAGGAAACAGAGATAAGGAAGAAGAACAGCGAGAGAGAGAGTGCCAAAAAAAACGAGAGAGAGAGTGCTAAAAAAAACGAAGAAGAAGAGAAGCAGGAGAAAAAAAAAACGAGATGGAGGAGAAGAAAGAAAAGAGGAAACAGAGATAAGGAAGATAGAGAGAAAGAGAAAAAGTGGGAAGAAGGGGTATTTTTGTCCACAAAACACATTTTTGGCTACAATTTAACCATATTAAGTTCCTTGACAACTATTGTAATCAACCTAGTCAAACTGGCTATATGGATGGATTTCCTCTTTTCGGAATTCAAACTTAAAAACTTTTGGTTATAAGTATACCTACTTCACCAACAGAACATTTTGAAGAAGATTCATCACAAGTGGCGGATCTAAAGCCCGAGCAACCTCGGCGGTCATCTGAGCAAATTTTTATTTTATAACTATATTTAGGTTGATTTTTTTATCTTTTCACCTACGTTTACATGTATAATTATAAGTTCGCTCGTTCAAATTTCTGATCCAATACATGAACATAATCTCAGCCGGCCATTTAAAATCCTAGCTCGGCCAATCAAATTGTAGTTTATATTTATTTTATCATAGGGGGAAAATTTAAAATACCCAAAAGCAAAGTGGTAAAATTTAAAATACTCACCCTTCAATTTTACAATCAATTTTACCCAATTATAGGATTGGGCCCACAAAATGTCCCATCCCTACCCCCTTGTCGGCTGACACACTTGTGGGAAATTGTGGGCTGACACATTGACTTTAGACCTGTTCACAATTCAAGGCCCGCCGGTTTCGGGCCTTGAACCGCCGGTTCACGGTTCGCCGAAGGCTGAACTTGAACCGGCTTGTCTATACTATTCCCGGTTACGGGTCGGTTCATGAAACCGCCGGTCCAGGTTCAGGTTAAAAACCGTTAATTTTTTTTTGAAATCTATCAACCAATAAAGCCTTGTTCTTTCTTATATATTACAAATACATTACAAGAACAAGAACAAAATAACTAAATTTAATTGAAAGGTGAAATTGAAATACTATAAACAAACAAATTAACAAACACAATTAACACATTAAGATTTAAAATTAGGAGAAGATATTACACACAAACAAACAAAACTAACTAACACATTAGGATTAGGAAAACTAACTAACAAACACAACTAACACTAACTTCAATTGAAGTTGGAATTGAAAATAAACACTACAAATACAAATACAAAGTACAAGCATTACAATGTGAAATATCACCGGAGAATGTGTGAAAGACTCTCAATTCAATGCTTCTTTTCAATGTGACCAACTAGCTTGCCGTAACCTCCACCGGTTTGCCACTTCAAATCACAATTGCAATAATTGCAAACAACACGATATGTTGGCTTTGTATAGTCCGGCAATGGCTCATCATGACGGGTGTTGTGTTTGGTGAAGAGCTCACTAAAAGTAGATGGTGTAGAATGCATTATTTTAGAATACAATTTAAAATGAAGACTTGGTGAAGTTGAAGAAGAAGATAGAAGACTTAGAGTTGGAGAAGGTGAAGAAGAAAATGATTGAATAATAGAAAATTGAAAGAGAATGGAAAAATGAAGAAATAATGAGGAAAAGGAAAAGAGAGGCGGATGATGAAAAGTGATAGAATGGAGGGTATTTATAGATATAATGTAGGGTTTGCAAAAACAAAAAAAAAAATCCAAAAAATCGGAAACCGTCGGTTCAACTCAAAACCGGCGGTTAATTACAGAAAAAATGCACTTTCTAGGCACTTTTTTGGAGTTTTTTATTTTATATTTTTTTTGGTTTTTTTGCTATTATATGTTGTATATACATATTCTAAGACAATCTAAGACAAAAAAATGAAAAAAAAATTAAGCACTCCTTGTATTAAAAAAATAAAATGAATTATTAAGAATATTGTTGGAATTACAAGTTACATATTTGATACATTACAACTTCATTCATTTATTTTCAAATTACTTCTACTTTCACAACATATTTCTAAACTTCTAATACTTTAAGTTACATTTAAAAAAAAAGAAAAAAAAAAGGACTTGAGCTCAATCTTATAATTAAAATTGAGTTGCCTACGTATCCTCATAGAGGAATCAAAGTCCACGTAGTTCAATTACCTTAATCATGCCATCTAGTTGTCTTTCACCTCGGATCGATCGGTCTCGGTGAACTCTTCATTTTCGCTCTCGTCTACATCATTCCAATCATTTTCTTGAGCTCTAAGATCCGCCCTCGCCCAATCATCGACCAACATCGTAGCTTCGACGTTTCTTGGTTTCAAACGTGATCTTCTTTGGTCTAACATGAGTTCACCGAGGCTAAAAGCTTGTTCAACGGAGACGGTGGATGCGGGAACGACAAATAACTCCTTCGCCATTATAGAGAGTATTGGATACTCCGTTCTCTCGGACCACCATTTCAATATGTCGATTTGTGGAGTGCTAAATTCAAAACACCAAAAATAAAACGACAACCCAAATACATATCTAATTCACTATTACCTTGACCCCTAGGGAGTTCATAAGATATATCTTGGTACATGGTACTTAATTTTTGATCTAAGGGATCTAAAGAGTTCATCATATCGAGTGGTAAATATGAAGAGGTTGGGATACTAGGAGGTGGCATTTGATTTATGTCAAGAGTACTATGAGTTGTCCTATATTCGCTAAAAAGAGATTTGAAGGTTCTTTCTAAGTCATCTTTTATTTGTTGTATATTAGGAAGATCAAAGAAAATACGTTCTCCGTCAATATGTACGTCTAAAAAGTCCATTTGCGTGAAAGCATCATAATAAATATCTATCATTTGACAAACATCATCATATTTCCATTTAGGATCCAAACATTTAGCTACCAAGAAAACATCCGGAATATATGTAAAATATTTTAGCCATTTTTGCACCATAAAATAAATCACACCTTACAAGTTTGGTTTAGTAAAACAATTCTTAAAACTAAGAGCAATATACATGCAATGTTCCAACACACGAACGGAAGTACAATAATAAACACCCGATAATTGAACGGTGGCATTGTTAAAAACCTTCAACAAACCATATAAATCCATGCATTGATCCCAATGAGAAGGTAACAAGGTTAATTGAGTAGTTGCAAATTCTTTTCTAAAAAAATCGCATAAATGTTCTTTATACTCTATAGTACTATTAAGCATGTCGTAGGTCAAATTCCAACGATATGATATGTCTGTAACAAAACTCCTATGTTGAAGATTTTTTTGACGACAATATTTTTGCCATTTTTTGCCTAAATCTATCTTCTTATGCAACATTGCAACGGCTTTTCTAATTGGTTCAACCGATTCATTAAAAATTTCAAGTGCATCTTGAACACATAAATTTAAAATATGATAAATACATCTACTATGAAAATATTTTCCTTGAAAAGTGGGACTACAAGCCACAATTAATTGGGAAATACTAGCGGTATTGGCCGATGCATTATCAAAATCAACCGAAAAAACTTTATTAATCAATTGATATTCATTTAAAACGGTAATAATAATTAAAGCAATATTATTTGCCGTGTGTGGATCATCGAACTCCCTAAATGCAATCAAACGCTTTTGTAACGTCCATTTATCATCAACCCAATGACATGTAATTCCCATATAATTATTTTTATGATAACAATCCATCCAAATATCTGCACAAATAGAAACTTTATGATCTAAACGCATCAAATATTTCATTAACTCTTGTTTTTTATCAAAAGTTTGTCTCCTAATATTCCTAAGCATGTTACTTCTACTAATTTTTTTGGCAGGGGGACAATATGCATCTTTTATTGATGATTCATACGTTATTCTATCGGCATAATTAAAAGGTTATTTTTCCATAGCACAATATCTAGCCATAACATCTTCGGCATGCTTATGATCATATTTAAATAAGACATTAGAAGGCGTACCCGTCACCGAAGTTGTTGATCCACGAAGTTGTGTTTGACTTTATGGAATTCCGTATTCTGTCGGATGGCAAGTCTCTATATGTCACCTTAGTGTGCCGTAGCCTCCTCCGTGCATCCATTTGCAGACATTGTTGCAATAGTTGCAAAATACGTTGTATTTTTTTAGTCCTTTGTCGGCATTGGGATTGTTGCTTGAGCTTGTGTCGTCAATTCTTAGCAATTTCTTGAAGTGCTTGAGAAAGATATCCGAAACGAGAGGTCTACCACTTGGTGATTGAACTTCTTCTTTCTCTCCGGCGGCGGCGTTGGATTGTTGTTGAGATTGCCGGTTCAAAAGCTCCTCTTGCCTATGAACTTCTTCATACCACTCTTCATCTTTTTGTTGTTTTTGAAGTTGTTCGGCATAGGCTCTATCAATTTCTTCCGCCACATGTTGTCTTCTTGATCTTCCTCTTGTGGATCGAGATGGAGCACGAGCATTGCCATCTTGATTTTGGTTAATGGGCTTGCCCTTATCGACACGAGATGAGCTCGACATAGTGGAGAGTGGTGGTGAAGGTGGACATGAAGGTGGTGGAGGTGGTGGCGGCGTGGCGGTGGAGATGAAGTGTGGAGAGTTGGTGATGGTGAAAAATGAAAATGGTGATACAATACTACAAATAACACAAAATAAAAGAGGATTTGAGAGCTTAAAATGCAAGAAATTAAGAAAGAGGATTGAGGTGTGAGGAATGAGGAGGAGGAAGAGTGATATTTATAGGGGGAAAAAGCAAGCAAACGGCTAGATTTCTAGTCGTTGCTGTTGTTGCAACGGTTGCTGCTGTGCTGCTGCCACTTTCTGCCTTCTGCTCGTTGGAACCGGCGGTTCGGCGGCCCGGCGGTTCAGCCGGTTAACCGCCGGTTTCGACGGTTTGACCGTTATAACCGCCGGTTTCATGCAATATATATATAATTTTTTTTAAATAGGTAGTAACCGCCGATTAACCGTCGGTTACGGTTCGACGAAATTGAGGCCCGTAACCAGCCCTTCCTCTGCTGGTTCCGGTTACAGTTCCGGACCATTGACTGCCGGACCGTTGACTGCCGTTCCGATTAAAAACCATTGACCGGCGGTCCGGTTCAGGTTCGGAACCATCGGTCCGGCGAAAATGGGCACGACTAATTGACTTGTGTTTTATTTGTTTTGTTTTTTTGTTGTCTTTTTTTATGGCTATTGAGAGTAGAATTTAACTCTACTGCCTACCCCCCACCCCCACGTTAGGAAATAATTACCCCCCACTTCATTATATCCCGCTCCTCCTGCTCTTTATCTCCCTCATCTCGCTCACAACTCTCTTCTTCCCTCTTCTCTTCTCATGCGAATTCCTCTTCCCATCTCGCTCGGAAGTAGTAGATTTTGCAGAAACCATGGCAAATTACGGAGAGGTTAGTTTTATGAACATTGTTATTAATTTACTATTGTGTGTTATTGTTATTTCATACGAATTCCATTATATAAAATGCATGCCTTCGATTTTTAATGTGATATTTCATGTATTATTTGTATTAATTTTTTGGTTCTATTTATGTTAATCTCGCTTGACAAAATTCTAACTTGTACTAAATCCTGCTCTAGCGGGATATTACTTAGTCGAACAGGAATTAGTTTATTTTGTCAATTTAGTAGTACTAATAGTGTATTACTTACCCTATATTCTTAAATTGGTGAAATGTGGATTTTTCGTATGTTTGATGATTAATTATTAGTAATTACTTATTTTTTCGAACGTTTAATTTTTTTACGGTGGAATTTTGTCAAAAATTCATACTTTGGTATTATTGAAGATCCCTCTCGGTAAACCTAAGTTGTCCCAAATCCCGCTCGAGCGGGATATAGCTTACCCGAGCGGGATTATGTTACTTAACTAATTAAATTTTTATGTATGCTTTGTGCATCATATCCCGCTCGAGTTGTTGATGTTTGAGTGGTAATCACGCTCGAGCAGGATTTACATATAGCGAGCGAGAAATAATTTAATTAATTTTCAAATATTGTCTATAGTGTGATTTTAATATTTGTTTTTTAATTGCAATTTTTATTCTTTCAGGTTGTATTCAAGATGTCCAAGACTATTAACCGTATGTCGTCGGTTAGCACGGCCTACAGGCAAAACGTTTTGAAGACGTTGAGTCTACGGTGATGACGGTTGGGGGATAGGATCTACTAGAGAGGTGGCTTTGAGGGTGTTTTTGTCACTTCAGTTACTGGCATCCGGGTCAGAAGTGCACTATGGGCGTACATCACGTATTGTCACGTGAGATTCATTATTCCTTCAGCGAGGCGCATGACATGTGGTTTCACATTAATGGGGCAAAAATCCATTTTTCTACTCAGGAGTATGCCCTTACTGGGTTGTCGTTCGGGTCGTCTGATTTCCGGCACTCAGACAACCACGACATAAGGGATGTGCAAGTGTATCGGTGGTTTGCTAATGGCACGCAGATTAGTTTCGCAAAACTTTTTGATCAGTTTTGCCAGAGAGATGTGGCAGATCAAAGTGGTGATATGTATCTAGCTGTCATGCACGTTTTAGTGTTGTATATGCTGCTGCTTGGTGTAGAATCGAAGAAGTATGTGGAGCAGTGGGTGTGGAAGTTGGTGGACGATCTAGACGCGTTTGAGCACTTTCCATGGGGCACCTACACCTACTTGAATCTGGAGCACTACGTCGACAATATGAAGAGCACGACCAAGTACCACTTCTACGATGCAGTTTGGGCTTTCCACGTTTGGTCGCTTGAGGTGCTGCCAGACTTAGCTGGTGCAGTTGCGGTCCTTGAAAACCCGAATGCATGGCCCAAATGCATTCGATGGAAGTTCAAGAGCAGAAGTGGAATACACCTTGAGCTATTATTTTCTTTACAGGTATCTTTTTATTTTTTGATTGAATATTGTGTTATGAACTGTTATATAATTGTATTTGTGTTTGATAATTTTTTTTTCACTGTAGGTTGGTCGATTCAAAGCTTTCGGTCCAAATGATGATGAATTGCAAGAGCTTCTATTTCCAATCCACTCAGTTTCCAAATGCATTGGCAGTGGACTTTGTTGCACCGCACAATCCGTTACGTGACCCGTCAGGCACGCGAGGCCATAGTTGTTGATGATGCAGCTGCTGATGAGAGACCTCCTCGAAGGAGAGAACAAAGACAACGAGGTGGATTGAGGCAAACTGCTACCTACGAAGAGGCAGAGGCAGAGGCAAAGGCTTCACCTGAGTACCGAGAGCCACCTCGCCGTTGAGACCATGGAAAGCGTGTTTGTCAGGGAGGATCATCTTCCAGTGGTGGGGGCGATCACGTCCTACGCTCAAGTGATCAGCGTTGGATTCGATCAGAGATTGGGAGAGCAGAGGATTGCATTGTAGAGAAAGTGCCAAACTCAAATCTTGGATTGAGGGCTTGTTTGACAAAATCCAATGTGGATCTACACGTCGTTGAACGTCAGCCTACCCCGTTTACCATGCCTATGCAGACACCATGCCGTACCTCAGTGTGAGACCTACACGTCCAGGCACCAAAAAACAAACATCGTGCCCTCGTGACACCGCGCCTCCGTAATATTAACTCCATGCACATGACACGGAGGAAGATCCTTGTCCAGCTCATCATTCCATGCCAGCAGAACGGTTTTTGTCGTCGTATTGTCTAGCTCGTCATTCCATGCACGAGCTTGGATCATCGAGTGCAATGTTCAATGAGTACGGTAATTTTCCTCACGATCCATCTCGGCATTCAATGCACGATCCTGATCGCAACTTCGATGCATTGTGGTCTGCTCTTGGCACAATAACTATTTAAGATATTAGATAAAAAAAATTTAACTTTTTTTATGTTTTACGAAACATATTAATATTTATTTTGTTCGTGTAGGCGATCAGACAGAGTTTTGAGGCTCGATTAGGTGATGTGGCCATGCCGATTCCAGTAATCCCTCTTTCACAGAGACCGTCTATGTAAATCCCCACCCAAACGCACCTTAATGAGTCATCACCCTTTGTTGGATATTTTCTCACTTTATGCAATAGTAATTAGCCTTGTCATCCTCTCTTCTCCCTCCTCTCTTTACCGCCACCTTCATCACTCTCTCTACCCAATCTCTCTCATTTTTCCTCCATTAAAATTCATCTTCAAGCTTTTTTCAAGAACACAAGTCTCTCGTCCACCGATCGATTTCATATCCGACTTCATATTCGGCAAGGTAGGAGTTTCTTCTACGTAATGAACCGAACAAAATCTTGATTCCATCTACTTCATTTGGTATAAATTATATCCCCTGTTTAAGAATGATCTGTTCTGTGCGAACTCCAGAACTACTGTATTGTGCAGTATGTTTCCAAAACTTAATTTCTTAAGTTGAATCCTTTTCAACTTCGTTCCTTGTGAACTTTTAAGTCGTTATAAGTTATCGACATCCATTATCTACTGACCTAACTATCGAGTAATGAGCCGAGTCAGTTTTTAGACGAGAATTGATCGAGTCTCGTTTATTCGTTAATCAAAAGAAAGTAGTAAAGTGCAAAAGCCTAAAAGACTAAAAACTGATTCGATTTCTTGTTTCTTTTATCGTTGCGATCGAGTTATTAAGTCTATTTATTTACGATAAAAGGGGGAAGGCAGCACCGAGGATAGGATGGAAGACCAGAGATGGAAGCTCGAATTGTAGTTCTGTAATCAGTAAGGTGGGCTTTTCTATATACAAAATAAATGAGCGATGCTCGAAAATCTTTGTTTACAAGCTTTGATAATTGTGTTTTCAACGTGATAATCAGAGCATGAAATGATTTGTTTTAATGTGAGTTCTCTTGTACCCTTCTTAGTTAGCCGACCTGCTATCCAGAATTATTAGTTAGCCGACTTGCTAACTAAAACGATCGGACTTTGAGTTAGCCGACTTGCTATCCAAAGTTAGTGTACACATTAGCCATTGTGTGTGGAACCCTGTTGAGGGGTGGCCAGTCACGGTGATAATTATTGGGCAAGATTGAACGTAACATATGAGAAAAATGCTTGCGCAAGCTACATTGTGAAAATGAGTAAGAAAATATTTAGTAGACACGGGAATTTATTGAAAAACCCCGATGTGCTACAGAAGTAAGATGTCTGATTATCTATACTTATGATATGTTTTCGGCAATGTGTCCACTAAGTACTTTTGTACTTAGCCCTGCATGTGTTTTCTAAATATGTAGGTTGAGTGACGGGAGCGGCGGAGGTTGATTAGAATGGTTTTAGGAAAGAAGATCGGAGTCTAAATTCTACGTTTTTCTGCTGCCAAACTCTAAACTCTTTTGTGTTGATGTATATATCTTTTTGAGTCTAAGTTCATACATCAACTTAGTTTCTTTTGAAAACATCCTTGTCGAGTGATCCTTCGAGATCAACTCTTTCTTTTATTGAAGTCTTGTTCATAGTAGTTTATTCTGTTATTAATGTCTGTTTATTCGTTTATTCTTATTCATCTCCCCCCTTCTTCCCTGCTTCTTTAATCCAACCCCTAGTCGCACCCCGGCTTTGCCGTCCCTCGGGATTTGGGGCTGTGACAGAGTGGTATCAGAACAATCGTTTCTGCTCTGCATACGAATTTCTTTCAAGTAGTAAGATAGAGTATTTGTATATACTCTATACCTGAGTCTTCTTTCAAGTAAAGTTAAGTCATAACACTAAGTTTAAGAGTGTAGAAGACAACTCAACCTCTCGCTACGTCGACTCAACAGAAAGAAAAGTAAGGAAAGAATTTCAGAAGTATGATTTCTTTTTAAGAAGAAATTTTTGAATAAACATGCAAGAATTTGTGAATAAAGTATGCAAGTATGATTGAGTATGCCAAGTATGATTTGATTAAAGTATAAAGATTATACTTTGTGATATTACGTGAACTATGTGAAAGCATGAATGCTATACTATGTGAAAGTATGTGAAATTATATGAGTTATAATTTTCTTATTCAAAATGTTTTGTCGACATGAGAATTTAGACGAATTCTAAGGCCTTCCCGATTCTTTGAGAACATAGACATTTTAAGAAGCGTTGGTTCCAAAAATTTCCAATAAACGATCGGATCGGAAAGGGCAGAATAAAGGGAATCAAAGCGACTAAACGAATGTCACCTGCGTAAAGTGACATGAACAACCGACTCGTTGGAGTCGACTTGTTTTTGAAAATGAAAGGCGTAAGAATTTCCTTTTAAGGAAATAAAATGAAGAATAACAAGAAGAATAAGAATGAATAAGTCAATAAGTTAAAAGAATGAAAAGAAATCGTCAAGAAATTTTCTTCGAGAAAGAAATAAAGTGAGAAAGTAAAAGAATAATAAGCAAAAGGATGAAAATAAAATCGTAATTTTTTTTTATATATATATGTATTGTTTGAGTGCAATTTCTTGAAATTGCTAGATGATTAGATAAGCTGTGATTAAGTGATTTAAGTATTGCAATTTTGAATAATGGAATATTCTGATTGTAATTTAAGAATTCTTTAAGATATGTTAATTACCCTACCAGTTACTGATCCGTGTTCTCTTAAAACTTTGTAGGATGCCTGCTACACGTGTTACGGCTCGGAAGAGTCGACCTTTGAGACAGCGTACAGTAGTTGATGAGATTTTAGACGAGTACTATGACTATGAGGTGGATCCGAATCATGACATCGGACAGTTGGTTAGTGACTTTGCTGCACGCTTCTACGCAGCTCGTCACTTTGTTACTGAGCGTCAGGCGATGGCTGACCTGACTGTACGCGGCTGCCCGATGAGTGGCATGGGTGGGCTCATTCCATATCCTGGTACCACATCGCATTGATCGGCGATGACCCTGAGCCGATCAGCGACTTTGCTGGTTTTGCAGAGGTGTACCCATCTAGTTCACTTCCTAAGCACCTTCTTCCCCTGAAGAAGCGTGCAGTGGTATCCAGTTCAGACTACCTAATTTCAGACTCCGAGAGGACTACTTCTGACGTGCCTTCACCACCACCACTTACACTTCTGGACGACACTACTTTGAGGGTTGACGAGGCACTCCAGCTCGTCTTTGGTTCAGATTCTGAGGAGGAGGATCCGATGGAGGACGATTCCGAGGAGGACCCTGAGGAGGACCCCGAGGAGTTGCAGGCCATAGAGGGCAATAGTGACTCGACAGCAGCTTGTTGAGCAGAGCGTCTTAGACGCATAGTAGTAGTAGAAGTCTCCTTTTGTCTTGTAAAGAGTCGGATCAGTAACTATCCTTTTGTAGTACTCTATGCGGATACGAAGTTTTTGGGATCGTTTCCGTTCTAGTACTTCCAGTAAATACAGGGATGCAACTTGTTAGTGTACCCGGTTCATAGATAGGCAGTTAGCCTAGTTTAGACCAGTCGTAGTCTAACCTTTTGTATAAGTCTTCGTTGGAGGCAAAACTAATATTCTTTTTAACGTGTATATAATATATATATGATGACCCGAGAGTGGGCTTAATCTTATGAAAAGTTTCTTCTAAGTATGTTTGGAGAAAAAGTTTAGATGAATGTTCTTGTTTAACCGAGAAGTTAAAATTTTAAAGAGCTAAGTATCAAAGCTATTATCAGTTTTCTTTCCCGTGAACTTGTTTAAGTTGAGAAAAGGATTAGTAAGTTAAAGAAGGCTTAAAAGTAAGGTGCTAATGAGAGATTTGTTCTTATAGTTTCAAAAGAAAATATGCCGCCAAGAGTAGTTAATAACCGAGGAAGACCTGGTAGGCCCAGGGGACATGGTAGACGTCCAGCTCAGAATGATAGAGAGGAAGAACATGAACATCATGATACCCCACCCCCACCATCACCATCACCACCTCCACCACCACCCCGTCATGATATCGAGGACTTGTTCCTTAAACGTAACCCACCTATATTCAACGGATCTGGTAGCCCAAGCGATGTTGAGCTTTGAGTGCGATCTATTGAGCGAATTTTCAAACTCCTCAGATGTACTGATGAGGAGCGACTGTTGCGTGTCGCGTTCCAGCTTTCCGGACCAGCTGACTACTGGTGGGAAGCTCGACAGAAGGTTATACCCGCAGAGCACCTGGCTCGTTTTACCTGGGAAGAATTCAAAGAAGCACTGTATGATAAATATGTACCTAAGACCTATAGAGCTCAGAAGGAGGCTGAGTTCTATAACTTGAAACAAGGGAAGATGACAGTCACAGAATATGACGCCAAGTTTTGTGAGTTGTCGAGGTATGCGCCTGCTCAGGTTGATACCGAAGATAAGATAGCAAAGAAGTTCCGTGGGGGACTGAAGCATGAGTTTGGGATTGCGTTAGCCAGTCATGGGGGACTGAACTACACGGAAGTTTTAGGGCGAGCCCTAGAGATGGAGGCCGTAGTGCCTGACGAAAGAAAAGTAATAACAACAGCACCAACCCCAACCCAGAATCAAAACCGAGGCTATTATAACAACAACTATAACAACTACCAGGGGAAAAGAAAGTGGGAAGGGGGAAATATCAGTGGATATAATCAGAACTACAACAACCAAGGGAATCAGAGAAGTGGCAATCAGCAGCCTAACCCGAACAACAATTTTGGAAAGAAACCGTGGCAGGGAAACAATCAGTCAGGGTTGTTTTTACAAGGAAATAGACAGGCAGGGTCAGGAAGAGGAAATAACCAACAGAATCAGCCACAGGGACAAGAAAGGAATTTCAACCAAGGAAATAATAACCACGGGAGGATTACTTTTCCTGTTTGCCCTAAGTGTAATAGGACGCATCCCGGCGTTTGTTAAACAAGCATGGGTGTTTGCTTTAACTGCGGACAGAAAGGACATATGAAGAGAGAGTGCCCGAAGCCATTGCAAGCGGCAGGACAGAACCAGTACGGACAGCCCCAGCCTTTGAGGGCAATTCAAGCACAGCCGCAGCAGCAGATGACCCAGCAGCAGTTCCAGCAGCACGCTTAAAAGCAACAGAATGCAAGGTGATGGTCCCGAAACGAGTTACTGGTGTATGGAGGGGGGGGGGGGGAATACACCAGTTAGGATTTTAAAACTTAACCCTTAAAAATTACTTCAACCGAGTAAAACGGACTCAGTTGGAATCTCACAGCTGAGTAAGCAACCTCAGCTGGAAGAGTGAGGTTGTGCGGAATGTGGTGGAAATTAAAACTCGTTAAAACAACTCACGCTTTAGTGCAGGGTTGGTCAAAAACCAAAACAGTTGAATATGCAAAAATGCAGTTTGTATGCTGGTTAGTTTGATCAGATAAGAATGCAATAAGCAACTGAATAAAAATAAACACAGACACACAGGATTTAACGTGGTTCGGAGATAACCCTCCTACGTCCACGGGGAGATGTGAATCCTCACACCTCAGTCCAAGTTCTTCTGGACAGTTCCACACAGCTTACCCGGGCTGTGCAACCGTTGCAATAAGTTTACGGGTACTTATCAACCTTTACAGTTAAGTTTGCGGGTACTTAACAACCTGTGTCAAGTTTGCGGGTACTTGACAACCTAGCTACTCAATTACAGGAAGAGTATGATCCTAACAGACACTTTATAAGGTGAGTATGTGGGTGGATTTTCCAACTACAGCTCGATCACGAATGAGAGCTGGATTTATGGCTTGAACGAATAAACACTCAAACTAAGATCTAAGACAGATTATAACTCTATGAACCCTCAGCTACTAATGTTCTATCACTCTTGAACTCTCAGCTGCTGATGCTCTTAGAATATGATTTTTTGCAGATTTTTCTTGCACTTGTTTCTCTTGCGATTGCACTTCTGTCTCTTATCACGTCAACCTCTCGAATGAGAGAATGCCTCTATTTATAGGCGGAGAGTATAAGCTAGCCGTTGGAAGAGCTGTTGATCTCTGATCATTGAAAGCCATGGCTTGTTTCTCATCTCTGCAGACTTTCCCGATATGACATCTGTGCTCTTCTGCTTTCCACCTGAGACAGCCTTGTTGTAATGCCCCGTAAATTCCTTACGTTCTTAAAATTTAAAGTTAATCAAATAAATGGCTTTGCACGCCTAAGTTTACAATTTTTTTTAATTCTAAGACTAACGGTCGAATCCATTTCTGAAAATAAATTTCAGAAGTCAGCTAGATGACTACTGTATTTAGGATTAGCGCGTACGAAAAGTTTTTAGTTCATGAACTCAGAACGGAAAACCGTCTGATTTTTACATTCACGAAAGCGCGATACGAATACGCCCGAGAAAGTTCGTTTTTATGTTTTTCCGGACGAAACTCGGACTGTGTCGTCCCGAGTTTTTGTCAAAATAAATTTTGTAAATTATTTTCCGATTAAGTTCCGTACGTTAAAATTTTAGGTCAAATCGGATCGCGGCGATTTTGTGCCGAGCGACGTTTTTCGTCGAACGTTTTCCGTAACGTCGGATCGCGCCGGAAAAATGAATATCCCTCCTAAAAAAAATCTGCATGGCAGCTGACTTTTTTTTATTATTTTTAATTAATTAGAAAACATGCATGTTGATAATGCCTAATTAAGTGACACCTATTTGAACTTTACACCTATTAGTTTACAATATATAGTTAATTCAAAAATTAAAACAACCCATTTCCTCCCAAACACACACACAATCGGCAGCACCACTCTCCACTCCATCATCTTCTTCACTTCATCAACCTCCATTGAAGACAAGCTCCAAGAACAAGAAGAAATCTTACAAGTCTCAATCCTTCCATTCAAACCTCTTAAGTTCTTCATTAATTCTTAAGGTAATTCCCTTCTCTATAATCCTATCCAATCATCTTTCTTTTCTTTTTCTTTTCTTCTTGATCGAAAATTTTGAGTTTTGGAATAGATGTTTTGATCTTGGAATAATGAAATTAGATGTATTAGATAGGATAATTAGGGATTAAAATTGAACAAAAATAAGAACCCTAATACCTATATTAATACCGAAAATTTAGGGCATCTTAGTAGGATTTTTAATTTTCTTCATTTGATGATTGATTCTTGTTTAATAGATGTTTAATTAGTGATTAGAATGAAAAGGAATCAAAAGCCCTATGTGTTTGTGAAATTTCAATTAGGGTTTGAGTTGAATTTAGGGGTTTATGCATGTTAGTTGGTAATTGATTTGCAATTTGATTAATTGATGATATAAGAGGTTGATTAGTAAATAAATGTAGTTAATTGGGGAAGAAAATCACCCCCTTAACATCTTTATAAAAACCGAAATTTATAGAGTAATTAGGGATTTCCACATGTTTGATTTAATTGATGAATTGTTGGTTGAATTATGTTGCAAATAATGTTAATTGATTATAGAATTTAATTGAGAATTTTCTAAAAATGTTTAATGAAACGTAAGAGATAAAGATCACCTTATAAGTTGAGTTATAATGATGTTATGATATGTTTGCATGCATGAAAGTGATTCACGTTAGACGTAGTTTAACGTCGTAAAATTTGAATAGAATCCGACAACCTTTGAAAAATGCGTAAGAGACGAACCTTTAGTCGTAACTAATAATCGAGAAGTCGGATGGGAATTCTAATTTGATATTATTGTTTATGATGGAATTTAGAACAACTTTCTAGTTGACATCATAAGCTTTCGAGTTGATATAATATGGGCTATAGTTATAGTCGAGAACTAGAACGCGTTTTGAATTTTTGTTGGTTTAGTAATTGTTAGTTGAAATCCGACGTTTAGAACATCATGCTTTTGAGCGAGTTTTGAGAAGGAGTACGTCACGTACAGAAGTACGTGATGACTGCCTTGAGGGTCCAGTTTCCAAAGAAATCAAATACGAGAGCTTAGAACGAACCTAAGACGTTATACGTCGAACCTATCTAGCAATTAGGGTTTTCGCGGCAGTTTTGCGACCCTCGCCGGAAACTGTAATAACTTTTAGCTCGTTTATCGGATTTGTGATCCGTAAATTGGAGCGCGAACTAGACATCCCAATCTTTCCAGTGATACAGGGCTCATCCCCTGTTTCCAAATCCTCTGTTCTGGACAGCCTCCAGAGTTACTGGACTGCGAAGTAAAAATTCAGTTTCTTGTTTTCTAAGTTGTTTAGTTCACAACTTAGTTTCTTTCGATCGTTTAAGCCGTTTTATCTAACGAATATCTCCCTGCTGACCCTAGAGTCAAGTACAGGACCTTGAGTGATGAAAACCAGTCGAGATCTTATCTCTTATCCTTTCATTAAAGAAGTAATAAACGAGAAATTTCATAAATCGTTCAATGAGCTAAAACGTAAATCGCCTAAGTTGATTCTTTCCAACTTAGTTTCTTATAATCTTTAAAGTCATATTAAGATATCGACTACCTTCTCTATTGACCCGAGAGTCGAGTATGAGATCTTCCGAGTTTAAAATGAGATTGGTACGAATCTCGTTTCCCGTTTAAGTAAAACGAATCTAGTAAGCGTGCAAATGCCTAAAGAATGAAACAACTAAAACTTACTTCGATTCTCTTTAATCGATTATCTTTTACAACCCGTTTTTAAGTATGTTTATTTTACGATGAAGGAGGAAGCCAACTGTAGAGAAAGGATAGAAAATCCAAAGTTGGAAGCTTTTGCTTTAAGTTCTGTAAATCAAGGTGGGCTTTTATATACAAATAAAACGAGCAATGCTCGGAAAATCTTTCTTTATTGCTTTGATATCTGTGTTTTCAAAGTGATATTATGGCATGAACTGTTTTATGTTTTATGTGAGTTCTCTTGTACCTATCTGAGTCAACATTCGTGTTTTCCAGATTTAGAGTTAATCTAACTAGATTAACTAACGATCGGCTCTGAGTTAGCTGCTAAGTATTTTCCAGAGTTTGTGCACTTTGTAACCTGTGGTGTATGTGATATCCTGTTGAGGGGTACCAGCCACGGTGAATTAGAATTGGTCAAGATTGAACGTAACATTAGTCAGAAAATGCTCGCGCGAGTGATTTATGAGAAAAGAGTCAGAAAATGTTTAGTAGACACGGGCCCTTTTCAATAAAACCCCGATGTGCTACAATTATGAATGCCATATTTATCTATATTTATGATTATGATTTCGGCATCGTGCTCACTAAGTACGTTTGTACTTAGCCCTGCATTGTTTTCTAAATGTGCAGGTTGAAGTGACGGTGAGCGGCGGCGGTTGATGTTGAGTTGAAAGATAGGATGCTTAGTTAGAACCCTTCCGCTGCTAAACTCTGAATATCTTATGAGATGTATTTTTGAACAACTCTGTAGTTAAGTCTGTAATTATGAACTTAGTTTCTTCTATATTCAAGTCTTGTTTATGCTTTAATGATGCCTTTTTCATGTATGTTTAGTCAGTTAGCCCCCTTCTTCCCCGCTTCTTTAATCCAACCCCAGTCGCACCCCGGCTTCTGCCGTCCCTCGGGATTTGGGGCTGTGACACTTGTGTTGGCCCAAATGGGGTAATGACTGAACGGTCAAACCCTCATGTGACTTCCTTTTGAAATTCAAATCTTAAACCTTTCTGACAGTCGACCTCGATTAGTCGGTTGAAAATCTTAATCTTTATCCGAGTGGTCTTCAGCTGATGTTCTGATTGAACCGTTGAACTCTCAGCTGAGTTTGAACTTCATGTTGTTGATCTTCTTGTTTGAGTTCTACAACTGAGGTTCTGAAACTGAACCCTCAGTTGTCTTCCTTGTATTTAGTAAGTTGAGTTTGAACCCTCAGATGACTTCCTTTTCATCTGATGTTCTCTTCCTCTCTAATGCTTCTCATCTGATGAACCCTCAGTTGGTTTCCTTCACAACTGATATTCTGAAGACTTCCCCCTCATTCCATCTGAACAAATGAACTCTCAGTTGTCTTTCATCATAACTGATGTTCTGTCTGAGTGATGCCTTGTTGCCATCTTCAGCTGGAGATCTGTAAAGATAAAATCTTAACTTTGCTTAAACAACGAGCCTAACTTCTAACATTAGGTTCTGGCAACATCTACTCGGTTGGGGTCAGTCGGTTTTGGAATTCATCAAAACTTTTACTAATAAATTTCCCAACAATTTCCCCCTTTTTGATGATGCCAAAACCACTTACAACTTTGAACCACTATTGATCTAAACCTCACTAACTTATCTAAAATCTCAGCTAAAATTCTAGACAGACTATAAGATAAAACATCAAAGGGTTAGCACAATTATAACATGGTATTTAAAAGACTTTGTGGTTCAGAGCTTGGACAATGAGGAATTGTTCATCAAGGTGAATCTTATATATACTTTGAAGTTTTTGTTACAACTGAAGATTACAGGGTTAAGCACAGAACAGATAAAGATACAACAGTTGCTCCAAAAACTACATCAGCTCAAAAGACAAAAAAAAAATTAGATCAGCTCAAAAATACTGTTGACCGTACTTGCTGAAGATACGGTTAAAGATCTTTTTCTTCGCAGGTGACTCAATCCCAGTGTTGACACCATGTTCCTTGCAGACTTGTCTTGCCTCAGCCATGATCACATTTCTGTTCTGAGTGTTTGTGCCTTTGATCATCTGAGGGCGATATCTGATCATCTGCGGAACTGGAATGGTGTTGGGATCGAGTTGAGCATTCAGCATGGCTCGCTTGAACTGACTAAACATTCCAGGGTCTCCAGATCTGAGCTCCCACAGGGCTTCCTTGAAGGCTTGCCTTGGATCTTTAGTCGAGTAGGTCTTCCTGTAGTAAAAGTCATTAATGAATTCATGCTTGAACTGCTCCCAGTCATCGTTCCACTCAACATTCATCCACTTGTCAACATGTGGGAACCGAGACGGGAGCGGGGCGTTCTTTTGCAGCTGATAAGTCTTCTTCCTAGCCTCAGCCTTCATCTGGTGCTTGTTGATTCTTCACACGCTCCAGCTGGCTTTATTTCTGTCGACGTTTTTCTCAACCTTGGCCAGTTCCTTCTCGAACTTGGCCACCTTCTTGGCCTGATCAGCAGCGAACTTCTTGATCCAAGAGGGATTCAAGTACTTGACTCCCCCATAGCTTTGGCAGCTTCGATGCAGTCTTCAACAGATATCCCGTCAAGTTCGGCATCGAGCTCGGCCGTAAGCTCGGCTACGAGGTCGTAGGAGATTTCCAGTTCCTGCTGCGATCCTTCAGCTTCAGCTGGCACTCATTCTTGTTGAACTCCTTCCCCCTGCTGAAGAACAACTTTCCCCTTTCCAGCAACAGCGGCTGGCTCCTTGTCTTCCCCCTTTTTGGCATCATCCAAAAGGGTGGCAACAGTGCCATCCAGGGAGGTCAGCTTGGCCTCAGCTTGTTGAACGCGGGAAAAGAGTTCGTCGACAGCATCCTTCTCTTCCACCTTCTTGGCCAACTCCAGGTCCTGGCGCTCCTACTCAACTCGTTGCAAGGCTGCAAAGGTCGCAAAGACCTCTTTGTGGAGGGTGACGAACTCAGCTCGGAAATTTGCGAACTGAGACATCCACTTCTGGTCTTGAGTCTGCTAGGATTTTACCAGATCAGATTCAGCAACGGTCTTGAATACGTTGAAGTCCGAGCTGAGGCCCTGAACTGCCTTCCTTAGAGCCGTGACCTCCGAGCTAGAAGAAGTGGATAGTTCTTCGATCTTCTGCTGTAGGGAGGAGGAAAGGTGTTCCAGCTGATTCTTCAAGTTGGCATTCTCTGCCATCAGCTGATTCATCCTGTCAGCATCCTCCTCCTTGCTGAGCTGGATCTTGGACAACAGTTCCTGCCTCAGCTGGTTGACCCTCTCAGAGATCAGCTCACAGATGTCATCGGTTGAGAGCGCTGGCTGATCTGAGGGTCCAGGCAGGTGTTGTGGTTGTTGCTGGGCAGCTGGGTCCATGACAACTAGGGCAGTTCAACTGGCGAGGTAGGCCTTGAGCTTTTCTTCCTCCTTCTTGGCTGCCTCATCAGCTGCGTCGACATCCTCCATGCGGTTGGCATTCTTGGCCAACATATCGTCAAGAAATTGAACAGCTCCAGGATTGTTGCACAGCTCCCTGGTGTCTGTCCCTTCTTGGATGCTTTTGTCCTGACGACGACGTAGCACAGCCACCTTCTGGTTGTAGGCCACCTCCAGGTTCTGGTAGTCAAAGTATACCCTCAGGTTGGAGTCTTCGACCTTCAACCTGTCCCAACCATGGATCCTGAGGGTTTCCTCCTTGACGTACCAGTAACTAAATATGACGTTGAACTGGTAGAGCAGTTCCGTCCCTAATACAGCAAAAATGGGCATCGAGGTTGCCTCGGGGAACATACCAATCAGCTTGCGGAAGCAGTAGCTTAGCCTTCCTTCATATTCAGCCAAGATCGCCTGGCGGTTGGCTTCTTCATCAATTGGTGGGGGTCAATATCGAAGGCAACAGGTTCGATGGTTTCATCAATGTTGGCCAAAGGAATGGTCACAACATTGGCATCGAGCGAGAGGCTCGGAATATCTGACTGAGGACCAGTTGAGAGAACTGGATCCTCTTTGGGTGGTGAGTTGGCTGGCACAAGTGTTTCATCAGACACAGATGGGATTACCTGGCTGGCATCAGCTCCAGTTGGACTGTCGTGGGACTCCTCAGATGAAGAAGAGTCATCTGAGGAGGAGCTGGAATCCTCCACGTGGATCTCTACTCCTTCAGCTACTTCCTCCTGACGAGGTTGAAGAACAAACCCAGCTGGGTCAACCAACTGGCTTGATTCGGTTGACTCCTTCTCCTCAGCTGGCTTTACCACCACTGGACTTGTTGTAGAAGGTTGAGCCGCGGGCTGGATGATTCGAATCCTGGGCCTCTTCTGGAGGGGTTCCTCCTCTTCTTCTTCTTCTTCTTCATCTTCCTCAGCCACCTCCTCCAGCTGACGCTTCGCAGGCTTGGACCTAGAAGGGCGGCGTGCTGCTGAGGCTGACTCCACAGTTGGCTTGGGGGCACCCTTGGGAGTGTAAACGGCCTCCAAAACGTCCCTGGCCTTTTTGACTGTGGGGAACAGCATCAGCTTGCTAAACGCCGGGTCCTCACTCCCTTCCCAGGTCAGCTGCTGTCCCTCGGTGGCTTGGAGAATTAGGGCAGAAATTTTTGTGCCGAAGTTGAGTGTCCCCTTGACACTCAACAGCTGCTCTCCGGACTCAGCTGACGTCTCATAGATTTTCTGCTTCTCCATCAACAGCTGGCTTTCAAGATAGCCCAGCCAGTCGACCTGGTGCTGTTCCTCCAGGGCTTTATGCTGCTTGAGTTTCGGTCGACTAATGTCACCGAACGCTCCTCCATACGCGAAGGCGCATTTAGAGATCACATCGAAAAGAAGTCGGTGCGCCGGCTTCAGTTTTGTCCTTTGCATGCTCCCCTTCAATGGTTCGGGAACAAGAAGGATTGTTTGAAGGAAAGCATCAGCTTCCTTATCGGTGAAGTTCCCCAACACATCTGTGGCTTCGCGATTTCTGGGAATGATCTTCTCCAGTTCTTTGGTTACTTTTATTTCCACGGCGGTGTCTTCTATCGTATGGGAAGAGCTGTTTCGTTGCTTGCACGAGATGATCGTGACAAGCCCGTCTTCTGCAACTCGCTGCAAATTCCTATAGAAATGTACGACCTGCTTTCTGAGCAACCTGGATGGAGAAAGGGTTGCCCAGTCGAGCAGACTGTGGTCGGAGAGAATGGCGGTGACTGGAGCGAGTTCCGGCGAGGTCAGAGCTGCTCTGGATAGAATCTGTTCAAAATGAATCTTCGACATCACCATGTCGAAAGATTCCTGGAATGTAGCAGGCTCTGCGGAAACCATCTTCTTGAAAGCTTTGGATTTAAGCGCCATCTCAAAGAGATATATATGCAAAAGAAATAAATTCGTTACTGGAAATGGTGAGACAAATTTGGAGAGGATGATGAATAGTTAGTAAAGATATGCACGAAAAGAGAAGGTAAAGATCACTTCCTGATTTGCCGTATTATATAATCTCTTACTCGGATAAAATCAACGGCTGGGGTTAAATGGCGCGTATTTATCAACGGCTGGGATTTCACGACTGTTGGGTATTTTGACTGACGCTCCACGCGTGCGAGTGAGAAGGTGAATAGTTTAAGGTGTCAGCCCAGTCGCACTATAAAGTAAGGCTATAGAAGTTCAGCCAGACTTTACATTAAATGTGATACGATGGCTTGTTTAGTCTAGCTGACATGTTCAGGAATGTTTGAATTTATTTCAAACATTCTCATTGAATATCATAACACCTTCAGTCATAAATGATACCTGCCAACTGATGTCGAGATCAGCTGTATACCTCAGTTGAGTTCCTCAGTTGCCGCATACCATCAGCTGACTCGAGTTCGTCTGTTCAGCTGACGTCTGATCCATTGTTGCAGCATACCATCAGCTGACTCGAGTTCGTCTGTTCAGCTGATGTTTGATGTCTTCAGTTGGCAATCCGTATCTGAGATTCCCCCTTTATCTGAGCTTCCCCCTCAGATGGATATCTGACTCTTCATCTCGGATGGATCCTCTGCAGCTCGGATGACTCTTCATCCGATGGATCCAATAGTCCAAGAAGATCACACAACACCTTGAACCGGGCTTCAGGTAGAGGTTTGGTGAAAATATCAGCTCTCTGAATCTCAGTTGGAATCTTCTCCATGGACACATCCTTCTTCTCAATATGATCTCGGATGAAATGATGACGAATGTCGATATGCTTTGTCCGAGAGTGGTGAACAGGATTCAGAGAGATAGCTATGGCACTCGAGCTATCACAATGAATGGGAACCTGTCCAGTTGCAACTTCATAATCTCTCAACTGTTACTTCAACCACAACACTTGCATGCAACAGCTTCCGGCAGCCATATACTCTGACTCGGTTGTAGAGGTTGCAACACATGCTTGTTTCTTGGAGAACTATGAAACCAGCTTGCTTCCCATGAATTGACAGTGTCCAGAGGTAGACTTCCTGTCCAACCGATCTCCTTCTAGGTCCGCATCTGAGTATCCAGTCAGCTGGATATTGTCGTCAGTTGGATACCACAATCCAATATTAACAGTTCCCTTCAGATACTTGATGATGTTCTTTGCTGCCAACATGGTGTGCTTCTCTTGGCTGAACTTGGAATCGAGCACACACTCCAACTGCGTATGATATGTCTGGTCGGCTGGCAGTTAGATATAGCAGCGAACCGATGATCCCTCTAAACTGGCTGGCATCTACGAGTTTTCCTTCAGCTCCGGGTTCAATCTTCCAGTTAGTATTCATTGGGATCCTCGTGGTCTTACTTGTTTGCAATCCGAACTTGGTGATGAGCTCCTTTGTATACTTGGACTGATTGATGAAAATCCCTTCTGGTGACTGTTTCACTTGTAATCCAAGGAAATAATTCATCTCGCCCATCATTGACATCTCGAACTTCTCCTTCATGAGATCTGAAAACTTTTTGCACAGCTCCTCCGACTTGGAACCGAATATGATGTCATCCATGTAGATTTGCACTACAAGTATATCATCTCCAACTTTGATGGTGAACAGGGTTTTGTCAACTGATCCTCGTTTGAATCCCGAGTTCAGTAGAAAACCACAAAGAGTGTCATACCAAGCCCTTGGTGCTTGCTTTAGACCATAGATAGCTTTCTTCAACTTGTACACTCTTCCATCTCCAGCCTCAAAACCTGGAGGTTGTTCAACATATACATCTTCCTTGATTTCTCTGTTGAGGAATGCACATTTCACATCCATCTGATACACTTTGAACTTGTGATGTGCGGCATAAGCTAGAAAGATTCAAATGGCTTCCAGCCTTGCAACAGGCCCAAAGATTCTTCAAAGTCGATTCCTTCTTGTTGGCAGTATCCTTGAGCTACCAACCTTGCCTTATTCCTCACTATGAATCCAATGACGTCTCTCTTGTTTTTGAAAATCCACTTCAATCCAATCACCTTGACACCATTTGGTCTTTCTACCAACTCCCATACACAGTTGCGTAGAAACTTATTCAGTTCTTCTTGCATGGCTGTTGTCCAGTGAACACAGTTGAGAGCTTCCCCAACATTCTTCGGTTCTGGTACATCAGCTACAAAGCAAGAAATCATGGCAACATCTCCAGTTTGCTCGAACTCCTCTAGAACTGCCAACTCCTCAGCATACTGGGTGTAAGTGTTGGAGTTTCCTTCAGTTGATTCTGGATTTGCAACTCGGCTCCTTGTACGCACACCCTCGGTTGGATCGCCGATAATGTTGTCAGAGGAATGAACTTCATACCATCTTCGGTTGCGTCTTCCTTCTTCTTCCAACTGTGGCTGTTCTGAAATCTGAGTTGGAGTCTTTAGAGTTGGTGATTGATCAGCTGTTGAGTCTGGATCCTCAACATTGGTATTAGGTTGAACCTGACTCGGTTGGGCTTTGGATGCTGAAGCAGTTGGAGGAACATCAGCTGAAGTTCCCCCTTGGGATGTGCTGGGGTCTTTGCATTCATCTTGAGAGGAGTATGGATCCTCATCCTCAGTTGCTCAAACCAGTAGTTCAGCTAGGTTCTTTTCCCTTAGAGCTTGCGATCTGGTGAGAACTGGTGGAACAGTTGGATTTGCTTGTTGTCCTTTAACCTGTTCCCTGCACTCAAAGGTAGATTCATCAAAACTAACATGAGGTGTTATTTCCACAACACGAGAGCTGTTGTTGAAAATTCTGTATGCCTTGATTCGAGCAGCATATCCAAGAAATATGCCCTTCGAAGCTTTGGCATCAAAAGTTTTCAACTGAGTCTTCCCATTGTTGTGAATATAACACTTAGAACCAAAGACGCGAAAATAAGAAATATCTGGCTTCCTGCGTCTCCATAGCTCATATGGTGTCTTTCCCAATCGCTTGGTTAGAAGAGACCGGTTTTGAGTGTAGCATGCAGTGTTAATCGCTTCAGCCCAAAATCTCTTTGGTAGAGCTGAGCTGGCTAACATGGATGTGGCTGCATCCTTCAGCGTTCTGTTCCTTCACTCAGCTACTCCATTTTGTTGCGGAGTACGCGCGGCTGATGTCTGATGGGTAATTCCATTTTTCTCGCAATACTTGATGATGGTTTCATTTAGAAACTCAGTTCCACGATCTGATCGGATAGAAATGATCTTCATCTCTTGTTGGTTGGCTATCCGATCCATCAGCTTGGGCAGCTCATCTCGGGTTTCACTCTTGTGACGCATGAAAATGGTCCACGTGTACCTCGAGTAATCATCAGTTACAACCAATGTATATTCGTTGCCATTTATGCTTTTTGGTGTAACTGGCCCGAAGAGATCCATATGGATCAGCTATAACACTCGGTCGGTTGAGGGAGATGACTTCAACCGGAAGGAGGATCTAGCGAGCTTTCCCAGCTGGCATGCACTGCAGATGTGAGTTGTTGAAAACACTCTGTTTGGTATGCCTCTTGCATGTTCTTGTCTGGCGAGTCGGTTCATCGTCTTGAAATTCAGATGGTTGAGCCTTCTGTGCCACAGCCAGCTCACATCATAACTACTTTTTGATAACAGGCAGGTGTCAGGGAGGCTGTTGTTCCAGTCAGCGTAATAGACATTCCCTGTTGGTGATCGATTTTCCAACAATATCACCTGTTTTGATCCGACATCTTTAACTCTGCAACCCTGTGCATCAAACTTGACAGAGAAACCATTATCACAGAATTGGTTGATGGAGAGCAGGTTATGCTTCAATCCATCAACATAAGAGACATTAGAAATTGAAACATGATTGGTTTCAAGGGTACCGTAACCTCTGGTATAACCTTTTGAGTTATCACCAAAAGTAACTGATGGACCTTCTTTATCCACGAAACTTCCAAGCAAATCCTTCAGATTCGTCATGTGTTTCGAGCATCCACTATCCATCACCCACATTGTAGCAGACGCCTTCTTCTTCCTCAGCTGTTTCTCCTGTACCTGCAAAGAGAAACTCGCTTAGGTCCCCAATTTCAGTTGGGTCCTGGAGGGTTAGAACCAGTTCCCCCTGGAACTGTGCGTCACTTTTCCCTGTATACTCGGATGGATTTATCATTCCAGATCACTTTTCCTTCATCATCAACTATAACAACACCTCGGTTATCCTTAGGCTTGTTGTTAGAAGTGATGCTCTGTTTCTTGGGAGGAGTTGGATTTCTCCCATGTTGGGCTTTAGGAGGTGAGGCTTTCCCTCTGTTTTGATGTCGATTCTTATCCTGTTGAGTTTGTCTGTGAGGTCGGACGCCATGTTGGAATCTTTGTGGCTGATTATGATTCCAACTTCTTGAGGGTTGTCTGTAGCTGTTCATGGCATGTTGATGATTCATATTATGGCATGAATATCTCCAATTGTTCAACCAGTTCCTCATTGGTTGACTCGGTTGGAACCTTTGGTCGAACTGATGTTGGAACTGCTGTTGATTCAGATGATTGAGCCCATGTCTGTTCTGAGGTCGGTTCCATTCTTTCTGATGTTGACTTTGAGGTTGATGCAGAGGTCGTCTCTGATTCTGAGTTCGGTTGCGATTGTGCCTTCGACGCCTCTGATTCCGCTTCTGACTTTTGGAACATTCCCCCTCGGTTGATGTCCCAACCGATGGAACATTCTGTCCTACATCAGCTACTCCTTTTTCCTTCTCAGTTGTAATCCTATTGGTCGGTTGAACTTGCTGAGAGGTGGAGGTTGATTTAGCTTCTGGAGACTTAGCTGTGTCTGGCTCGACAGCTGTGACTTCTACAGCTTTGATGAAGGTTGCTGGTGGAATCCCAGTATCCTTGACAACATCATAGCCGAGTCCTGACACGTCATCCATCTGTCTACTATAACTGATAAGATTCTCTATGATCTTGGATGACTGATACAACTTAATGAGATTGTCCTTCTCAGTTTGCAACTCTTTGACGAGTACAACTATCTGCTCGGTTTGTCCATCTGACTTCTTTATCAGCTGTTCGATCTGAGCATCTTGATTTTTCAACTGATCTTGCTGTTCCTTGTTCTGCTTTGTCAACTCCTCATCAGCTGGAGCCTTAGCCTCGTTCAGTTGACTCTTGAGATTCTCAATCTCCTCGATTTGGCTCTTGATCAGATCGTCCTTTTCGGTTAAGGAATCTTCAATTTTGGCGAACTGAGCTTGAAGACTCTTAAACTCAACCGATTGATGATGCAGCTCCTCACTGAGTTCTTGAAGATCACTCCAGGAGGGTTCCAACTCATCGTTCAGAGATTCCTGCATGTTAGAAGTATTGGAAGAGTTTAACTGAGCAGGATTAGATTGTACCTCAATATCATCTTGGTCAGTTCCAAGTGCCATGAGGCATTGATCCTGACTGATGACGTTGTTGATAGAGGTTAGTTCATCCTCATCTTCAGTGTCTGTGAAGATGTCTATGTCGTCACCTGCTTCTTTTGCTACCATGGCCTTGTTCTTCCTCAATGCATCTCTCTCTTTCTTCGATAGATCTGGGCAGTCAGCTTTGAAGTGTCCTTCCTTACCGCATTCGAAGCAACCATTAGTGACTGGCTTCGAGCTGTCTCGATTTCGGTTTGATTTGTAGAATCGTTTGTATTTCCCGAACCGAGTGTCCATGTCGGCTAGCTTCTTTGACAGAGCTACGATGTTTTGTTGCAGTTCCTCTCTGCTTGTCTCCTTTGCGGTCGTGTCAGCCGATCTGGTTGGCCTCGATGATCTTGATTTCGAGTAGTCAGCTCGGAGAGCAACTGACTTTGAGGCTGAGCCAACATCCTCAATTCTACTCGTCTGACCTGAGGACTGCGATCTCCTCCTGTTGACCTTATACTCATTTCCTTTTAAGATTGAGAACAATCTTTCAGTTCCCATTTCACCAAGGTCAGCTCGGCTCTCGTGGATATTGGTGAAAGTATCCCATTCAGCCGGTAGAGCTTGCAACACTTTGAGATTGATTTCTCTTAGTGTGTATTTTCCTCTTCGGATGGACTGGATTCTTCTGATGATGTCCATAAATCGGAGCTCTAGCTGATCAATAGTCTCATCAGGTCGCAGACTGAAGTTGTCGAAATCTTGACATGCATGTGAGAACTTGTTTTCCTTTGTCTCATCGCTTCCTTCACTTAACGATGCCAGGATGTCCCACATCTCTTTTGCAGTCTCACACTCCTCTATCCAAGGCAGATAATCTTGTCCAACTGTGGACATTATTGTGCTCTGAGCCCAGATATCTAACTGGCTCACCTTGGCCTCCTCTGGAGAGTAGTCTTCTGGCTGTTTCTCCACATACTCCACCACTGTATCTCCATCGTTCGGATTTGTGGGAGTGCGAGCTATTCTTTCTTTAATGACGATTGGTCCGGAAGAGAGAACTTGTTGCATCCTGTGATGCTTTGACAGAAGGATCTTCTTCATTCAAGTTCTCCATGATGTATAATTGACTACTGAGAACATGACGACGATCTTGTCCTTGACGTCCATCTACACACAAAAAACAGGACAAATATGCGAGCAAATATGCACTAGCGTGAAAAGATCTGTTCAGTTGACCACTGAAGAAAATTTCTCGAATTCACACCTTGTGAAACAGAGTCAGCAGTCTTTTGAACCACTGCTCTGATACCACTTGATTGTCCCGAAACGAGTTACTGGTGTATGGGGAGGGGGGGAATACACCAGTTAGGATTTTAAAACTTAACCCTTAAAAATTACTTCAACCGAGTAAAACGGACTCAGTTGGAATCTCACAGCTGAGTAAGCAACCTCAGCTGGAAGAGTGAGGCTGTGCGGAATGTGGTGGAAATTAAAACTCGTTAAAACAACTCACGCCTTTAGTGCAGGGTTGGTCAAAAACCAAAACAGTTGAATATGCAAAAATGCAGTTTGTATGCTGGTTAGTTCGATCAGATAAGAATGCAATAAGCAACTAAATAAAAAT
This sequence comes from Schizonepeta tenuifolia, assembly GCA_029490685.1. Taxonomy (NCBI): domain Eukaryota; kingdom Viridiplantae; phylum Streptophyta; class Magnoliopsida; order Lamiales; family Lamiaceae; genus Schizonepeta; species Schizonepeta tenuifolia. Next base: position 27,453,705 of record CM055958.1, read on the forward strand.
AAACACAGACACACAGGATTTAACGTGGTTCGAAGATAACCCTCTTACGTCCACGGGGAGATGTGAATCCTCACACCTCAGTCCAAGTTCTTCTGGACAGTTCCACACAGCTTACCCGGACTGTGCAACCGTTGCAATAAGTTTACGGGTACTTATCAACCTTTACAGTTAAGTTTGCGGGTACTTAACAACCTGTGTCAAGTTTGCGGGTACTTGACAACCTAGCTACTCAATTACAGGAAGAGTATGATCCTAACAGACACTTTATAAGGTGAGTATGTGGGTGGATTTTCCAACTACAGCTCGATCACGAATGAGAGCTGGATCTATGGCTTGAACGAATAAACACTCAAACTAAGATCTAAGACAGATTATAACTCTATGAACCCTCAGCTACTAATGTTCTATCACTCTTGAACTCTCAGCTGCTGATGCTCTTAGAATATGATTTTTTGCAGATTTTTCTTGCACTTGTTTCTCTTGCGATTGCACTTCTGTCTCTTATCACGTCAACCTCTCGAATGAGAGAATGCCTCTATTTATAGGCGGAGAGTATCAGCTAGCTGTTGGAAGAGCTGTTGATCTCTGATCATTGAAAGCGATGGCTTGTCTCTCATCTCTGCAGACTTTCCCGATATGGCATCTGTGCTCTTCTGCTTTCCATCTGAGACAGCCTTGTGTTGGGCCAAATGGGGTAATGACTGAACGGTCAAACCCTCATGTGACTTCCTTTTGAAATTCAAATCTTAAACCTTTCTGACAGTCAACCTCGATTAGTCGGTTGAAAATCTTGATCTTTATCCGAGTGGTCTTCAGCTGATGTTCTGACTGAACCGTTGAACTCTTAGCTGAGTTTGAACTTCATGCTGTTGATCTTCTTGTTTGAGTTCTACAACTAAGGTTCTGAAACTGAACCCTCAGTTGTCTTCCTTGTATTTAGTCAGTTGAGTTTGAACCCTCAGATGACTTCCTTTTCATCTGATGTTCTCTTCCTCTCTACTGCTTCTCATCTGATGAACCCTCAGTTGGTTTCCTTCACAACTGATGTTCTGAAGACTTCCCCCTCATTCCATCTGAACAAATGAACTCTCTGTTGTCTTTCATCATAATTGATGTTCTGTCTGAGTGATGCCTTGTTGCCATCTTCAGCTGGAGATCTGTAAAGATAAAATCTTAACTTTGCTCAAACAGCGAGCCTAACTTCTAACATTAGGTTCTGGCAACATCTACTCGGTTGGGGTCAGTCGGTTTTGGAATTCATCAAAACTTTTACTAATAAATTTCCCAACAATTTCCCCCTTTTTGATGATGCCAAAACCACTTACAACTTTGAACCACTATTGATCTAAACCTCACTAACTTATCTAAAATCTCAGCTAAAATTCTAGACAGTCTATAAGATAAAACATCAAAGGGTTAGCACAGTTATAACATGGTATTTAAAAGACTTTGTGGTTCAGAGCTTGGACAATGAGGAATTGTTCATCAAGGTGAATCTTATATATACTTTGAAGTTTTTGTTAAAACTGAAGATTACAGGGTTAAGCACAGAACAGATAAAGATACAACAGTTGCTCCAAAAACTACATCAGCTCAAAAGACAAAAAAAAATTAGATCAAACAAGGGCATGTGCGATCAAACAAGGTGCGCAGAATAAAGGAAAAGAAAACCTAGCAGGTATGGGAAAACTTCACAATATCCCTATTAAGATACTGTTTGATACTGGCGCATCGCATTCTTTTATTGCTGGTTCGTGTGCGGATAACTTAGATATCAGACCTGTACGAGCTGAACACGCTATGATAATAGCTACACCTTCAGGAGAGATCACTACTTCCACGCATGTTTGCTCTAACCTAGAATTAAAAATTGGAACTCTTAAGGTTAAGGCGAACAATTTGAATGTTATGATAATGTGAGACGTAGATATAATCTTAGGAATGGACTGGTTGTCTGAGAATTATGCCACGATTATCTGCAACGAAAGGAAAATCTCATTCCAACCACCAGGAAAAGAACCGACAGAATTTCATGGGATTGCAATAGGCAAGAGAGTACCGATAATATCCGCCTTACAAGCCAAGAAGTTGATGAAGAAGAAAGGTTGCACCGCTTATCTTGTGTACCTAGTTGGAGAACCAGGAGCCGAGAAGACCATTCAAGACGTGAAAGTTGTTAACGAATATGAAGACGTTTTTCCAGAAATTTTACCTGGTTTACCACCCGACCGTCACATAGATTTCTCGATTGACTTAGAACCAGGATCGGCCCCTAAATCAAAAGCCCCATATAGGATGGCGCCGAAAGAACTAGAAGAGCTTAAGATCCAGCTACAAGAATTATTAGATCTTGGTTTCATTAGACCGAGTGTTTCACCTTGGGGAGCACCTGTTTTGTTTGTCAGAAAGAAGGATGGTTCTATGAGGATGTGCATAGACTATCGTGAATTAAATAAAATCACGCTTAAGAATAAATATCCTTTGCTAAGGATAGAAGACCTCTTTTATCAGCTTAAGGGCGCAGGAGTCTTTTCAAAAATAGATTTAAGATCTGGGTATCACCAATTAAAAATCAAACCCGAGGACATACCTAAGACTGCTTTCCGAACCAGATATGACCATTACGAATTCCTAGTTATGCCATTCGGTTTGACTAACACTCCCGCCGTATTCATGGATCTCATGAATAGAATCTTTCACCCATACTTAGACAATTTTGTCTTAGTATTCATCGACGACATTCTCATTTACTCCAAGAATGAGGAAGAACACAAGGAACACTTAAGGATAGTATTAAAAATGCTTAGAGCTGAAAAGCTTTACGCTAAATTCAGTAAGTGCGAGTTTTGGCTAAAGGAAGTGATGTTCCTTGGACACATCGTATCAGCAGAAGGCATCAAGGTAGATCCTGCTAAGGTAGAGGCAGTAAGCAATTGGAAATCGCCAACAAGTCCGAACGAAATCAGGAGTTTCTTAGGTTTAGCAGGTTATTACAGAAGATTCATCGAAGGATTTTCAACGATTGCTAGACCTATGACGCAACTACTTCGGAAGGAAAACAAGTATAAGTGGACGGATGAATGCGAGAAGAGTTTTCAGACACTCAAGGAGAAGTTAACCACAGCACCAGTATTGGCTTTGCCAGAAGCGAAGAAGGAATACGTGGTCTATACAGATGCTTCGAAGAACAGATTAGGTTGTGTTTTGATGCAAGATGGAAAGGTGATAGCTTATGCTTCACGACAACTTCGACCTCATGAAGTTGAATACCCAACCCACGACTTAGAACTAGCAGCCGTTGTGCATGCACTGAAGATTTGGAGACACCATCTCTATGGTGTTAGGGTTAAGATTTATACGGACCATAAGAGTTTGAAGTACTTTTTCGAGCAAAAGGAATTGAACACGAGGCAAAGATGATGGCTCGAATTAGTCAAGGATTATGATTGCGGAATCAACTATCATCCAGGAAAAGCAAACGTGGTAGCTGACGCGTTGAGTCGCAAGACTCCAACCAAGTTAGGATGTCTCTTTGTTGAGGAGGAAGCTCTTGTACGAGAATTTGAGGAAATTTACTTAGAAGTGCTCGATGCACCTGAACAATAACAAACCATATAGCAACACTCGTAGCTACACCAGACTTACGAGAAAGAATCATAAGTGCGCAGAGAAAGGATGAGTCAATTGAGAAGCTTCGACTGAGGATAAGAACGGATAAACCGAACGGTATTTCCGAGGCACCAGATAATGCGATTTTGTTTGAAGGCAGACTTTGTATCCCTGAAGACGACGAATTGAAGAACGATATCATGAGTGAGGCTCACGATACGCCATATACAGCACACCCAGGGAGTACGAAGATGTATCAGGATTTAAGAAAGAATTTTTGGTAGAACGGTTTGAAACGAGACGTTGCCTCGTTTGTAGAAAGATGTTTGGTTTGTCAACAAGTGAAAGCTCTACACCAAAGACCATATGGATTGTTACAGCCATTAAGTATTCCAGAGTGGAAATGGGAGGATATAGCTATGGATTTTGTGACAGGATTGCCTAAGTCAAGAAGAGGAAACACTGCCATCTGGGTAGTTATTGATAGACTCACTAAATCAGCTCACTTTCTACCGATTAAGATTACCTATAGGTCAGAGAAGTTAGCACAGCTGTATGTCCATGAGATTGTACGTCTGCACGGAATACCAAAGTCGATAACATCAGATAGAGATGCCAAATTCACTTCGAGATTTTGGATCACGATGCAAAAGGAGTTAGGTACCGAACTTAACTTTAGTACAGCTTTTCACCCCCAGACAGATGGACAATCCGAAAGAATGTTCAGATATTTGTTGATATGTTAAGAACCGTAGTATTGGATCGAAGCGCGAATTGGGAAGATATCTTACATTTAGTTGAATTCGCGTACAATAACAGTTATCAGGCGACGATAGGAATGGCGCCTTACGAGGCTTTGTATGGAAAGAAATGTAGATCACCACTTTATTGGGATGAAGTAGGTGAAAGGAAGAACCTAGGACCCGATGCGGTCAGTGAAATGATCGAGATCATTCGTCATATTAGAGCTAGAATGAAAGAGGCCCAGAGCCGACAGAAGTCTTACGTTGACGACTGTCGAACCAATCTTAGTTTTGAAATTGGGGATAAGGTTTTCCTCAAGATCTCACCATCCAAAGGAATCGTTAGATTCGGCGTTAAGGGTAAACTCAGACCAAGGTTTATAGGACCTTATGAGATTCTCGAAAAAGTAGGACCTGTTGCTTATAGATTGGCCTTACCGCCAAGTCTAGGAAGGGTCCATAACGTGTTTCACGTATCTCAGTTAAGAAAGTATGTTTTTGATCCTAAGCACGTAATTAACCAGCAAGACGTCGTTCTTGAATCTGACTTGAGTTATGAAGAGAAATCATTATCGATTTTAGATCGAAAGATACAAGAGTTAAGAACCAAGTCAATACCAATAGTAAAAGTGCTATGGAATCACCACGGGCAAGAAGAAGCCACGTGGGAACTCGAAGAAAAGATGAAAGAGAAGTACTCTTACCTTTTTGAAGAAGGTATGCAAATTTCGGGATGAAATTTCTTGTTAGAGGGGTAGGATGTAATACCCCAGATAATTCTTCCATCGTTAAAATAAAAGGTTAATTCATAAATAAGGCTTTGCACGCCTAAGTTAAGGATTTTCGATTCTAAGACTGACGCGTCCGATAGATTTTTCGTCCGAAAACTCAGATTGAAAAACTGTCAGAATTTACATTCACTTTTTCTTCGATACGAGTTCATCGGAGAAAGTCAGTTTTTATGATTTTTCCGGGAGAATTTTAGACTGTCTAATCCCGACTTTTTATCGAATTTTAAAAAACGAATTAGGTTTTCCGAGTATGTGATTCATTTCTAATCTAACGGACGAATTAGATTTCGTCGAATACGTAACTACCTAAGAATTTATTTCTCGACTTTTATATCGTCGTTCTAGCCCCGAAAATGAGATATTTCCGTCAAATAAATCCCCACCCAAACGCACCTTAATGAGTCATCACCCTTTATTGGATATTTTCTCACTTTATGCAATAGTAATTTGCCTTGTCATCCTCTCTTCTCCCTCCTCTCTTTACCGCCACCTTCATCACTCTCTCTACCCATTCTCTCTCATTTTTCCTCCATTAAAATTCATCTTCAAGCTTTTCTCAAGAACACAAGTCTTTCGTCCACCGATCGATTTCATATCCGACTTCATATTCGGCAAGGTAGGAGTTTCTTCTACGTAATGAACCGAACAAAATCTTGATTCCATCCACTTCATTTTTTTTCGAAATTAAGAGGATAAAATAGCATGTTGAACCTTTGTTAATACATGTTGTTAGATGCTTAGAATTAGATTTTATGGATCGAATCATGAAGAAAATCATCCCCCTTGAATCCATGTTAATACCGAAATTTTTAGTAGATTTAGGGGTTTTTCGTAGCTCGATTTCTTTGATGTTTGATTGATGAATTAGTGTTCTACATGTTGTTAGATGACTACATGAATTAAATTAGAATTTTCTAAAAATAAAAGTAAAAGTGTAAGAGAAGAACAAGTGAGGTTTTGATGAAAAAGATGATATGATATGGATGATTTGTTAATGGAAATGGTGTGTAGTATGTTGTAGGATGAATATATATTTATTTGGAATTTTTCTAAAAATAAATTAAAAAACGTAAGAGATGGAAATCCATCGATAAGTTGAAGCTCGATAATATTTTTAGAATATGGTTTACATATTAGTAATGCTTGATAGATGATCGTTGTTGTAAACTTTGAACGAAAACGGAGAACGTAGGAATTTCGCTAAGAGACGAGCAATCGTCGATAAGTCGAGAATGGATAATGATTTAGGTTTGTGATTCGAACCTATGATAATCTTGTTAGTTAATGATCGTAACCATAAAGTTTGAACGAATTCTAAGAAGATTTGATTTTTGATAAGAGACGGAGAATCGAGATTAAAAGCCGATAGAAAAGTCGAATAAGGAAAAGCTTTTTGATAATAATGATTGTTATTGATTGACGAACGATATTGTAGTTAACGACTTTTTCATCCGAGATACGAGATGTTATGAGTTATAGTTAAGAAACGAGAAGTTGATAAACGAAAATGAAATAGGAATTGAATTTGAAATTTGATTTGGTATAGTAATTGGTTAGTTGAAAATGACAAGAAAATGCTCGTCGTTTGTTTAATCAAAAGACGTGAATGTGAACCCGATTAAGGGATATTGCATGTTGACTGTATTGAGATGGAAATTTCGTGAAAATAAAAGTGGAATAGTATTGATCGAACCTAGGGAATCGTGCGTCGAGATTTGTCGAGTATTAGGGTTTCGCGCGACTGTTTTGCGACGTTTCACGGAAACTGTCATAACTTCTAACTCGCTTAACGAAATCGAGATCCGTAAATTAGAGAGTAAACTAGACACCCATGGATTTCTTTTGGTATAAATTATATCCCCTGTTTAAGAATGCTCTATTCTGTGCGAACTCCAGAACTACTGTATTGTGCAGTAAGTTTCCAAAACTTAATTTCTTAAGTTGAATCCTTTTCAACTTCGTTCCTTGTGAACTTTTAAGTCATTATAAGTTATCGACATCTATTATCTACTGACCTAAGTGTCGAGTAATGAGCCGAGTCAGTTTTTAGACAAGAATTGATCGAGTCTCGTTTATTCGTTAATCAAAAGAAAGTAGTAAAGTGCAAAAGCCTAAAAGACTAAAAACCGATTCGATTTCTTGTTTCTTTTATCGTTGCGATCAAGTTATTAAGTCTGTTTATTTACGATAAAAGGGGGATGTCAGCATCGAGAATAGGATGGAAGACCACAGACGGAAGCTCGAATTGTAGTTCTGTAATCAGTAAGGTGAGCTTTTCTATATACAAAATAAACAAGTGATGCTCGAAAATCTTTGTTTACAAGCTTTGATAATTGTGTTTTCAACGTGATAATCAGAGCATGATTGAACGTAACATATGAGAAAAATATGAGAAAAATGCTTGCGCAAGCTACATTGTGAAAATGAGTAAGAAAATGTTTAGTAGACACGGGAATTTATTGAAAACCCCTGATGTGGTACAGAAGTAAGATGTCTGATTATCTATACTTATGATATGTTTTTGGCAATGTGCCCACTAAGTGCTTTTGTACTTAGCCCTGCATGTGTTTTCTAAATATGCAGGTTGAGTGACGGGAGCGGCGGAAGTTGAGTAGAATGGTTTTAGGAAAGAAGATCGGAGTCTAAATTCTACGTTTTTCCGCTGCCAAACTCTAAACTCTTTTGTGTTGATGTATATATCTTTTTGAGTCTAAGTTCATACATTAACTTAGTTTCTTTTGAGAACATCCTTGTCGAGTGATCCTTCGAGATCAACTCTTTCTTTTAATGAAGTCTTGTTCATAGTAGTTTATTTAGTTATCAATGTTTGTTTATTCGTTTATTCTTATGCATCCCCCCTTCTTCCCCGCTTCTTTAATCCAACCCCTAGTCGCACCCCGGCTTTGCCGTCCCTCGGGATTTGGGGCTATGACAAATAGATTCATGGTTGTCAATGCAAGCAACGCATATGTGCTGCATCAGTGGTGGAGGCTCCTTGAAAATCCACAGTCTGACATGGGAATCGAGGTAAAACTTTATTGATGTGTTTTCTTATATATATATTTTGATTCACAAACTAAACTTTTGATTTTAGGTCCTAGAATTGTTCACCGCCTACTTGAGAAAGCGACTTATGGATCGAGATCACCTTTTGCCTAGTGTGACGCACACCAATACTGTGTTATGGGACTGCGATGTCTTCGTAAGTTCATTATGAGTACTAAATACGCACGGGTTTACACATATTTAATTTTGTTGCACTTAGATGAAATTACAACCATTATCTATCTTTATAACAGGTGCAACTCAGAGAAGATTGGAATAAGAAGATTTTGTCGATAGATATCGAAGAAGAGCTTCGGGGTTCGCGGGGCACTTATGTGACGTATGAACCTCCAGTCAGCCTATTATTTGGAGTGCATGGACGGGGAAGTTATACCCAACAAGCGTCTTTTTTTGGAGCTAAACATGTAAGTAGAAAATAACCTTCAAGCTGAATGAATTAATTTTTGGAATTAATTATCTTACAAGTAACATACAATTGTACGTTTCATGTAGGTGATTCTTGTGTGTCACATTAACGAGCATTATGTAGTAGTCCGGATCGATATGAAGAAGTGGACTGTTGAGCTCTACGACTCCCTCTACTATAGTGTTGACAGAAGTGTACAACTTGGGCGAAAAGAACAATTAGCACCACTTCTGAAGCTTTGGACTCGAGTTCTATCATGCTCGTTTTATTGGAGGCATAATACAATTGGAGTCACTGAAGATGAAAGGCCATTGAACCTCAGAGTCATTCCATCAGTAGATCAATTCAAGCAACATGACAGTGTTAGTTGTGGTATATTTGCACTTATGACCATTGAGCGATTAATTAGTGATTCACCCTCCGATTCCGTGGGGCAACACACACACCAAAGAGTATCGAAAGAGGGTGGCAACCGCTATATATGGTCTTTGTTGTGAACCACGGAGTGGGATACACAGGAGTATGATAGGCAGAGGTTGCAACTATTTAGTAAGATAGTGATCCATCTATAAAAAAGTACAAAAATATAACCATTAATAAAACTAACACATAATGACAAAATCCCGCTCGCATAAGTCATCAATTTCCCGCTCGAGCAGGATGACACATGTCGAGCGGGAAATGCTATATTGCAAGCGGGAAATGCTAATTTATAGTATAAAATAATTTTAACTTGCTAAATACAAAATTCCTATCGGCAGAAGCTAAATCCCGCTTGAGCGGGTAAACACTAAGCGAGCGGGAACTATCTTTAATAGAGGGGAAAATTGTGCACATGAATTTGTAGAAGTTTTCATAGTTCTAATATAGAAAAATCACGCCATTAATAAAAATTTCAATGTTTTGAATACTATATAGTCTCCTACTGTAATTTATTACGTACTAAAAATTATGCAAATACGAGACTAAAATTATAAGGTTGAACAAAATACCTCAACTAATGTTGTTGTCAAAGATTGTTGCCCACTTCCCGAATGTGATGAATTTTATAAAGTGATTTTGGTTGTTCTTGAGGGTGTGTGAAAGAGAGTGGTGAATGGTGAATTATATAGAGCCTAGTTAGACAAATGGCCTGAATTTTTGGAGAATTCACATGAAAATTGTATATTTACAAGCAGTGAATTCAACTTTAGTTATGTCTCATGTATGTACATGTGAGAAATTCAAGCCATGCACCAGTCAACCATCAATCGATACATTGACTAACTTTACTGACAAATCCTGCTCGCATGTAAGATGATTTCGCTCGACACGTGTCAAATCCCGTTCGAGCGGGATTTGACACGTGTCAAACGGGATCATCTTATATGCGAGCGGGATCATCGTTTTGGTTATATTTATGACGATTCATTATTTTTCGAGTGAATACTAAACACTACTTAATCTATAAATTATTAATAAAAAATAGTTAAAAATATTATTATAGTATAATAATTATCAATTAAGAACCAAATTATTACACAATTATCTTATTATTATACGCACAACCATACTTGTCATACATTTTATATCAAATCACTTACACATGTGTAAGTGATTTGATATAAAATACATGACAAGACATCATTTTATAAGGAAACAAATAAAGTATAAATATTTTGTATTTTTAAATATGAATATGGATATTTTAGATTTTGCCAACTTCAATTTGTGTATATTTATGAATTGTCACTTTATCATAATCGTGTATGTATAAAACACACAGTACAGTATGTTGCAAGTGTTTTGGCAAAAAATCGAAACTTAACAAAATGAGTGCGTGGTAGCAATTTTTTTTTTTCTTTCTGAAAAGATGTATTAATATATTATCAGAATTTATTTTGATTATGTCCGCGAAAAACATTATTGGGCAACATGGGCCTTTATTTATTCAATATGTAGACTCGTCCCATACCAAAAGTAATAAAATTTGGTCAGATTGATTAATCAGTAACTTAGAATTTCTTTTGGAAATTATTGCAGCTACGGTCAATTATTTTCAAGGCAATGTTAGTAGTATATATTTTGAGGGTTACAACTTTCGGAGATTAATTCGTTTGAAGATTTTGATGGCTAACAAGAATGACCTTGATAGTAATTCAACTAAGAATATTATTGACACTCGAGAAATATATCCTAAAATTATATAGGTATATGATTCCTTTGAGAATTATCTACTTAAACTTACAACGGAAAGATTTGGGTACAATCGAATACAAAGTGAAAGGTATAATAGAAAAAGTGACAATTTGAATCCGACTTTAAGGTAAGATCAACCGTTCCCATAAATTAGTATGACAAACGTGTAATTGCGGCTACATTGATAATTTCTTTTCAGACTAATCTTCGTGACAACTTTATATAACTCAAAATATTATTTTCGAGGACAAATATTCAAATTCACTAAAAAAAATAATGATATTCATCTATGGGTACATTTCGTACATAAATAAGTCAATTACTGATATTCAAGCAGTGCGACTTCAATCTATAAATAATGAGGTACAGGATTCAAAATCCACCATTCCCCCTTCCCCAAATAAAATAAAACAATTGCAAATGTTTGATGCAATAAGAAATGATTAATAATACGAAAAATAATAATAATAATAATAATAATAACAAACAAAAATTCTGTTGTTGGTGTTGGTGACTTTTCTAAAATGTTATGTATAAATTTGTAATTTTTTAAACGTTGCGATATTAACACAAAAATAAAATCCAAAAAATGTTGACTTATAAAGTAGTACTACTACTTATTATTTTGCCAATAAAAGAAAGAATTAAAAAAGAAACACATATATAGTACATGATAAATCCCTAGAAAAAGATAAATACTCATATGCGACCGGTCACTTGCCATGCGACCGGGCGTGTGGCGCGTGTAATACACGCGCTAGCCGCCCACGCGCGGCGCGTGCATTACACGCACCTGTATTTTATTTTTTTTTAGCTTTCAGCTTTCTAATTTTAGTTTCTTTTTTTTTTAATTTTTAGTTTCTTTTCCTTTTTTTAATTTCAATTTTTTTAAAAAAAATCCACTTATTTTTTTCCACCTTTTTTTTATTTGTCTCTTCGTTTTTTTGTTTGCCGCTTCTTCTTTGGTCAAAATTCGAGCGAGGGGAGCCAAAGGCCTCGGAGCGAGCCGAAAAAGTCCAAATTGTTGCACGCCGATTATCCTTATATTAGTAATCGGAGCGAAGGCGGAGCCGTAAAATCGGAGTCGAAGGCGGAGCTGGAAAAAAAAAACTGAAACTAAAAAAACATCGAAAAAAAAACTGAAATTAAAAAAAAAAGACCGGTCAACGGGTCAACCCCGATTGACCTGGTCAACCCGCCGCCGCATGGATCTAGTCGCAGGGGATCCGATTGCATGGGAGGGTGTCTCCTAGAAAAAAGTAGATAGTTAGATTTGCCCTTAAATTTAGACAGCCTTTATAAAGTGTTAAGAGTTGATCCAACATGGAAGGAGGTTGATCCTACGCAATTGATTTATATGAAATCGACGTGTTTCCCATACAAATCGACTTTTGTAAATTAAAAAGATTGGCTATCATCCTTTTCTTCTCAATTCACTTATCAAATCTCACTACCTTCTGCTTTCCCGTTGCCTTTATCGCTTAAACTAACGCTTCTTTTTCTTGTTTAATACTCGAAATTTAATTGTGATCCCCTTTTTGTAAACACTATTTGGAAAAAAGCCAAGCTTAATAGAAAATAACTATAACTTTATCAAAAAAATCCTTAACTGCTAAGCTTTCATCTATAGAACTTAGCTCCTAAGAGAACATATACCACTCTAATATTACTATTTATTTAATATTTATTTATTTATTTATTTATAGATATAGAGAAAAAAGAGAGAGTGAAAATTATATTTTCTTACTTTCGTAGCTTAATATAGATGAGTGAACTTGTGACTGAAGATAACAAGATCATATGCCATAAAAGTCAATCCCTCAAATATGAATAAATAAATTTTGAGAATAATTTTTACCAAGAGAGAATTGACCCGGCAAAGATTTAAATGTAAAGCAAATCACGATTTAATTCTAGTAATTATAGATTAAAATATTGCTGTCATTCATACATCATTGTTTGTGGGTCTTTAAAAGTAAAAATCATCAAATTATTTAAACTAAATTAATTATACCTTAAAAAGGATGTGGGGATTATCGAGTCATTTTTACATCACTAATTTTTCTCAACTCAAAAAAGAAAAACGAAAAAAGAAGAAGCATCACATGTTCTGATTATGTATCACACCATACACACATACATATACATACAAGTGTGTGTTTAAACTGGGGAACATAACTATTTATCCACCCGGTCTCTTCTTTTCCTATGACTTTTACTCATAGTATTCTCACTAATATTTCATATATTTTTTCAAAGAGCCAAAAGTAAATATATCCTCGTACTTTTTCAAAAACGTAGAATTACCATTTATAAGAAAAAGACCAATCCATAATTCCATACCACTTCTCTCTTTGCATATAAGAGATTAAAAAAAATACTTGCTTTTATAAAAGTATATAAAAATAATAATTCTATCCAGACACAATAAAAAATACTGCTATCTATGTGAAGATGGTAGCTGCCGGCTTTGAAAATTCAGACATATGTAACTATGATGATGAAGGAGTCTCTTAGGTATTGTGTAAATACCTTGTACTTGTGTTTTAAATTGATGAAAATTGGACTATTATTGTCATCTGAATTTAACTTGTGCATCTTATGTTGTATGTACATATATAATTAAATTCAAACTTCAATGATGTGAAACATGAGTTATAGATTTATTTTGGGATGTAGTGGATTTGTAATGCACGCGAATTGAACCTTTAATTATAGTCTCATATATTTAATTTTTCTTTAATGTCGCGAGTTCAAATCTCTTTAATCTACAAAAACAAAAATTTTGGAATTAATTAATGATAATATTATTTAATTTATAATTAGGGAGTTTATGTTTTAACTTTTGTTATAAAAATTCTGAAGATTTTAAATGATATGTTATTTTAATTTTATATATAGTTTAAATTAACTCAGCTATAAGATCTGTTTCCTTTTGCAATTATCGTTCGAAGATAGAATACGATATAACCATATCATTGCAACAATAATGTGAATTACAATAAAATCCCGCTAAGGTCTTTATCAGTTGGGCGTGTTATACTTATAATTGAAAAGTGCAATTTACTTTTTTTTATGTGTGTATGGTTTGTTGACGATTATACATGCGAGTTTTACTCAGAGCACTTCAAATAATAGTTGTGGGGTTGATTCACATACAAAATATTTTTCTCCATAAAAAATAGTACTAATACATTTTATGTAATAGTAAAATAATATATTTTATGTATTATTATAATGCATCATCATAATAATACATTTTTGAATTATTATAATTATAATAAGGTATTCCATATTCGATAATAATGCGTAGGTCAATAATAATTGTTGAATGTACAAAGATTGTGTTTTAATCACTTTCATTTCTTACGAGAAAAGATATATATACGGTACGGTTCATGTAGAAACTAATAATATAGTAAAATCTAGAAATGTTTATAGACCATAGATTAATAGATGATCAGTGGTGAAACTTGATGACATGTATCTATATACTACACTAATTAAAAAATTACTATTACTTTTAATTGGCCGGAAGGTTAAATTAGTAAAAAATTAAACTAGTAGATATATCCCTCAAGGCACGATTTGCGATATTTGTGGGATTTGATAAAATCATGCCAAAATTTTTAATCTATTAATGTAGATACGTGTGGGTTGGAAGATACAAAATAAATTGAACGAAATCATTCTTATTTGTACCTAGTTTTTCAACTTTCAAATACCAACAACGTGAAATACATGCAATGGATATTGATTTTTTTTGAGATTCATATTTTTGAACTATGCATTAAGAATAACATAATTTATGCATTATAGAAAGAAATTTGTATTTAATGATGGTATTTGCATATTATTGACATAATAATGACGGATTATGCATTAGTAGGAACCTAATTATGCATTATTGAAATAAATTTGTATATAATGATGTTTCATGTGTATAACTGCGATAATGCATATTTATACTCATGAATTATGCATTACGAGAGCATAATTATGTATTACTAAAATAATGCATATTTACGAATGTTTTCTTAGTTCTTGTAACGAATATTATTTTGATTATGCATGTACACCAACATGATTATGCATAAATTAAAAGATAAAAAATATTCTTAATGATGCATATATCAACATGAAAATATATACACATTTTTTTTATTTAAAAAAAGATATGTACAACAACATATTATTATGCACTAAAAAAATGTGATACGAAGGAGATTGAATAATTAAGAAAAAAGGATAAGTTTAAATATACTTCCCTCGTATTAGGGACGAGACAGTAACAAAATTAAAATCATAGACAAAAATATCCTTTTTAATTCCAAATAATATGAACAATAAATATAAAAAATTCAGTTAATCTATAACCATTGATCGGCTAATATCTACGGATTAAAAAAATTTCTATATTCTATGGGGAAATTAGTTTTTATTTGAACTCTCCCATATATATATATGTGTGTAATTTTTTCAAGTTGGATTTCCATTTTGTTGCAATTTGTTTTCCCTCAAAAAATCAATATAGAATCTTAAACCAAAAAAGCAGGAACTTTTCGTTGATTCTGAGCTTCTATCTTTTTATTTATCTTTGTATACAATGTCGGCTGTCGTGGATATTAACTGGTTTTATCATTTATTGCATATTTGCATTAAAGTCGCAGCCTTCGTCGTTAAGTTACGACAAGTGAATATATGCATGGGTGGGGACGTGGCGTTACTTGCAACAATTGATCTAAAAGTAAAACACACTACCCCTTTGAAATAATTGATATGCAAAATGGGCATCAATATAATTTCCGAATTCTACATGCAGCGAAGTGTACAGATTAATTGTTGCTAAACCGACTTTAGGTTCGAGCTAGGGAAATGATTTTAGTACATAATATTTTAGAAATAATAGGCTTAAATTAGTCAAATTATTATTTCTAATAATTTCGAATTAAATAAGTTATTTATTCAATATTTCAAGATTACTCTATTATTAGCACTAATTATGGCATTGATTATATTTTAATTTTGAAAATAAAAGCAATTCTAACTATTCCATAATTAGTCTCAGACTCTCAGTCATATTCATAATTAATTTTAAATAAACTATAGTGTATTATATTAATTGTATTTTTTTTGTTTAAAAAAAATATACAAGTATATCGAAAAAATATTGATCAACATTAGAAAAAGACAAAATTATATGACAAATGATAAATTCAAGATTATTATTAATAATTTGTTTAGTTTAAAATTTTAGATATTTATCATAAAATAGAAGAATATAAACTAAAATTGTCATCCATTAATTATAAGTTTGCTTTAAAAGTCAAAGGATAAAATCTAAATTCCTAAAATCATAAACTCCTAAATCAATTAGAAAGATTATTTGGTAAAATCAAAATTATGGTGATATTTAAAGCAATTCAAAATAATGCAAGGGTATATGAGAGAAATGTGTCATTAGAAAATCGAAATTATGAAAAACGATTTAAAGAAACAAAATTATTCTCCCTCCGTTCCACTCAACAAGTCCTATTTGAGTTCGGTACGGGAATTAAGAGATGATAAAAAATGTAATTAAAATAGTATTTTATTGATATTAAAGTGTGTTGAGTAGAGAAACACTGTTTAAGTGTGACATAAAGTGAATTTTAGTAAATTAATCTTTGCCAAATAAGAAAATGAGACTTATTAAGTGGGACACCTGAAATGGCAAAATGAGACTTATTGGATGAGACAGAGAGAATATATTATATGACAAAATAAACCGATTAGGTCTAATAAGATATTCTCATTATCACTACTCTTGAAATTACCATGGAGTATTAGACTATCTGCATCGGCGTTCGAGCGGGGTTCAAGCACAGGGTGGCTCGAGCACCCTGCATGACGGAGGTGAAGAGCTCGAGCACAGCTCGAGCTAGCACTTGTCTTACACGCGCGGGACGAAAATTTAAAAAAAAAATAAAAAATGCGGTAAAATGCGATATTTTTTTTATTTTTTTTATTTTACCTATAAATACCCATTTCATCTCCCTCATTTTCACACCTCTCATTCCTTTCATCCCTCAAATTTTTTTCATCTACTTCATTTCTCTAACAAATTTATCCCAAAAAAAAATTATGGATCCCAACAATCCATACAACTGGTTCAGCGACAATTCTGACGACCAAATGGGTTTTACGGGGGCGGGGCTCGATCAAATCAACCTCAACACTATGGCCTCTGCCGAATTCTACTCGTCGTTCTCCTCCGACGCCGACAGTCTGGCGACAAACACCGAGGATCGCCTCACTTTGGCATCGCCGCCGTCCCAGCCCGCTGCCGGAGGAAGAAAAAAGAAGGGCAAGGGCAAAGCCATCGCCACCTCTGCCGCTGCCGAGGAATATGACTCGGAACCCGTCCGGGCCAAGCGGCACAATTACACCGACGAACAAGCCAGCTACATGGCACAGATTTGGGTGGAGGAGACCTGCAACTCCATCGTCGGATACGACCAGTCCGGCGGGAGATATTGGGGCGCTATCCAAGAGCGCTTCAATAAGAGGTTCAACTTGGATCTCAACAAAAAAGCCGAGGAGCTTCTTCGGCCGCATCTAGACCGCCGTTAAAGCCTGGATTAGCGCTTTCCAGAAAGCCCAATCTCGCCGGCCAAGCGGCGCCGATGACGGGTATGTGATTGCCCAGGCCCAAGCCATTTACAAGGCTAATACCCAGGTACCTTCTTTCCGCTATTTCACAGCTTGGGACATTCTCAAAGACAACCCCAAGTTCCTCATCGCCAATTTCCCAGACGTATCGTCCATGAAGAGGACGAAGACTACGGTGGAGGGCAACTACACATCTTCTCAGTTCCAGCCGTCTGCAGAGGACGCCCAGTCCACCGAAGGAGAAAGCGCGCCTCCCCGACCGGAGGGTCGAGATGCGGCAAGGGCCAGGGCAAGGTCCAACGGAAAGAAGCCGGTAGAGGGCTCGTCCCAGTTCGAATCAGTCATGGATCGATATGGCGACTGACTTACCCAGTTCGCCGAGGCCAATCATGAGATCACGGTGGCGTTGCGAGAATCAGCTCGCGTGAAGCTGGAAAATGCACGCATTAGGGCTGAATATGTTCAGCAAAGACGTGATGCCACCGACTTGGAAGTTGTCTCCAGGGACACGAGATTTATGACGCCGGAGCAGCTCCAAGTTCACAGGATGATGGTGGAGGAGGTGAAACAACGTCGGGGGTGGGCGTAGTATTTTTTCATAATTTTTAGTTTTATGTATTTTTTTTCGAGCATGTAGTGTTTTTTTTATTGTGTGCGGTATGTAATTTTCCAATTTTTAAATATTAATGGAAAATTCGCATTATTTATTAATTAGTGTATACCGAATTTATTTACAAATAAATGAATTAATTTAATAAATGAAAATAGGGAATTGTTTAATATTGTACTTGAAATATAGAGGTAAAGATCTCTAAGAGTGTTATAGTGCTAGAACACCCTTTAAAGCACCCTTGAAATACAGAAATAAAAATTTCTAAGGGTGTTATAGTGCTAGAGCATCCCTTAAAACATCCTAATGGTCTCTAAGGGAGCAAATAGTCTTAAAATTTTTTTTGAAGAAATTCTTCTAGTACACAGTTTTTTTTTTTCAGCTTTTTGGTAGTTGAATCGGTTATATTTTATTAAAAAAAAAATTCATATTGATAAAATAGATTATCTAAACAACTCCGTCCCCATCTGTACACGTATATATATATATGAGTGACCTCGCTAAGTAATTACACGAAGATATTCGAGCGCTTCGACAAACTTGAGAGAGAGAAGAGGAGAGAGAGAGAGAAATATGGCGGTGGAGAGTTCGGATGACATTTACGCTCTCCCAGAGGACTGCATAGCCGCCGCGCTGTCGCTTACCAGCCCTAAGGACGTTTGCCGGCTGTCGGTGGTCGCTTCTACATTCCGATCCGCCTCCGAATCCGACACTGTTTGGGCCCGCTTCCTGCCCTCCGATTATCTCGACATAATTTCGCGCGCTGTCGACGGCAACGATTCACTGCTTGCTAAATTTCATTCGAAGAAGGACCTCTATCTCCACCTCTGCGATCATCCAATCGTCATTGATGATGGCCGCAAGGTATGTCGATTTTTATCGCGTCGATGGATTTTATTTGGATGCAAGCGCTAACTATTGTGTTTTGATGGATTTTATTTGGATGCAATCGTTAATTATTACGAGATAACACTGATTTTAAGTTTTTGTGATTGGAGTCGGCGCGGTGATTCTACGATACTGAATTATGTTTACTTCCAATGTTTCTTCGTTGTTCAATTTCAATTATATAATTGAATCGGAGCTGGCCTCTTCTGGATTCTATTTATTAGGCGAATATAGAAATCGTACCTATGTCTTTGCTGTTGGCTCCCAGTTGTATGAAGAACAAATTTTAGAGAAACATTGCAACTGAATGTTTCTTAGATTCTAAGTAAAGAGAGCTCGCCTTTTCTGTTATGAGATTGAATTTGTTTGCATCTTACTCCAGTTTTTTACTGTTTTGAGATTAATCTTTTTCATTTGCAAGGATTTCTATGCATTTTGCTGTTTCTGATTTGTATTTTATGGTACCTAATTGGAATTCTAGGCACCAATTCTGTTGCAATTCTTTTAATTTGGCTATTTGATCAACTGAATGACTGATATACTTGGTGTGTGATAGACCTTGCAACTTTCTAACGCAATGCCTGAAACATGTCTGGCTGTAGCTAATGCTAACTCTGTTTAACACTTGCATCTTTTCTCGATGTTTGAGTTTGTTGTGCTCTTGCGAAGCCTATTTGTCAAGCAAATTTTAGTGTAGGGCAGCATATAATTCCATCTCAGCATCTGATAAGCTTTGTGTAAAACTGAACAGAGTTTTTGGCTGGAGAAATTGAGTGGCAAGAAATGTTACATGCTATCTGCAAGGGATCTTGATATTGTGTGGGGAGATACTCCTCAATATTGGAAATGGATCGATCTTCCTGAATCCAGGTACTTGAAGCCTCGAGCACCAATTCATTACTCGAAAATTGGCATTTTATCGTGATTTGAAAAATGGTGATGCTTACTATTATTTCACATTAGGTTCTCGGAGGCAGCAGAGCTTCTTGATGTGTGCTGGTTCGAAATAAAGGGCCGGATAAAAATTAGCAGGCTATCTTCTGGCACAAAATATGCAGCATACCTGGTTTTCACTTGCAAGTCGAGGCTATACGGATTTGATCACCAAAGTGCGGATGGTTATGTGGGAGTGAGTGGGTGCGAAAGTGAAAAACGTAGAGTTTGTTTAGATCCCGGAGGCGTAGAGAGGCATAGGTATCAGATTGTGCCGAGACGTGTAGGGTTGTTCTACCACCGGTTAGCTCAGTTGCGGAGACCGGAAGCCATGTTACCGGATGAAGAACCCGAGTACCCGAAGCAGAGGAATGATGGATGGATGGAGCTGGAGTTGGGAGAGTGTTTTGTGGAGGAGGGTAGAGATGGAGAGTTGGAGATGAGCGTGATGGAGGTGAAGGGCGGCAACTGGAAGAGTGGTGTCATCATTCAAGGGATTGAGATTAGACCTAAAGAGAGCAAGTAAATAAAATGGATCAATTTCTTATTGTCTGCTTTGTAGTTTATCGGTGGTGTTATGTTAAGTGCTATTTATTCGATGTATGTTGCTATCTTGTCCTCTTCAGTTTTGCCATAACGTCGATCATCTTGTTGAATGACTGGATGACATTTGATAATAACAGAGATCTAGAGGAATTTCTCATTTTATGTTGGCTCATTAATCTACATTTATTTACAACAGTTTGTTTTTCTATTTTATTCATTTTTGGGATAAGGTGCTGATAGGGCTCCAGGGTTTTGTGTGTTTGGCTCATAGGTCCCCATAGTTTGAGTTTGGACATCTCACCCTTCAATGTTTTAAAATAGTGCAAGTGGCTCTGAATGCTAACGGAAACGTTAACTCCGTTAATAACTCTCCGACCTCCCCAACCATGTCGTGGACATCGAAGAGCAGACAAGGGTCCGATGGTGGCTGGAGGTTTCTCTTCCGCCGCTGCAAAAACAAAGGCGATCTGCGTGAGTGGGCTACCTGCTAGCTTCTGAACACGATACCGTTTTGTTCCCGACGAAGTACCACAGGCGTAGATATAGTAGCCCGAGAGAGAGAGAGAGAGAAGAGAGAGAGTACGTGTCTTAGATTATGACAGTTGATGTACAAAGACGAAGAAATGGACTAGTGCGATGAGTAGTAGTGCAGCTGCATGGAGAGCAACCATTAATGGCGACGGGAGTTTGAAAAATTTGATCAAGGGGTACGAATGTGGATGCAGAGGTTTTAAATATACAGTACTCTTGTTGGTTGTTTAGAACAAGCGTGAGATGAAATTTTGAGAGAGAGAGAGAGCTTGATCGGGGAGATGAAGTTGCTTGGAGCAATGTAAAGTGTTGATGTATGTTAGAGGACCAGCAGCTGCTTGTCGCTGGCCGGAATACAGCGGAGCTGTCGGCGGCGGAAGCTTGGATTTACTGTCTCCCACTTCTCCCTCCTCACGCATAAGATATTTTTTATTTTTTAAAAAAGTGTTGTTTTAGTTAAATTTTCCATTAGCTTCCGGATTGACTTCAACGTTGAAGGATAGGATGTCCAAAATCAAATGTTAAGGATTTATGAGAAAAATGCAAAATATGTTAGGAGGTTATAAGCACCTTATCCCTTATTTTTGAAAATATCACGTGATATAGTCATAATGAACATTAAAATATAAATTTTGGCCCACCTTCTTCATAAATATAAATTATGGCCATTTTTTTGAACTTAGGACCTAAATACCCATTTCCCTCTTCTATTTTTGATCCATCAATCCTTGATCAATTTTATTGACACTTGTTTTCCTTTCCAAGTTTTTTTTTCTTTTTTTTTCCTTTTTTTTTTCCAGCTTTTTTCTTCTTTTTTCTGTTTTTTTTCTTATTTTCCAGATTTTTTTTCTTTTTTTCTGTTTTTTTTTTTCAGATTTCTTTTGTTTTTTTATTTTCCAATTTTTTCCTTGTTATTTCTTTTTTTTCCAGATTTTTTCTTTTTTTCTATTTCTTTTTAATTGCCAAATTTTTGTTTGCCTCATTATTTTTTGTTTGCCTATTCATTTTTTTTGTTGGCTGCTTCTTCTTTGGTCAAGATTCGAGTGAGGGGAGCCGAAGGCCTCGGAGCGAGCTGAAGAAATCTAAATTGTTGCCCGACCATATCATAACTTGGAACATCTGGAACTAATTCGACAATTTGTCCCAATTGTACCAAATTTGGAACTATTGACACTAATAAGGCTAAATTCGTACCAGAAGTACTAGAACTATTGGTACTGATAAAACTAAATTTGTTCCAAAAGTACCAAACGCCTTATATCTGCCCGACCCGACCCGACCCGCGCCCGCCCGCGTCCGACCTGACCCGTTTCGCGTCTTATTAAGGGTATTTTCGTCCCAAATTGAAAAAAATGACCAAAATTTATATTTTTGAGAAGGTGGGCCAAAATTTATATTTTCATGGTCATTATGGCTATTTCAAAATATGTCTCATTATCCCTTATTTTTTGTACGAGAGAGCTGATGCATTGTGAATTTGTGATATTTCTAGTTATGGGAAATATGATAATTTATTAAAAATTAAATTATGTCGATTTGAGAGCTATAATTTAATACAATTAATAAATAATTATGTTGATAATTTTATTTAATGGATGGTATAAATTACTACCTTCGTCCACGATATGGTTTCCACATTGTGAACGTCACGAGTTCTAATAAATTGGTGGATAGTAGTGAGTATTGTTGTGAGTGGAGTAATGACCCCATTATAGATGTGAGTGGAGTAATGATCCCACTATAGATGAGTGGAGTAGCGGAAAATTGTAATACCCTGATAATTTCTACTGTCTTTAAAAATGAAAGTTAATAATAATTATGGCTTTGCACGCCTAAGTCAAGGATTTTCGATTCTAAGACTAACGGTGAAATCCGTTTCAGAAAATAATTTCCAGAAGTCGGACGAACGACTACTGTATTAGGGTTTTCGCGTCCGGTAAATTTTTCGTCCGAAAACTCAGAATTAAAATCTGTCAGAATTTATATTCACTTTTTCTTCGATACGAGTTCACCGGAGAAAGTTAGTTTTTATGATTTTCCGAGCGAATTTTAGACTGTCTAATCCCGACTTTTTCTCGGATTTTGAAAAACGAATTAGTTTTTCCGAGTACGTGATTTATTTCCAATCTAACAGACGAATTAGATTTCGTCGAATTCGAAACTATCTAAGAAAGTATTTCTCGACTTTTTAATCGTCGTTTAAGAGCTGGAAACGAGATATTTCCGTCTAATAATTTCGCGCCAAACGACCCTTAGCGAGTCACTACACTTTAGTTAGATATTTTCCTTCACTTTATGTTTAATAGCATGAGTCATCATCTCTCTCCTTTCTCCTCTCATTACCGCCAACACACACACACTCACTCTCTCATTTTCTTCTCCAATCCTCCATTAAAGCTCCAACTTTCAAGCTTTCTCAAGCACTCAAGTCTTCCACCTACCGATCAATTCCATTTCCGAGTCCATATTACGTAAGGTATGAATATCTCCTACCATATAAACCGAACAAAAGCTTGTTTCCATCATTTTATTTTTTTTTCGAAAACTTAAGAGATGAAATAGGATGTTGATCCTTGTTCGATTCATGTTCTAGTATGCTTAGGAATAGATTCTACGGATTGAATCATGAAGAAAATCACTTCCCTTTTTTTTAGGTCATGACCGAAATTTTATAGAATTTTAGGGGTTTGATCGTAGCTCGATTTCTTTGATGTTTGATCGATAGATTATTGTTCTACATGTTGTTAATTGACTATATGAATTGATTTAGATTTTTCTAAAAATAAAAGTTAGAACATAAGAGATGAAGAAGGGTCGATTCGATGTAGTAAATGTTATGATATGCTCGATTGATTAATAGAAATGAGATATACGATGTATGAGGATGATTATCTATTTAATTGTGATTTTTCTAAAAATAAATTGAAAAATGTAAGAGACGAAAACATATCGATAAGTTGAGGCTCATTAATGTTTTGATAATGTGATTTGCGTATTAGTGATGCTCATTAGATGATAATCGTTGTTGTAAAATTTGAACGAAAACGGAGAACGTAAGATTTTCGTTAAGAGACGAACGATCGACGATAAGTCGTGATTAGATAACGATATAGGTCTATAATGTAAATATAAGTTAATCTCGTTAGTAAATGATCATAATCGGAAAGTTAGAACGAATTCTAATAACGTTGGATTTTTCATAAGAGACGAATGAATGAACCTAAGTATCGTTGGAAAAGACGAATAAGGAAAGTAATTGGATATTAATGATCGTTATTGTTAAATGAACGAGTTTGTAGTTGACGGCTTTTACATCCGAGATATGAAATGATAAGTTATAGTTGTGAACGAGAAGTAGAAACGAGAAGTTAGAAATTGTTTTGGTATAGTACTTGTTTAGTTTGAAAAGACGAGGTTTTAAACGTCGTGCTTATAATCGAGAAATGAAAAGGAGTTCATCACGTATAACGATACATGTTGACTGCCTTGAGTCAGTAGTTGTATGAAAATAAAAGTGATTAAGCTTTAGTCGAACCTAGAAAACCGTGCGTCGATTTTATCGAACATTAGGGTTTCACTCGGCAGTTTTGCGACCCTTCACGGAAACTGCCATATCTCCTAGCTCGTTTATCGGAATTGAGATCCGTAAATTAGAGAGTAAATTAGACATCCGATGCTTTCTTTTGGTATAAGGTTTATCCCCTGTTTCGAAATCCCCTGTTCTGTACAAGCTTACTGATCTGTGCAGGATTGTTCAAAAACTTAGATTCTTAAGTTGAATTCTTCTCAACTTGATTCTTTTCGATCTTTTAAGTCGTTTCAAGTTTTCGACTACTTTCTTTCTACTGACCTAAGTGTCAAGTACAGAAACAAGTGAGTGTCAAACGAGATGCGTTCGTATCTCGTTTCTGTTTAATTAAAAGAGTTTAGTTTAGCGTGCAAATGCCTAAAAAGTCTAAAGGACTAAAACTTAATTCGATTTTCCATATTCGTTTATCGTTTGCTACCTAGTTTTAAAGTATGATTATTTACGATGAAGGAGGAAGTTAGCACAAGGACAGGACGTAAGATTGAAGAACGGAAGCTCGTATAGAAGTTCTGTAATTTCAAGGTGGGCTTTTATATATGAAACAAAATGAGCAATGCTCGAAAACCTTTCTTTATCGCTTTGATAATCGTGTTTTCAAAGTGATAATCATGGCATGAACTATTTGTTTTATGTGAGTTCTCTTGTACCTTATGAGTTAGCCAAAAGGGGTTAACTAAACGATCGGCTTTGAGTTAGTCAAAAGGGACTTTCCAAAGTTTAGTGTACACTGTAGCCTGTGGTGTATGTGGTATCCTGTTGAGGGATAGCCAGCCACGGTGATAATGAATGGTCAAGATTGAACGTAACATCTATGAAAAAAAATGCTTGTACAAGCTAAGTTATAAAAATGAGAAAGAAAATGTTTAGTAGACCCGGGAATTTATTGAAAAACCCCGATGTGCTACTGTAATGAAATGCCTGATTATCTATACTTATGATTATGTTTTCGGCAATGTGTCCACTAATTACTATTGTACTTAGCCTTGCATATGTTTTCTAAATGTGCAGGTTGAAGCGACGGGAGCGGTGATGGTTGAGTTGAATAGAGATAGGAAAGACTTTAGTATGTAGTTCACAATTCCGCTGCTAAACTCTAGACGCTCTTATGTTATATGTAAATCACTTTTGGGTTTAAGTTTTTGTAAAATAACTTAGATGCTTTTGAGTACTTTGTCGAGTGATCTTTCAAGATCAACTCTTTCTTTAATTAATGAGGTCTTGTTCATAGAAATTATGCTGTCTTTTATGTATGTTTATTCTTTCATCCCCTTTCTTCCACGCTTCTTTAATCCAATCCCAGTCGCACCCCGACTTCTGCCGTCCCTCGGGATTTGGGGTTGTGACAGAGTGGTATCAGAGCAGAAACGTTTCTGCTCTGTATACAAGTCTTTCTTCCAGTAGTAAGATAGAGAATTTGTATATCCTCTATATCCGAGTCTTCTTTCAAGTAAAATAGGGTCGTAACACTAAGTTTAAGAGTGTAGACGACAACTCAACCTCCCGCTACGTCGACTTAACGAAAGAAAGAAAGAAAGAAAGAAAGAAAGAAAGGAAAGAATTACAGAAATGTGTTTTCTTTTAAGAAATTTTTTTGAATAAGTATTCCAAAGAGTTAAGAATGACAATGGTACCAAGAATAAAATTTGAAAGTATAAGAAATATACTTGGTTTCTGTTATGTGGATTATGTGAAATTATTTGCGCAATAATTTCTTTTATTTGAAAAGTTTGATGGCACAAGAATCTAGATTGATTCTAGGGATTTTTCCCGGTTCGCTAAGAACATAGACTTGAAACCTAAGATCTTTCCGATTCCACGAGAACTTAGACGTTTTAAGAACGTTAGTTCAAATGATTTCGAAAGGAAACGGGAAGAACTTCTGTAGACGAATGTCACGTGCGTATAGTGACATGAACAAAGACTCGGCAGAGTCAATTTTTGTTTTTGTAATTTAAAAAAAAATCGATAAGAATTTCCTTCGAGAAAATAAGATAAATAATGATAAGGTACGTTAATTCTGTACCAAGTAAAAGAAACGAATGTTACTTCCGTAAAAGTAACATGAACGAAGTCATTTTCAGTTCGAGTTTGCCTCGCTCGAACTTCAAGAAGGATTTGTTATAATTACCAAGAATCAAGTACGAATCTTAGTAAATTTTCCAACGATCACTCGATCCTGACGACGACTAGAACTTTGGTTCTAAAGTCATTTTCCAGTTATAATTCCTTTTCTTTAGAATGTATTTCCTACTTCGTAATTGAACGAAGAATACGACGAGTAAGAGATTCAAGTGTCGAGAAGGACAAAATCTTTTGTAAACGGATGTTACTTTTGAATAAGTAACATGAACAAAGTAGACGTACTTTGTTTTAATAAAGTAAGAATCGTTAAGAAATTTTCCTTAAGGAAGAAATAATGAAAGAAAGTAATAAAGAATAAAGAAAGAAAGTTTATAAGGAAATAAAGTAAGAAAGTAAATAAATAATAAGATAAAGGATGGAAATAAAATCTTGAAATTTTATTTCTATATATTGTTTGAGTGCAATTTCTTGAATTGCTAGATGTTTAAGATAAGTGGTTGTTTAAGTGGTGATATTACAATTGAATAAGGAATATTCATTTTGTAATTTAAGTATTTCTTAGATAAGTTATTTCCCTACCTGTTACTGATCCGTGTTTCTTTAAAACTTTTGTGAGATGGCTAGGACACGCGTTACAGCTCGGAAGAGCACACCTTTGCCACAGCGTACCCTAGCAGATATTTTACAGGATGAGTATTATGATTTTGAGGCAGACCAGGATGAGGAGGACATCGGGCAGATAGTGAGTAACTTCTCATCGGTTTACTATACAGCACGGCACTTCATCTCAGAGAGTCAGGCTATATCCGATTTGATTGTGCATCTACCGGATGAGTGGCGCTGTTGGGCGCACCGCGTGGCATGGTATTTCCTTGGAGTTTTGGAGACGACGCAGAGCCGACGGGCAACTACTCGGGATTCGCTCTAACTATACACGAGCGTTTCTTTGACAGTAGATTCATGGTGCCAGTCCCTTTTGAGCCACATCTTCCTTACCGTCACTTTCCAGCAGTTACCGAGCCAGAGCATTTAGACTTGGACCCGGAGATGGCCGCGTTGTTGGAAATACCGCCAGATTTCGTACCTAGTGAGGAGTCAGACTCGGAGGCAGAGCATTTAGAGGTGGACGAGGAGCCTGCAGCTATGCCAGAGTTACCACTTCCTTGTAGACTACTTGAGGAGTTGATTCCAGGACCACGACTCATAGAGATTGACGCAGAGACAGCTGCCATGTTAGGGTTATCTACTCCTTTTATACCCGAGCCTAGTGTGAGAGTTCGAGGACCTTTTGAGATAGGACTGTTTGAGACAGGGTCAAGGTACCGGGAGATAGACGCGGAGCTTGCCGCCATGCTAGAGCTACCATCTTCACCTACACCGCTTGAGGAGATTTGCGCAAAGTGGGAGGTAGTCAGAGGACAGTTAGAGGCAGGACCATCCAGAGTCCATTCTAGGGAGGAGTACGAGTCCGGTTCCATTCCAGGGCACCTTCTTCCCCTGAAAAAGCGTGCGGTAGAGATCGGTGATGATTATCTTGTTTCAGACTCAGAGGAGACAGTTTCGGAGACACCATCACCACCCCCACTTACACTGTTTGACGGCTCTACTCTGAGGGAGGACGAGGCACTCCAGC
This sequence comes from Schizonepeta tenuifolia, assembly GCA_029490685.1. Taxonomy (NCBI): domain Eukaryota; kingdom Viridiplantae; phylum Streptophyta; class Magnoliopsida; order Lamiales; family Lamiaceae; genus Schizonepeta; species Schizonepeta tenuifolia. The sequence goes on from CM055958.1 coordinate 27,481,961, forward strand.
TCGTCTTTGGTTTAGAGTCAGAGAAGGAGGATCCGGAGGAGGACCCGGATGAGGATCCGGAGGAGGACCCGGAGGAGGACTCTGAGGGTTTACATGCCGTAGAGGGCAGTACGGACTCGACTGCAGTTTGTTGAGCAGAGCATCGTAGACGCGTATTAGTAGTAGTAGTAGTTTCTTTTGTCCTGTACATAGTCGGATCAGTAACTAGTTTTTGTAGTACTCTAGCGGATACAAAATTTTATGAATCGTTTCCGTTCTAGTACTTCCAGTAGGTACAGTAATGCAACTTGTTAGTGCATCATGTACAGTGATAGGCAGTCAGCCTAGTTTAGACTAGTAGTAGTCTAACTTTTTGTATAAGTCCTCGTTGGAGGCAGAATCAATATTCTTTTTGATGTATATATAAATACATGACCCGTGAGAGGGTTTTGATCACAAGAAAGTTTCTTATAAATCATGTAGTAAACCAGAATGTCAAATGAACTCGTGTAACGAGAGTTTAGTTTAACTTGGAAAGTTAAAAGATTAAAGAGCTAGTATCGAAGTTATGTTCGATTTTTTTTTCTTTTCCGTGAACTTGATTAAGTTGGAAAGAGGGTGAGTAAGTAAAAGAATGTTTAAAAGAAAGGGCTAATGAGAAATTTCTGTTCCCTATAGTTAAAGAAAAATGCCGCCGAGAAATGTTAACAACAGAAGGGACCTGGTAGGCCCCGAGAACGTAGAAGACGTCAACCGGAAAATGAAAGGGAGCAAGAACAAGAACACCATGAAACCCCACCACCATCACCATCACCACCATCTCCACCACCACCCCGTAGGGATATTGAGGATCTATTCCTCAAACGAAACTCGCATGTGTTCAATGGATCGGGCAGCCCTAGCGATGCTGAGCTATGGGTATGATCCATCGAAAGAATTTTCAAGCTCCTCAGATGTACTGATGAGGAGCGACTGTTATGCATTGCGTTTCAACTCTCTGGACCAGCGGATTACTGGTGGGAGGCAAGACAGAAGGTGATACCAGCGGAGCATCTGGCTCGACTTACGTGGGACGAATTTAAGGAAGCACTGTACGACAAGTACGTGCCGAAGACGTATAGAGCTCAGAAGAAGGCTGAGTTCTACAATTTGAAACAGGGTAAGATGACTGTAACATAGTACGATGCTACGTTTTGTGAGCTATCAAGGTATGCGCCTACTCAGGTCGATACCGAAGAAAAGATTTCGAAGAAGTTCCGTGGAGGACTAAGACATGAATTAGGAATAACATTAGCCAGTCATGGGGGACTGAGCTATACTGATGTTCTAGGGCGAGCCCTAGAGATGGAGGCCGTTGTGCTTGATGAGAAGAAAACTGTAACAACCACACCAGCTCCAACCCAAAACCAAAACCGAAGCTATTATAACAATAATAATAGCAATTTTCAAGGAAAGGGAAAGTGGGAAGGGGGCAATAGCAGGGGCTATAATTAAAATTTCAACAACCAAGGAAATCAGCAAAGTGGCAATCAGCAAGGCTATTAGCAGCCTAGTCAAAACAACAACAAGAGGCCATGGCAAGGAAACAACCAATCGGGGTTGTATTTACAGGGAAATACAAACCGGACCATGGAGAGGCAATAACCAACAGAACTAGCCGCAAGGGCAACAGAGGAATTTCAACCAGGGAGGAAATAACCCACAGAGGGTTACAATTCCTGTATGCCCTAAGTGCAACAAAACACATCCCGGTGTCTGTCAAGTAGGCACCACCAACTGTTTTAACTGCGGACAGAAGGGGCATATGAAGAAGGATTGCCCTAAACCACTGCAAGCAGTACCTCTGAGGGCCATACAAGCGCAGCCACAACAACAAATGAATCAGCAGCAGTTTCAGCAGCACGCGCAACAACAGCAGAATGCAAGGGCATGCGCGAATAGGCAGACTGGGCAGGATAAGGGAAAGGGAAAAAGAAACTTAGCAGGTATGGGTACACTTCAGAACACTCCTGTTAAGATATTATTTGATACTGGCGCATCGCATTCTTTTATTGCTGGTTCTTGTGCGGATAACTTATACATCACACCTGTAAGAGCTGCACATCCTATGAGAGTAGCTACACCTTCAGGAGAGATCACTACTTCCACACATGTCTGCTCTAACCTAGAACTAGAAATCGGAACACTTAAGGTTAAAGTGAACAACTTGAACGTTATGATAATGTCAGAGAATTATGCCACAATTCTCTGCAACGAGAGAAAGATCTCTTTTCAACCCCCGAGAAGAGAGCCGACAGAATTCCATGGGATTTCAATGGGTAGAGGAGTACCAATAATTTCAGCCCTACGAGCCACGAAGTTGATGAAAAAGAAAGGTACCACAGCTTACCTTGTGTACTTAGTCGAAGAACCAGGAGCTAAAAGGTCCATTCAGGATGTGAAGGTTGTAAATGAATAGAGGACGTGTTTCCAGAAGTGTTGCCAGGATTGCCACCAGATCGTCACGTGGATTTCACGATCGACTTAGAGCCAGAAGCAGCTCCCAAATCCAAAGCCCCATATAGGATGGCACCGAAGGAGTTAGAAGAACTCAAAATCCAATTGCAAGAATTGCTAGACCTTGGTTTCATTAGACCAAGTGTCTCACCTTGGGGAGCACCAGTGTTGTTTGTCAGAAAGAAGAATGGTTCAATGAGGATGTGTATAGATTATCGAGAGCTGAACAAGATCACCCTCAAGAACAAATATCCTTTGCCAAGGATAGAGGATATTTTCAATCAGCTCAAAGGTGCAGGAATGTTTTCAAAGATAGATTTAAGATCAGGGTATCATCAGCTGAAGATTAAACCCGAGGATGTACCTAAGACTGCTTTTCGAACCAGATATGGCCACTACGAATTCTTGGTTATGCCAGTTGGTTTGACCAACGCCCCTGCAGTATTCATGGACCTCATGAATAGAGTTTTCCACCCATACTTAGACAAATTCGTCTTAGTATTTATCGATGATATTCTTATTTACTCAAAGAATGAGAAAGAACACGAAGAACAGCTGCGGATAGTGTTGGAAACACTTAGAGCTGAGAAACTTTATGCCAAGTTCAGTAAGTGCGAATTTTGGTTGAAGGAAATAATGTTTCTCGGACACATAGTTTCAGCGGAAGGAATCAAGGTAGATCCTGCTAAGGTAGAGGCAGTGCGCAACTGGAAGTCACCAACGAATCCAAATGAGATCAGAAGTTTCTTAGGTTTGGCGGGCTACTACAGAAGATTCATCGAAGGATTCTCCACGATTGCTAGACCTATGACGCAGCTACTTCGAAAAGAAAATAAGTTTAAATGGACGGACGAGTGTGAAAAGAGTTTCCAAACGCTCAAAGAAAAGTTAACCTCAGCATCGGTATTAGCTCTTCCAGACGCAAACAAGGAATGTGTGGTGTATACTGATGCTTCGAAGAATGGGTTAGGTTGTGTTCTAATGCAAGACATAAAGGTGATAGCTTATGCCTCACGACAATTTCGACCTCACGAAGTTGAGTATCCAACCCATGATTTAGAACTCGCAGCTGTTGTGCATGCATTAAAGATTTGGAGACACCATCTTTATGGTGTAAGGGTTGAGATCTTCACAGATCATAAGAGTCTGAAGTACTTCTTCGAGCAGAAAGAACTGAACATGAGACAAAGGAGGTGGCTCGAATTGGTCAAAGATTACGACTGCGGAATCAACTACCATCCAGGAAAGGCAAATGTAGTAGCAGATGCACTGAGTCGCAAGGCTCCAACCAAGTTAGGATGTCTGTTTGTCAAGGAAGAAACTCTAGTACGAGAATTTGAAAAGATGGAAATAGAAGTGCTCGATACACCAGCAACGATCACAAGTCAACTAGCGGCACTAGTAGCTACACCTGATTTACGAGAAAGAATTATAAGTGCCCAGAGGAAGGACGAGTCGATGGAGAAGCTCCGACTAAAGATAAGAACAGATAAACCAGACAGTTATTCCGAAGGACCAGACAATGCAATATTATTTGAAGGTAGACTTTGTATTCCTGACAGTGACGAAGAATTAAAGAATGATATCATGAGTGAGGCTCATGATACGCCATATACAACACACCCAGGGAGTACGAAGATGTATCAGGACTTAAGAAAGAATTTCTGGTGGAATGTATTGAAACGAGACGTTGCCTCGTTTGTAGAAAGATGTTTGGCATGCCAGCAAGTGAAAGCCTTACATAGACGACCGTATGGATTGTTGCAGCCATTAGATATTCCAGAATGGAAATGAGAAGGAATAGCTATGGATTTTGTGACAGGTTTGCCTAAGTCAAGAAGAGGAAATACTGCCATTTGGGTGATTATCGATAGGCTCACGAAATCAGCTCACTTTATACCGATTAAGACTGACTACGGGTCAGAGAAGTTAGCTCAATTGTACGTCCGTGAGATTGTACGTCTGCACGGAGTACCGAAGTCCATAATATCAGACAGAGATGCCAAGTTTACTTCAAGATTTTGGATCACCATGCAGAAAGAGTTGGGCACTGGACTTAACTTCAGTACAGCTTTCCACCTTGATTGACTGCTGTCATGTCACGTTGCGATCGCCCCGTGCGTTCGATTCAACAATGAATTGAATTGCTCTAGGTCATTCATCTTCAATGATCATGTTATACAAAATGATGCAAGCATACATGATGTCACATAAATGTTGTCGAAACCACAAGCGAGCAGAGCCCTTTATCAGTGCCCAACGAGCTTGGAGGACACCAAAAGCCCTTTCAACGTCCTTACGAGTATCTTTTTGCATTCAAGCAAATCATTGTCTCTTCGGTTCTATTGGCGCTAGGAGAGTCTTCATGAAAGAGGCCCACTTCGGATAGATGCTGTCGGCGAGATAGTAGCCCATCATTTGCTTTAAAGACGACTGACGACACTCTCCCATTAAATACGTCGCTGAAGATGGGGGACTGATTAAGCACATTGATGTCGTTGTTGGAGCTGGCGACACCGGAAAAAGCATGTCAAATCCACAAATCTTGGGAGGCGACAACTTTTAGGATGAGCGTCAAAGAACCCTTTCGTTGGGTTGTGTACATTCCTCTCCATTTTTTTGGACAATTCTTCCATGCCCAGTGCATACAGTTGATGCTTTCAATCATACCGGAAAAGTCGTGCGTCCTCTCGTGCAATTCTACGAGCCTGGCGACATCAGCGGCGTTTGGCCTCCTCAAATAGACGTCGCCGAAAGCAGATTTGATGGCCGATAGAAATTCTTGAGATATGTTGTGCTCGTTGTCCCTCCAACGTGTAAATATTCGTCGTAGTGATCGGCCGCTCCACCATTGGTGGGTTGACTCAGAGCAACGGTGCACTTCACCCATGGGTGAAACCTCATTGTTTCGGTTACATCTGGGAGTTGTTGAAATTAAGGCTTCCGAGCAGTCAAAGTTTCAGCTATCCTCAAGAACAACCTCTTGCTCATTCGAAATCACCGTCGAAAGATAGCTTCACCCTATATAGAATTGTCGGCAAAATAATTGCGTATGAGGTGTTGTTCGGCATCCTCACGATTCCGGAGCACGTACGTCCTCACCTCCGGCTCGTCGTCCAACTCATCATCATTGTATGCTTCTTGGTAAAGCTAAATGGCTTGTCGACCCAACTCGATATTTCTTTGGAGTTGCTCCTCGTCCTCATCTAAATTGAAAAACGAACTCCTAAAACTCATTGTATTTTTGCAGAAATTAAAGTGGAATTGAGAGAGAAGAATATAGAATTGAAGTAGAATTGAGGTTTGAAATGAGGTGAATATGAGTGAGGTATTTATATGAAATTTGGAAAAATAAACCGATGGAAAATTAAAAAAAAAAAACGGGCGCGAAGGGGGGGGGGGAGGGACGAATGGGGACACGCCGCGTATCCCAAAACGAATGAAGAAGCGAGTTGAGAGTGGTGTCTATCGATCAATACCACCATCTACTCCACCCTTCGACCCCCAAGATGGACCTTGGCAACAACGGGGATTAACCCCGCTAGGTCGATCGAGGGGTGTCGATCTTCTCCTCGACCCCGGGGATCGACTCCTCGCTGCAAATGCTCTAAGGTTTAAGATAATGTATTATGTGGACTTAACTACTATAAATGCAAGTGGCAATCATATCATGGACGGATGTAAATAGCAAAAGTGAACTATATCGTGGACAGAGGGAGTTATAAGAAAGATGTTTGGATTTTCATAACAAATTTGATATTTCACTTGTATCTATATTTAATCGGTTCCACTCCCTTACCCACCGTGAGCACCATTAATATGCTCACCGGTAATGTGATAATGCCACATGATGATGGCTTAGGGACAATGTAAATCAATATCTGATTTTTAAAATTAACATATTAAATAAACTCACAATTTAAGGAACCAGTACCTACTAATAATAACCGATATTTGTTGTTCAAAGGAAAATTAAAAATCAATATTAATCTCTTAATACAACTTATATGCATAAACTCATCAACTTCTGTGAATCAAAGAAAGTTTCTTCGAGTTTTTTGCGCACAAGCAATTAATGAACAAATGAAAATTTATATAATTACCAATCTTCTAGAGGTGTGTCCAGTGGTGGATCCAGAATTTTTAAATTGGGGGTACAAAATATTACGGCACTTCAAGAATGCTTGGGGGTTTGGGGGCGAAGTCCCTGAGAAAATTCTTTTAGTTGTGTCCAATAATAAAAATGATTTAAAATTCACACAATTAGATAAATGTATATAAAGAAATATTCATAGAGTTCAAAAAGAATTATATTATTCAATAATTACAACTCAAGAGTCGAGCCCGAGCTGACGAGTCTTCATTCTCATGAATCGATCCATGACATCTTCATCAAGAACTTGCATGAACATTTTTATTACAATGAAAGTTACTAAACAATCATTTAACAATTGATGGCTCATGTTGTTTCGCAACTTATTTTTGACATAGGTCATCCCCGAAAATACTCTTTCCGAGTATACAAATTATAGAAATTAGATAATTAATTAAAAAAAATAAGAAAAAAAAAACTCTTACCTAGTGAATGATGGGGCTGCAACATAGTAGAGGCGTAGTGAATTCGTGAAGGTGAGGACCACACTGGACGAGACGGACAAAAGAACATCCAAACCCAAGAAAAAGAATCAATATTGTAGAATTCTTGTTTGTTGGCTTGATGGCTGCAGAAATTGTAATATATCAAGGAGAGAAACAATATTGAGAACTAAGAAACTCAGTGAAGGCGGTGTTGCGGTGCTGCGGTGGGCCAGTAGGGCTGTATAAAATTTTTAAAATAATATTGATTATTAATAAATAACATATTATATATATATATATGTTTATTAAAATAAAAATAAAAAAGGAGGTACAACCGTCCCCCCTTGTCCCACGCTGGGTCTCTGTCCTCATGTATTTATGAATATTCACATTCAATGATTTGGGCGCTGTTTAATACTCTCCCTCCATTCCACTGAATATGGCGTAGTTCGTATACGCCCGGAGACTATAAAAATAGTATTGAATATAAAGAGGGTGTTTAATGTAGTTTACATGCAATATTTTAAGAGAGGATTTTACAACTAGCACTTCTTCGATAATTTTTTTAATTTTAGCACTCCTTATAAATTCTTAAAATTTTAGCACTTTTGGACATTTTTGCCATTCCATCACCTATCTAGTAAAAAAAAAAAATTTGTGACTGAACAAAAAAGAAAACATTCCACCACCACAACCCCGCCACCGCCACCGCCGTGCCACCACTTTCCAGCCGCCGCCGTCGGCCACAGAAAAAAATTTGTGACTGAACAAAAAAAAAAAACCACCACCATTTTTCCACCACTGCCGCTGCCGCCACCGTCGCCGCCACTACAATTGCCGGCGGCCACAATTTTTTTGTGAAGTCACAAAAAAAAACAAAAAAAAATTCTGAAGTCACAAAAAAAAAATATTCCACCACCATTTTTTCGCCGCCGTCGCCGCCGTACCGCTGCCGGCCACAAATTTTTTGTGAAGTCAGAAAAAAAGGAAAAATTTGTGTAATCATAAAAAAAATTGTGAAGTCACTTAAAAATATCTGTGAAATCACAAATATTTGTGAACTTACAAAAAAAATGTGTGAAGTCACAAAAAAAGAGGAAAAATTTGTGAAGTCACAAAAAAAAATATGGAAAAATTTGTGAATGCATAAAAAAAAGAGAAGGCCCAGCACCCTTGCATCTGCTCCCATTAGACCAACCAACACAATTAAAACAAACCTCTTTCATCAAACATCAACACACAAAACTTTGCAGGCAAATTGAAAGAATGTCACCCCAAATAGTAGTATATGTCCAGTAGTATTATACCAAAAATGCAATCAAATGTCACCCCAAATCATACAAATTTAGGCAATTGAGCAATAACAGAGCTCTTACAAAATCTTGTTTAAATCTGCATTTCCATGAAATTGTTGCTGGCCGTTTGCGATCCAAATCCACCGAACTCGCCGCCATGGCCAACGATTCAGCAGAATCGAACGCCAAAGATTTGCACGCCATCCGAATCTGGCAAGTCAACAAGGACAAATTAGCTTCGATGCAGCAGAGAATCGCTGATAAGCCACGCATCCTCAGCCGCTCCGCCGGCAAGAGCTCGTGCTCCATCTTCAGAGTACCTCAGAGCTTCATCGACAGCAATGGCCGCTGCTATCAGCCTTGAAAATCTGATCGAGGCTGTGCAGCCGCTCAAGGTTAGAGCGAGAGAGTGTTACTCCGCGAATACTCACTTCTCCGTCGACGAATTCGTCGAGATTCTGGTTGTTGATGGCTGTTTCGTCATGGAATTGTTTCTCAAGCCTCCACTCATCTCGGAGGTGGGCAATGAAGGAATCGTCCTTCGTGTTTACGTCCGGGCTGGGGCAACAAACCGAGGGCCCGATCGAATCTCCATCGTCGGATTTGACTGAGATGATGATATCTTCGTCTTCTAAGGCCAAGTCGCCTTCCATCTTTCATCAACAGATCTGGACTCCGCCATCGGTGCCGCGCAACAGATCTGGATGAACCGCCGGTGCGGCGAGGAGGATGCGGTCGAGGAGAGGATGTAGTTGTGGGAAGGCTGGTGGAGAAACCTCCGTTTCTGCCTCAGAGCTTCTCCTACTCCCTCCTCCGCCGCTCCACCGACTCCTTCTCTGCCGCGAACCGCCTCAGCCAGGGTGGCTTTGGCTCGGCCTTCAAAGGCCTGCTCCCTTCCGACCAGGCAGATTTCCTTCTCCGCCGCCAAAGGCCTGCTCCCTTCTCCGCCGCGAACCGCTCCACCGATTTCCTTTATTTCGGTCGCCGGAGGAAGAGTATAGAGAAAGAGAGAGAGAGGGAGATGTGGAAGTGAACCAGACATATTCTTAAATTCGTGGAAGAAGAAGAAAAAACCCTTCTTTTAGAGAGAGAAATTGAAACCCAGACAGATTTTGAAATCCCCAAATCGAAGAAGATGAAAATGAAAAGATGGGGATATGAAGGGAAATACAAATTGTAAAGGAGGGTAAAAAAGAGAGAAAGTGCTAAATTTTTAAATTTTTATAAAGAGTGCTAAAATTTAAAAAAACTATTTAAGAAGTGCTAGAATTGAGGATTTTCTCATATTTTAATGTTACTAATAAAGTTAACTTTACTGTTCAATCCTGTTCATTAGACCTCACTTGCAATTCCTACTTAATTATTTACACTATATTTAGTGTTTAACATTGTTGAAAATATTGTTGAGAAAATGAACAAGTTGTTGCTTCATTAAATTTGGCGCAAATGTTTGACATTTTATATCTCATAAAAAATAGGCGTTATGTTGAAAATTAGTAAAGTTTTTGATTGATACCAAAACTCAACTGACCCCAACTGAGTATATGAAAGTCATCAGTCTGAACTTATCTAGAGCTTATTGTTTAAGCGTAGGGATTTTATCTTTACAGGTTTCAAGCAGAAGAAAACAACCGGACTGAAGAAGGCAGTTCGTGAGGAACTCAGCTGAGACCCAAACTCAATTGACCATCAAATTAGTTGAGATCCAAAGCTCAGCTGAACCACGAACTCAGTTGGACAACAACTCAGTTGACTCCTCAACTGACCCATGCAGCTCAAAGCGTGAAGAGAAGTTGCGTCGAATTCAGACATTGCAAAGCTGAGAAGAAGACTTTGAAGACATTGAAGGTAGACAAGTTGAAGTTGAGATTCAGCTAGAGAACTTACTATAAATAGATCGACAACAGAGACGCGCATAAAACGAAGGTCACAATTGCCATTTAAGGAAAGTTTCCAGAAAAGCAGGTGGAGTGCCATACTTTTGGAAGATATCAAACAACTCTTTCCAACGGCTAGTTAGATTTTCCTCTATAAATAGAAGTCTCCACATCAAAGCTCGTGGGCATACAAGCAGGCAGAAACAGAGAGAAAAAACCAAGAGTTAAGAAGCAGCAATAGTCCACCTCTCTCTCCAGCAAGAAGACCTCAGTTGAAGACCAGTCGAAGTCGAGTGTCCAAACCTCCTCCTGTTCTTCCATCTAGCCTGTCAGAAAGCCCCTTCTTTGATCGAGTCTAGAAAATAGGTTCTTGCATATCTTGTTTCTGACCAGACTCTCTCCCAATAGATCGAGTCTGTAGCCTTAGGACGAAGCCTCCACTTTCTCTATGTAAAGGCTTCTTAGTTGGAACCCCCCCCCCCCCCCCCCAACCCCCAAACCTTAGGTCTGACTTTGAACCCGCAATCAAAGTCACTAGGTCCCTTTGAACCCGTAATTAAAGACTAGGTCCATTTGAACCCGCCATCTAAGACTAGGTCCCTTAGAACCCGTAATCTAAGCCCAGGTTGTACACTTGCCCGTAAAAGTGTTGTAAGGTCTTATTTGAACCTGTAATCGAATTGGTACCCCGAAACCAAGTAGAATGTTTGATAAGCACGCCTAAGCTTATCTAGTGGATTACTTCTCTGAAAAGGAAGTCGTGGACGTAGTAGGTCAATCTTTGAACCACGTTAAAATACCATGTTCTTTACTTTTTGTATTTATATTCAGTATTTTACATTCAGTTTCCTAACTAACTGACCAAGCATACAAATTGCATACAATCTGCACTTGCACACAACTACACTAACTTTGGGAACTTGACCTTCCTAGTTTTCACAAAGGTTTTAGTTTATGTAACAAGTTTTAAATTCCACCATCTTCCGCAAAGCTAAACTGTTTAAAACCTCAGTTGGTCTACACAATTGCCTCTGTCAAAGAAGTCAGTTGTGCACCCAACTGTGTGATCAGCTCCAACTGATTAACCCAGTTGTAGAGCAGCTCCAACTGACTTTCCCAGTTGTTGAGCCAACTAACTTGAGCAGTTAACTCAGTGAAAAGATTTTAAAGCAAGAAAAATTGCTACTGGTGTATCCCCCTCCCCCCATACACCAGATACTCGTTACCATGACCATCAAGTGGTATCAGAGCAGTGGTTCAAAAGACTGTTGACTCTGGTTCACAAGGTGTGAGTCGAGTAGATTTTTTAGTGGTCAATTCAACAGATATTTTCTAAAAACCTTTAGTGCATTCTGTTGCATATTTTCTTGTTTGTCTCTTGTGGTGTGCAGAAAACATGAACCTTATGTTCCTAGAAAGCTTACCGGAGTTCCCTGTGGATGATTATCCCACGTGGAAGTTTCGCCTGAAGATGGCACTGACTGTCAGGCATCACTGGATGTGGGAGACTACTGAAAATGGTCCCATCCGTGTGACTCAGAAGGTATTGGTCCCTTCGCTCACTCCCGGAGAAGAAGAGCCAACACTGAAGGTCGAACCAAAATCCCAGGAGAAGTACACCAAAATAGAAAGAGACTTCGCGCAACTAAATAACACTGCCAAGAGCATCATCTCTTTCACCGTCAGAAAAGCCTACCTGCTGAAGATTATCAATTACTCCATAGAAAAAGATATGTGGGAAACCTTTGCTGCACTCTGTGAAGGCTCTGACGAGATAAATGAGAGCAAGTTCAGCTTAACTTGTTAGATGATACGGACGGAGGACCCGTTGGATAAATGATCCAAGAACGCTTCGTATAAAAGATAGGCAGTGGTCTCCTTAGATCGAGAATCCAGTTTGATCACCTCCTAGAGCGAAAAACCTCGACCCGTTGGCTATATAATCAGCCAAGAACCTCAGTATGGTTGAACACCACAAGACCTTGCTCAATGGTCTTGATAAGTTCAGAACAAGTGAAAAACTCTACAAAAGAGAAATTCAACTCACAAAGGCAAAGCCAATTTGTTTATAACTCAAAGTGTATATGTTATTCGATTACAATGATAACAAACCTATTTATAGGCTAGAAAATGACTCTTCGATGTCCATCATTATTGACACTACTTATGACACTAATTAAACTCATAAATAGAGTCATTAACACTAATTAAATCACTTATTAACTACTAAGGACTACTTATGACTCTAGACTTCAAAAGTCACTTATTTAACACATAATAATGAAACTAATTAGACACTTAATTTAGCCTCTTCAATATGCACGAAAATCATTCATTTATTCTTCTTCTTGGGCCTTCGAAGTCTGATTGTTGACGAGCCCTTTTAAGACGGATTCAGCCCATCAATATTCACCATTTGGCCCGATTTATCTTGATATTGGACTTAAATTGGCGTACTTTATTAAGTTCTTGAAATCTGACTTGTAGTCGTTGGCTGCCCACCCGTGCTCACATCATTCCCTTCTTCTTCAAGAAGATTCGTCCCGAATCTTATTTCCAAAAGAAAGGTCAGTGTTTAGTAACATTGCCAAGAGCATCATCTCTTCCACCGTCAGCAAAGCCTACCTGCCAAAGATTATCAATTACTCCATAGAAAAAGATATGTGGGAAACCTTTGCTGCACTCTGTGAAGTCTCTGACGAGATAAAGGAGAGCAAGTTCAGCTTAGCTTGTCAGAAGTATGAGAACTTCTCTCAGCTAACCGTGGAGTCCATCGACAAGATGGAGCTGAGTCTCACGGAGGTCCTAATGGACATCGAGAGTATTAGGAAGGGCAAATACTCTCAGTATGAGATGAACTTGAAAGTTCTCTCCGCATTAGGCGAAGACTGGGCGGTCTACATAGTCGTTCATCAAAATCGGAGTGACCTCAATTTGATGACAACTGAGAAGTTCTTCCCCATGCTCAAGGCAAATAAGTATGACATCCTCCGACTGAGGCAGAGCAAGCTTCAGAAACTAGAACAGATCGAGCAGAGCTCAGCTGCCAAGCCAGTGGCGCTTCGAGCTGAATCGGACAAATCCAAGTTCGCCAGACCCTCACGGTCTGCTGACTCCTCAGCTAGGGATTGACCGAGCGGGTCTGAACTTCAGAAGAAGGTCGACGAAATGACCAAACAATTCGAGGAGATGAACTCCAGGATCGAGAAGTATAGGAGGATCAACAGGAGTAGGCGGAGCTCAACTGAACCCTCCTCAAGGAATCAAAATGAAGCATGCTTTGAATGCTGGAAGCCAGGACACTTCAAAGCCAATTGTCCTGATCTCTCCAAGAAGGAGAAAGAAGCCATCCGAGAAAAGGCCAAGGAGAAAACCAAGGCCATGATTGTTGAGGATGACGTCGATGACACCGATGTATTCACCGAGTCAGAAGAAGAAGAAACTGACTCGCCATGAAGCTCAACAGAAAAAGACCAGTGCTTCATAGCATTGCCGGAAGAGTCATCTGATGAGGTAAACTCTTCTTTCCATCACTCTCATATTGTTTCTTCTCTTAACCAATGTCCAGGAGAATTTGACAAAGACGTCGAGCCGTCTTGGGATGAGGTCGAACACCTGAGCAGATTGTGAGCTGAACAAGTTGCACAGTGCAAAGAGCTTCAAGCTGAGTTTAACATCTTGAGCAACGAGCTGATCATGAAGGATCACGACATAGAGAAGCTCGTGGAAGAAAACCGAAAACTCCATGAAGAAGTTGCTCAGTCAACTAACAATCAGGTCATCAACTTGATCAACATGACCAGGACTCAGGCGGAATACATCTCTCAGTTGCAAATGGAGCTGAAATTTGCAAATGAGAAGATAATATCCATTCATGCCTCGAGCGCAGCTCTAAAGAGCATGATAAGCCACCAAAGGCCTCTCAAATGTGTAGAAGGTCTTGGATACAATCCAGCGACGGACAATGGAGCTCAACCAACTTAGTTCGTCAAGGCATCTGGATCACCGACTGAGGCACCTCAAGTTCAACTCAACTCAGTCGAAGTCACAGTTCGAGAGACTCCAGTCATTTATTAGACTGTCGAGACTCCTGTAAATGATAAAGGAAAGAAGGTTCTAACCAATGTTTTAAAAACCAGACCTGACCGGCCGGTTCAACCGGTTCAACCGGCCTTGGCACCAATTCGGTTAGTACCTATAAACCCAATGTGGGTGAAAATGGTTAGAACCGGTTTGAACAGGATGAAACCAGTTAGAACCGTAAACCGACGACGGTTTTTGAGAACCGTCCGTGTCACTGAAATGGCCTAAAATTATAAATGTTAGGAAGAAGAATTGAACACGGAACCTCTAGGAGAAATATATAGGCTTTTTCAACTCCACCAACAAGTGATTTATAATTAATTTAACTGTTTCTGTTTAATATAGTTACTTTTGAGCACTATCAAAACACATTCCAACTTACAAGGCTAACGTTTTTTATTTCTTCAATTCTTAATTATTTTTGTACAATATATTATAATACATACTAATAATCACGTAAAATAAATTTATATCATATATCATCAACTTCGATGTGTACTTTATATTTATTAGATAAAAATCTTAAATATTTTTGTTTATTAAATATATATAATGAATAATATTAATTATTTATTTAAAAAATTTATTTAACGGTTCAACCAAGGTTCGACCGATTGAACCAATTTACCATGACCTGGAAGCCTCATCGGTTCGACCTCTAGTTCGGTTTTTAAAATATTAGTTCTAACTGAAGAACCCAAGGAGCATGAAGCTGGTACATCAAAGGATGCTGAGAGATCCTCAAGGAAGTTCAGACCCCGAGGTCGTAGAGCGAGGGAGAACAGACGAAGTGGACCTTTGTAGCTAAGGCAGAAATCAGCCCAGGCACAGGGCAAACTACTCAGCTCAACATCATCAAAAAAGGCATCCGAACTGGGATGATCCTCACTTCTACCATCAGACATTTCCAGTGCCTCACCAATACCAGCAAGCATATCAAGGACATGAAAACTATGGTGATCAGTTCAATGGTCCTAGTTATCCACAGTTCGGGTATGCTCATGGAGCTAGACAGTTTGGGCCCTCTCCCAAACAATTCCCATCACGAAGGAATCGACCATCTCAGTAGAGTCGACACCGTGCTCTACAAAGATAGAGATATCCACCAAGAAATTAGACTACTCGCGCCTCAAGACCAACTTAGTCAGCAGTCTATGTGGATAAAGAAGGAAGAGTAATTCGAACAGATCCCTCAGTTCGAGTCTTCGAGGAAACCAAAGTCACTAACCTTTCAGAACCTAACTGAGTATGGGTACCTAAAGTTCTTCTTGTGTTTTGCAGGACCAGGATGAACTAAGGAAGAGAAGAGCTGCAAAGTCATTCTGGATGCTGGACAATGGATGCTCCAGACAAATGACACACCAAAGGAATCTTCTCACCGATATCAAGTTTTGAGAGGGAGGTATTGTTACCTTTGTTGATGGCTCTCATGGTAAAACCAAAGGATCTGGTACATTCAAAACTAATCTAGTGACTATTAAGAATGTTTATTTGGTCGATGGATTGAGTCATAACTTGCTCTCCATAGGCCAACTGTGCGATAATGGTTTTTCTGTGAAGTTTGATGCATAAGGATGCAGGGTGAAAGATGTCAACACCAAGCAGATTCTCTTATATGGTAGACGTTTTGCATCAGGTGGAGTCTACTACACAGAGTACTGGTCGAGTAGCTAACTAGAAACGTGCCTCGTATCCAAGAGCAGCTCAGAGATAAGCTGGATGTGGCACATGAGACTCAACCACCTGAACTTTAAAACCATGAACATGCTAGCTCGCCAACAACACACAGTTGGAATACCGGACTTGAAGCATAGTCCGACGCATCACTGTAGTGCATGTCAACTTAGAAAATTGGCTAGAGCATCATTCCGTCTTAAGATCACGCCTTCCACAGATCGTGTTCTGCAATTGATCTACATTGATCTTTTCGGTCCGGTCACCCCAAAGAGTGTGAGTGGAAATGAGTACACTCATAGTCGCTGATGACTCTTCGAGATACACTTGAGTGATCTTCATGGCGCACAAAAATGAGACGAGAGAAGAATTGCCTAAGCTGATGGATAGACTTGTGAATCCACAAGGAAAATCCATTGTCTCCATTAGATCTAATCATGGAACTGAGTTCCTCAATGAGACCATCATTGAGTATTGCGAGAAGCAAGACATAACACATCAGACCTCAGCTGCAAGAACTCCATAGCAGAATAGAGTAGCTGAGAGGAGAAATCGAACGCTGAAAGATGCAACAACCTGCATGCTTACAAGCTCAACCCTTCCATAACAATTTTGGGGTGAAGCAGTCAATACAACATGCTACACTCAGATCCGCTCCCTCCTCACGAAGAGACAACAAAAAACTTCATACGAACTATGGAGAAATAAGAAGCCTAATATCTCCTATTTTCTTGTATTCGGTTCTAAGTGTTATATTCATAATAATGGGAAAGCTCAGTTGAAAACCTTCGAGCCATAAGCTATTAAAGGCATATTCTTAGGATATGCTGCAAAGATTAAAGCTTATAGAGTTTTCAACACCAGCACCAGAATTGTGGAGGTAACACCTCATGTTATGTTTGATGAATTTACTTTTGAGTGCATGGAACAGGCTAAACTGCAGTCAGTTGAAGGAAGCGCACCGGCATAGCCAGCTGAGACCAGATCTCATCCCCTCTAGAACTCTCTCTCCTCTCTCATTCTCGGCAACACACCCACACATATACACATACTTATATTTTGTTTGTTTTCTCTCACTTCTCTCTCTCCCTCACGCATACACACACCTTTCTCTCTCCATTACCTCTCTCTTCCTTCCTTCTCCATAGCCATGGCTGCCGAGCTCCACCTCTACCATAAGCTATTATTTTTCTTTCATTAAACTTGAGGGAAAGAAGGCAAAGGTGCTAGAAATCAAGTAAGGATTATCAAAAGCTTGAAAAACAAGTAAGAATTTCCATATTTTCTCCCTTTCCATTTCATGGCAGCCGTCGCTTTTCCCTCTCTTAAACCTTCAAATTTTCTTCAATAATTTAAGGAATGGAAGCTAAAATTGCGTGGAAAAGAATAGAGATCATCGAATCCAAGAAATTAGTAAGTTTTAAATTCTAAGAGCTTAAGAACTTCATTTTTCTTTTCCTTAGATGTTTAAAAAATTATGAGTAGGTAGGTGAATGAAGTTTTGAGCTTTATATATATAAGCATGAATATATAGATATGCATGTTTTTCATGCAAGAAATAAGAAAAGAAATCCAAGTTATATATATGTATATGTGCGTGTTTGCCGTAGGGTAGGGTAGAAATAGGAATTTTATCACTTTGATTTCTATGATGATTCTAGTGATTGATATATGTTCTAGGATTTATTCTAATAATATTAGAATGATTAATTGAAGAAAATAAACTATTATATGTGAAAATTTTCAAGATGATCGAAGGTGATGAATAAATAGGGATTTTTCATATTATGTTCTATTTGATTAAATTGATGTTATATATAAGCTCTATGAATATTTCTAAGCATGAATGAATGATTAAATGGAAGAAATAAGCCCTATAAATGAAAAAGTGAAGTTGAGGAAGATGATGAATAGTAAAAATGAGTTTATGATATATGAGTCTTATGATCAAATTGAAGATGTAATTCATCAATTCAAGTATTATGGAGCATGAATATATGGTTAAATTAAAAGAAAGAATTTATGTGCCCAAAATAAAATAAGGACCGATTTTAAGGGTCTAAAATTAGGATTTTTATGATCTTGAATTTTATTTGATAAATTGATAGTATAAATATCAAATTGAAGATGAATTATGTACAAAAGTACTACTAATTGAAAGAAATAAACTTATATGCTTATAAATTGAAAATTTTTGAATATATATAATAAAAAATGGGAATTTAAGTTCTCAAGATGTTAGGGATGATTTGATGATACAAAAGTGAAATTAGAAATTAATTAAGCAAGTTATAAAGAAGAATTTTAGAAATAAGCTCCTATGCATAAAAAGCTAAGAATTTCGAATCAAATAAATATATGGAAAATATAACTTTTGTACTCTCAAGTCCAATTTGATGAATTAGACATGGATTTAAAAAATTTGGATTATTTGAAATGAAATTATATGATTAATTGAAGAATTAGAGTATTAAGGGAAGAATCCCCAAAAATTTCGAAATATATATACATATAATATTAGTATTTGATGATCAAGAGTTCAATAAGATGAATTGATCCCAAAATAATGAAATTAGAATTATTTGAAGTATAGTTAAGCATTGAAAAGAAGAAAATGACATTTTATAAAGAAAGCCCCAATTTAATAGAAGGATATAGTGATATTAAGTATGAATTTTGATGTTTGGGGTTAAAGAATGTAATCGATAGAAGAAATGAGTAATTGGAATTTTTGTATAATAGAACTTTGAATAAATGAATTTGAGTAAGGATTTTTATATTTGCCCAAACATTCGAAGTTAATGAGGAAATGAAATTGGGAACTTTTGATTTTGATTTTATATAGATCAATTGATGTTATAAGATATCAATTAGAGTAATTTTGAGCATAGTAGAACTTGAAATTATTGAAAAAGAGCAAGAATAAGTAAAATAGATTAATGCAGAAATTTTAAAAGGGAATTGATGAGAATCTGATGAATAAGAGATGCAATTGATGTAATTAACATGCAATTGAGATAAAAACAAGTATATTAGCCACTTGAATTACTAAATTTGGATAACATATGAGAAAGTTATGAAAAAGTCACCAATTTTCTAATTAAAAGTTGACTCACGAGAATTTAAGTATAAATGGATAAATTAAAGAAGTTTAAGAGCTAAAATAAATAAATAAAGAATAGTAGAACTTGAATCGAGCAAAAATGAACCCCTAATAACAAGAAAGGGTTAATACCGAAAATTTAAGAAGGATTTTTCTCGATTCTAATGTAGAAAATCAAAATTGAACGAAAAATCGTTCAATAAAAATTATTTTAAGTAAACTATAAGAATTTAAGAATTTTTGAAGGGATTAATGCATTTTCTCAAAAAATGTGTCGAGTTGTGACACGAGAAATATTATATAAGAATTCAGAATTTAAAATGGAGTTCGAATTTGAATTCTTTGAATTTTTCTATGAAAAGTAATACTCCCTCCGTCCCAGGTTAGTATGGTTACTTTCTTTTTTTAGCCGTCCCTAGTTAGTATGGTGTTTCCATTTTTAGACATGTCTTTTAACTTTTTGCCCTTAAAAGTTCAATATATTTACTTCAATAAAGTTTCTTCATCCACTAAAAAATTAACAACACATCATAAGTGGGTCCCTTCCTCCACTTAAACTATCACTACCAAATATTTATCTACTTTTTCTTAAAACTTGTGCACGGCCCCCGCACCATACTAATGGGGACGGAGGGAGTATTAAGAATATTAGATTCCTAGAAAGTTATAAATTTAAGTTGAAGAATCGAGCAGTGCGAGATAACGAATAAAACTTAGGGATAATAGTATGTAAATCCACAACCTTTTTTCGAATTCTGGAATTGCACATGAGCTTTATTTTTTTGCTCAACAAACATAACCTTTAATTTTCTTCTGATTTTGCTCCCGATCACCGATTTCCCCCAAATTAAATCCTACGTGGAGGCCGGAAATGACACGTAGACGCCGGAATATGCAAAACGACGTCGTTTCGTTAAATTTTAACTTAAAAAAAGGGGATAATAACCTGTAAATCCACAACCTTTTTTCGAATTCTGGAATTGCACCTGAGCTTTTTTTTTCCTCAGTAAACATAACCTTTGATTTTCTTCTGATTTTGCTCCCGATCACCGATTTTCCCCAAATTGAATCCTACGTGCAGGCCGGAAATGACATGTAGATGCCGGAATGTGCAAAACAACGTCGTTTCGTTAAATTTTAACTTAAAAAAGACAAAAAATAACAAATCAATTTCCAACATATTTCAATAAAGAAAATAAAGAATTAAATTAATAATAGTTTCTCTCTCCTCCCACCCTTTCTCTTATTTCCCTCGTTTCTCTCACTCTCTTACCAAAGCCACCACCGTCACCATCATTTCTGCAACCTCCACCACTATCTCCGACCACCACCGCCACCAGAGATCTGCATCTCCCTCTCGCTCTCTCTATCTCATTTCTTTCGACGACCACCATAGAACAACCTCTGCTCCTAGCTAGCCCTCTCATACTCGCCCCCTTCTCCATCTCTGACCCCACCCACCAACTCCGATAACCACCACCACTCCTTTCCTGCCTTGCTTCCATTCTAGATGTCGCTGCATCACGTGAGATTTGGATTGAGATTTGAAGGATGGTAGCTTGTAGCATGCATAGTTGTGAGTGAGCGGTGGTTGGTAGTATGTGGCGGCTAGTAATGGAGGTAGGTGGTGGTGGTTGTGAGAGATATGACGACGCGGTTTTTGTTTTCTTCAATTTGGTGATTTTTTCAATTGGCGTGGTTTTTTATTTCGAACCATATAGCGGTCGGAGATAAAGGGGTGTGAGAGAGGCGGTGGCAGAAGTTGGAGAAGTGGGGAGAAAGAGATAAGGTGGGAGAGAGAAACTATTATTAATTTAATTCTTTATTTTCTTTATTGAAATATGTTGGAAATTGATTTGTTATTTTTATTTTTTTTTAAGTTAAAATTTAACGAAACGACGTCGTTTTGCATTATTCGGCGTCTACGTGTCATTTTCGGCCTCCACTTAGGATTCAAGTTGGGGGAAATCGGTGATCGGGAGCAAAACTAGAAGAAAATCAAAGGTTATGTTTGTTGAGCAAAAAAAAAAAAAAAATTCAGGTGCCCAGAATTTGAAAAAAGGTTGTGGATTTACAGGCTATTATCGATTTTTTAAGTTAAATTTTAACGAAACGACGTCGTTTTGCATATTCTGGCATCTACGTGTCATTTCCGGCCTTCACGTAGGATTCAATTTGGGGGAAATCGGTGATCGGGAGCAAAATCAGAAGAAAATCAAAGTGTTGGGAAATTTAAGTAATGTTTTGATTGATTCCAAAACCAACTGACCCCAACCGAGTAGATGTTGTCATTTCTTAAAGTTAGTATTTAGGCTCGCTGTTTGAGCAATGTTCAGATTTTATCTTTACAAGACTCCAGCTGAAGACGACAACATGGCTATACTCGGATAGAAATTCAGATGGAAACTCGCATGGAACATCAGATGTAAGAAAGACAACTGAGCGTTCAAGCCAACCGATCTGATCTAGATCATCGGATGAAGGAAAACATCTGAATAATCAACTGTTCGTCAGATGTGACAATCCACCTGATCAGATGTGGAACATCAGTTGCAGGACTCAATCTGATAGATCGACAACATGAAGTTCAAGGCAGCTGAGGGTTCAACTGTTCCTCTTCAGAAAAAATGTCAATTGAAGGTAGCGTCAGATGGAACATCAGCTGAAGACCACTCGGATGAAGATCAAACGCCTCAACCGACTAACCAATGTTGAAAGACAAAGGTTGAAATTTGAATTTCAAAATAGGAAGTCACGTGAAGGTTTGACGTTCTGTCATTACCTCATTTGGCCCAACACAAGGTTGTCTCAGAAGGAAAGCAGAAGTTCACAGTTGCCAAATCGGAAAAATCTGCAGAGATGAGAGACAAGCCATCGCTTTCACAGAACAGAGATCAACGGCTCTTCCAACGACTAGTTGATTCTCACCGCCTATAAATAGAGGCATTCATTCATTCATCAAGACAGAATACACAGAATACAGAGAACACAGAGAAGACAGAGAAAAGACAGACGAGCGAAAAAACGACGATATTCTGTGTACAAGCAAAACTGCAATTATTCTCTCTCTAAGAACATCACCAGGTGAGAGTTCATAGAGAGTTAGAATCTATCTTGATGTTTTCGATCTTAGTTTGAGTCTTCATTTGTTCAAGCTCAGATCCTAGCTCACTCCTTTGTTAGAGCTAGTAGTTGGAAAACCCACCCTTATACACATCCCCTAAAAAGGTTGTTAGGATCATGCTCTTCCCGAAATTGAGTAGAAAGGTTGATAAGTACCCGCAAACTTATCTGTACGGTTGCAAAGCCCACGTAAGCTTTGTGGTAGCTGTCCTAAAGAATTTGGACTGAGTTGTGTGGACTCACAACTCCCCGTGGACGTAGGAGTTCTCTCCGAACCACGTAAATCCTTTGTGTGTTTGTGTTTTCTGTTTAGTTACTTTTTGCATATCCAACCGACCAACTAACCAGCACTCAAAACTGCATCTTTACATTTCAACTGTTTTGGTTGTTGACCGACCTTGCATCTGAGCGTGAGTTGTTTTATACGAGTTATTGTTGTTTCCACCATATTCTGCACAGCACCACTCTTCCAGCTGAGATTTCTTACTCAGTTGTGATTCCAGCTGAGTCTTTTTACTCAGTTGTGGTAATTTTTGGGGGCTGATTTTAAAATTCCTATCTGGTGTATTCCCCCCCCCCCCTCATACACCAGAACTCGTATCAGGACCATCACAAAGGTTATGCTTGCTGAGCAAAAAACAAAAAGCTCAAGTGCAATTCCAGAATTCGCAAAAAAGGTTGTGGATTTACAGGCTATTATCCCTAAAAGTTATTAATAAATGGTATATATATATGTGTATGTGATGAAGTAAGTGTAGTTGAAAAATAAATGAGGAAACAAGAATTTAATCTCGTAGTTATTTAAGAAAGAGGAATCAGTGAATTCGATTTGGATTAAATAAAAAAATTTAAGTTTTCGATTTTCAAATATCCAACATAAATAGTTGAATGTTTAGATATATGTCGAGAATATGAGTTAAGTCTTTTGGTATTATATGGGTAGAAGTATAGAATTGAGAGTGCGATAAGTTGAAACCGAAGGATTAGAAATTTATATCGAGAAGAAGTTTGATAAAAGGATTAAGCATAAACTGCTTCTTTGAAAATTAGAATTCACCCTTGTAAATAATTATTTTTGAAGGCACGAGTTGAAACGAGAGATAAAAACGGCAAGGAAAAAGAAATAGTTGAGGCGCGCCACTTCCAGGTGGGTGTTTTGAACTAAAACTAAATGATGAATGCGCTTATTATTTATTATGCGCATTTTTTAATAAATTGATTGACTTGCCTAAGTTTTTGAATGTTTTTGGTATGCAATCATCTACTTGATATTATGTGAATGATTCATGTGGACGCATAGGATAAGGTCCTGTACGAGACGGGACAATGTATGCATTAGATTAGGTGACCGTGAGCCTTTTTACAGCTTAGCCGGTTGATAAGTAACTGTGAGCCTTGCTTCGGTTTGGCCGGTTATGTAAAGGTTGTGAGCTCCGCTTTGATTGGGCGGGTCACGGTACTCGAGGAGGATGCCTACTTCTCGACACCACAAGAATACACGTAAATGGATTCGTACTTAAGTTAAATGTTGGCAAACGATTTATGAATATAAATAAAATATTTTAAGCTGCCACAAGTCATAAACTTTTTAAACAAATGAATATATATAACGCTTGTGACGCAGCATAAAAGGCAAGTTAAATCATATAGCTCTATCGAGCAAGTTTTCAATTATTTTTGGCACGTGTCCACTGAGTACGAAGTACTCAGCCCTGCATGTTATTTCTAAAATGTGTAGGTTAGCTCGGATGAGGAGGATGTGGTGTGCTTGGGTGGCTCGTTTGTTAATATAATCCTATTTTTAAATTTAAGCTTGAGATTATGTGTCTTCATACATATAGCCTTGGGACTTAATGTTATTGTTTATATTCAACTGCAACACCATTACTTTTAATATGTTTGATTTGCATGCTCGATCTTGATACAATGAGCCCGTGTGCTCAAACAATGTCCTAAACCCTTTCTGAGTTCCTTCTAAAATGCTTATGAATTGATTTACGATTCCTTAACCACCATTTGATAATTAAAAATTAAAAGATGGCCCACTTTCAAATGCAACCAAACCTAATTCCTTTGTTCGGATTGTTATTAAAATCTTGCCAATTGCTCGTTCAATGGACAGTAATTGATTGATAACCCACAATATTGTAAGCATGAATTGATTGTTGATGTTATTCCTTAATTATCGAGTATATTTCTTGAGTAAAAGTTCAATTGTTCCACCTCACTGCCCCTTGCATTCTAGTCGTTTCAATACACTAGGAGTCGGGCTGTGACACTTTTATATCGTGATTTGGCTGAATTAGCATTACCTACTCTCCTCACGCGCGCGAGTGTCCCTCACCGCCCTTGACGTGTTCCATCACCGTCATTCCTGGGAGCAATTTTTTTTTAAACGGTGCATTGAAGACTACCGTTTATCTCGAAGAATCTGCATGAATCAATCTGATCCGTTGATTAAGGTCTCATTCCTTTTATAAATAGGGGGCCTTGCAATTCATTTTGCATATCAATCCAGATTTTAATATCTCAACAACTCCAAGATTTTCTGCCTTTTTCTCATGAAAATTTTCCTTTGTGGTTTTCTCTCTTGTTAGGGTTTGTCTTCCTCTTCAAAAAATCCTACCAGATCGAGAATATGCCTTTCCACTTTGCAAAGAGGTCCCGCCAGCCCTGAATCAATGAAACAATTGGTTCAGCAAGAACGCTATATTCGTGGCTACATGAGACGCAGACGCTTCAAAGGATGATTGATGATGTGGGTGATTCTTGTTGTCAACCAACTAAAGCGGATCCCTGAGGTGTTCTTCCAATTGTATATTAGGTATTTCTTTTAGATGCACTATCGAGGAGGGTACCCCTGCTTCAACCTTTTCGAGTATTGCGGAATGAAGATCTGCAACCCCACGTCATGAGGGCAGGTCGATAGTAACCTGTGCATCAGAAGTCTCGGTCGGACCTTGGCATTCACTCTTGAGACTGCATAGTACAAGGCCATCCTTGTCTGCAAATTAGTCTCAGTCAAGCTTCCTTCCACTCAAGCTCGCTCATAACTTGAGTGTCAGTTTAGGGAATGGGTGACTTCTGCCATCTGGCAAGTCAACACTTGAATGCCACCTGCCAATCCTCTTCCTCCTTAACTTTTTGCTGATGCCAAAAAGGGGAAAGAAGTGGGCTAACTGTTGTTAAGAGTACTATCATATAAGTACTCCAACAGGAAGCCCGGCAAGGCTGGAGATCGTGAAGGCTAAAGGGAAGTGCTGATAGGTGGTCAGTTGTCTCACTTTGTTGCTCGAGATAGTCAATCGAAACTGACCTCAGCCTCTAGCCTTCAAAGAAGCTTTGAAGAAGAAAACCAAGGCTGATGAGGAGTAGGCTGATGAGGTAATCAAAAGTCTCGCTCCGTAGCTCGAGAAAGGTATTCAATGTGAAAATTGAATACCTTCAACTGACGTCAGCTCAACCTTGGTAGCTGAAGATGAAGACCCTCTCTTAAGGAGCTAGAGGAGTCAAAGACGAAGACCCTAGAGTACGTTAGAATGTTAGGACTGTAGTTTTGAAAGAACTTAGTTGTAATTGTAATTTCTCCCCAATTTGTTATCTATAATAACAAGTTGCTGGTTATTAAAGGTCTTCAATTATTGCTCTCACTTGATGACAACCATCTCGTTGTCCAAGTTTGAGATCAATCTTTTTAATTTTTATATTTTTATCTTGTACTAACCCATTTCCTCTTATAGACTAGAATTGAGTTTTTCTTTTAGTCTTTTTGGTATCAGTTTATGGTATCAGTTAGGAAAGTTAGGTGATATCAGTTTAGAGTTTTGGCATCATCAAAAAAGGAGAAATTGTTGGAAAAATTAGTAAAGGTTTCGATTGATACCAAAACCCAGCTGACCCCAACCGAGTAGATGAAAGCCATCAGTCTGAACTTAGCTAGAGACCTCACTATTTGAGCGTAGGGACTTTATGTTTACAGGTTTCAAGGAGAAGAAGACAGTCGGACTGAAGAAGGCAGTTCGTGAAGAACTCAGCTGAGACCCAAACTCAACTGACCGTCAAACTCAGTTGAGATCCAAAGCTCAGCTGAACCACAAACTCAGTTCGACAACAACTCAGTTGACTCCTCAACTGACCCATGCTGCTCAAAGCGTGAAGAGAAGTTGTGTCGAAGTCAGACATCGCAAAGCTGAGAAGAGAAGACTTTGAAACGTTGAAGGCAGAAGTGTTGAAGTCCAAATTCAAATCTACTCGAAAGCACAAGTCAGCTAGAGAACTTACTATAAATGGACCGACAATAGAGACGCGCATAAAGTTAAGGTCACACTTGCCATTTTAGTAAAGTTTCTAGAAAAGTAGATGGAGTGCTATACTTTTGGCAGAGATCAAACGACTCTTTCCAACGGCTAGTTAGATCTTCCTCTATAAATAGAGGTCTCTATGTCAAAGCTCATGGTCATATAAGCGGGCAGAAACAGAGAGAAAAATCAAGAATGAAAAAGCAGCAACAGACCACCTCTCTCTCCAGCAAGAAGATCTCAGTTGAAGACCAGTAGAAGTCGAGTGTCCAAACCTCCTCCTGTTCTTCCATCTAGCCTCTCAAAAAGCCCCTTTAGGTTCTTGCATATCTTGTTTGTGACCAGACTCTATCCCAAAAGATCGAGTCTGTAGCCTTAGGACGAAGCCTCTACTTTCTCTGTGTAGAAGGCTTTTTAGTAGGAATCCGTAATCGAACTGGTTAGGTTGCTTGGTACCCGGAAACCAAGTGGAATGTTTGGTAAGCACGCCTAAACTTATCTAGTGGATTACTTCCCCGAAAAGGAAGTCGTGGACGTAGGAGGTCAATCTTTGAACCACGTTAAAATATTGTGTCCTTTACTTTCTGTATTTATATTCAGTATTTTACATTCAGTTTCTTAACCAACTAACCAAGCATACAAACTGCATACAAACTGCACTCACACAACTACACTTTGGGAACTTGACCTTCCCCGTTTTCACAAAGGTTTCAGTTTGTGTAATGAGTTTTAAATTCCACCATCTTCCGCAACGCTAAACTGT
Source organism: Schizonepeta tenuifolia (assembly GCA_029490685.1). NCBI lineage: Eukaryota > Viridiplantae > Streptophyta > Magnoliopsida > Lamiales > Lamiaceae > Schizonepeta > Schizonepeta tenuifolia. Next base: position 27,509,230 of record CM055958.1, read on the forward strand.
TTAAAACCTCAGTTGGTCTACACAGCTGACCCTCTGTCAAACAAGTCAGCTCTGCACCCAACTGTGCGATCAGCTCCAACTGATCTACTTAGTTATAGAGCAGTTCCAACTGACTTTCCCAGTTGTTGAGCCAACTGACCTGAGCAGTTAACTCAGTTAAAAGATTTTAAAGTAAGAAAATTGCTAATGATGTATTCCTCCACCCATACACCAGATACTCGTTACCGGAACAATCACGCTAGAAATGAAAAAAAAAAGCTGGAAATGAAATTCAGAATTTTTACATCCCAAAACATTCAAATTTTCCTCTAAACTGAAAACAAAAGTCTGTCAATAAAACTAAACCAAGACAAGGAAAATTTTCCATTTAAAAGATGTTTCTTCACCAAAATGGCACTCTCCCAAAAAATAAAATCTCCCCACAACAACTAGAAATTCCATAGTTCAATGTCTTCTTGAAAACAACAGGCAGGCAAGCGATCATATGGGAAAATAGAAGAACCAATCACCAAATATTCCAGCTCAATGAGAACAATATCAGTCGCTTGTGGGCTGATGCAAGGTAACAAAGACAATAGAATGAGCCAATGAATTCCATAAGCAAGAAAAAAAGTAAACAGACAAGGCCTGTTGTACAACTTAATTTAGAGAGGTTTCGAAGGCTGCCATTATCCAAAAGATCAACAATTAAAAGTCTAGCATGTGGAATTGAGCAAGCCAAGAGTATAGTGGGAAGATGGATCTAAAGGATTGATCAAATCTCACTCAAATGTAATCAAACTTGCTTTTACAACTTCAAATATGTTGCTCAGGTTAAGGTTTTCACTTTAGGCATTAAAATATGACACAATGCTCAACAAGATGCAGTTCATGACCATGTACAATGTTGTCCACATAGATGATAAGTGGTTCCACATAACAAAAGCATCACAAAGAATATCAATCTACTAATTACTCTCCTAACAAGTAGCTACAAAGCAACAAGAGCTACGCAGAGGTGGAATAAGATGATTTTGTTCAAGTTTATGAATAATATAATCGGTGCATACTAGATACCCAGATTTTTCTACTTCTTTCTGTTTTACAGGAGTGAGGAATTTGCTATACTTATGGTTTGTTGGTATAATACAAGATTCAGGTTTTCTTGTGTTACGTTCCCTATTCAAAATAGTTTCTACGATACTTCGAGATACGTTCATTATCAATTCATCATCGGAGAGAGCAGACTCATTGTTTGGAGAGATCATCATAAATGATTAAAGTGTGTTGTTTACGGTACATAAAATATTCAGCCAAAGCAGCTCCTATATAAGGAGCGAGGTATTGTAATGTAGTAGGGGAATCCGCCATTTCAGCTACCACAATAGTGTATTCCATCGCCCCCCTTTCCTGTAAAGTAGTTACTACCTGAGCTACAGAAGATGCTTTTTGCCTAATAACTACATAAACACATATTACATTTTGGTCTTGTTGATTCAGAATCGTATCTGTGGCGAAATCCCAACTCTTTGATCAAATAGCTTCTAGTTTGGCTACTATTACCAAGTCATCGCCAACTAACATAAAAAAGCCGATTCTCTATATCCAAATCATGCGAGAACCAACCTTATCAATAGGGGGTGATTCATCATGGGAG
>CM055958.1:27515865-27525865 GCA_029490685.1 Schizonepeta tenuifolia
TGGAGGTCAGCGCCCTACCCTAAATAGACCAATCAATCGGAGATCGCCAATCATCAATCCAGCCAGTCACAGATATTCAGAATCTCGCTAAACATGGAAATTGCCAATCATACCATTTCAATCTACCCGCCTAGGGTTTTGCTCGCTGCCACTACAACTATAAAAGTCCAGCCAAGGCGGCAGGCACAATGTTGGAGAATCGATCAGTCTACAGTTTTTAGTCCGAAGAAAACACTTTTATTCTCAGTTTTATATTTTCTGTTCAAAACAATCTTTATCTGCTTTTATTTACATTCCGCTGTGAAGAACAAATCCAAGGCTGTTGCCTTAGGTACTTTTAATCCGAGTATTTCGTATTTCTTTTATTCATGTGTTCTTTTTCGCTTGTCATTATATATTTAATTATATGTGAGTAATTTACTTGGTGAGATTTGGGTATGGGAAATGATTGACTGTTGATGTGTGAAATATTCGCGAGGCACTTGTGCCATCGGTTGAGTCCAGTAGTTCCGGAAGGACTGGAGCAGAACTCATGGGCAGTCCTGACCTAACGGGTGATCTCCGTTCGGTTGGAGCTGTACCATGTCAAGCAAAGGCAGGGCATGACAAACGGCAGCGTTCGATGTGCCCAGGACCGAGTAGCTAAGCAGCACCATACATGGTGTTGTAGATTTGGATGGTGAGGACTGGACAAGGGGATACTGCGTCCTTCTTCAGTCTTGGGCTTCTCTAACAATCACCCATCAACTGTGACGAGGCATCAAGCCATGGTTATCGACCAAAGGACTCATCTCGCGTATCGTAGGCATACCAATGACCGGTTGGACGTGGTCCCGGAAATGAGTATCCCGCGAGTTATGTCTACTCTGTAGGTGCGGACATGGGAAGTTTGGAAGAGAAGGTTGGTGAGGGTCATACTTGGAGAGATCGGGTATGACTACTATCTAAGGAGGAGTGAAGCACGGCCTTGTGACCGAGGTGAAGCATGACCTTCGGACCAGGATGACAACAAGGGATTCAACCATCCCAAGTGTGGAGTATGAATTCTTGAAACGCCCTAATGTCTTTGGGCCACGCCTTGAGTTTATACGAAGCATGGACGGATCTTTAGTGTGCCCATGACCGAATTAACATATCAACAATGATCATGACCTACCCCAAATCTTACCCCCTTTTTATATTTGATTTCCATCTATTTTACTGTGCAGATACACAGATTGAGATCGTGACAACTCGATTTGTATACTGAAGAGTAAGGTGGTTCATCACTCTCCGTGGGATCAACCCTAGCTTGCCGCTAAGACTAACCAGTCCAGTAGTAGGCATAGGAGCGTGTACTGTCCGTCTGGGGCATATACATGTATTTTGATCGTACCATACGACGGGTGCGTGTCAAAATTGGCGCCGTTGCTGGGGAGTAACGCGCAACAATTTTACTCTTCTCATTCCATCTTCCACTATTAGTGTATGCGTGGAACTCGTCGAGTACAGAGAGCATTAACTTTTGATCGAGATATTGAACGAACTGAACGACGACTACGCGTACGTGCACGAATAGCGAGACGCGACGCTATAGGTGAACAACCACAGCCGCCGTAGACCCTCAAGCAGTTGGCTTACCCAACTAATCTGAATCTCAGGCTGAACGGGATCACCTTACCGACGAATCCCTTCGCACTTGAACGGTTTGACTTGAAACCTGCATTAATACAGGTCTTACCGAAATTTAATGGATATCCAGGAGATGACCCGCATACCCATCTCCAAGACTTCGAAATGACAGTGATGCATCAGTCCAATGAGAATCAGCAAGAATATGTGAAACTAGTTCTTTTTCCATTCTCATTAGTGGACAGAGCAAGGAGATGGTTGTACAATCTGCCTCAAGGAAGTGTTACCACTTGGGCAGAAATGTAGCAGAGTTTCTTGGAAGAGTTTTTTCCAGCCACAAGAGTTGAAAGGATGCGATGGGACATCCGAAACATTAAGCAGGACGGGCTGGAAACCTTTTATGAGTATTGGACTCGTTTCAAACAGTTGTTAAGCAACTGTCCTCACCACCAGATCACTCCAAAAGATCAAGTGGAAAGCTTCGTAAAGGGCATGCGGAGGAGTGATCGAGGACTGGTATTGGCTGCATGCAACGGATCATTGCTGAGCAAAACACCTCAAGAGATTTTCAAACTCTTGGGAACATTGGAAGAAGAATCCAGAGAGGATGGACATGAAAGAAGCAGAGAGATACCAGAGAGAGGAGAGGAAAAAGATAAGCTGACAAATCTGGAAAAGGAGATGAAGGAAATAAAGACATTGCTGAGTGGTCTGACCATGCAGAAGAAGGTTAGACAGTGTGGCCTATGCGATGCAGTGGGGCATCAATCTGAAAATTGCCCCAACTTTGGTGAAGATATAATGGACATAAATGCCATGGGGGGAAATGAAGGATTTCAGAGGAAACACGACCCGTTTTCAAATACATATAACAGAGGATGGAGGGATCATCCTAACTTTAGATGGAAACAGGATGGTCAACCACAATAGAACGGTACAGGTCTACCGGGATCATCTCAATCATTTGCCCAGCACCAACAGCAAGGACAATATCAGGGAGGCCCACCACAACAACAACACTACCAGCCACAACAGCAGCAGGTGTATCAACCACCTCATCAGAGGAGAGCACCATGGGAAGAGGCCATGGAGAGTATGGCTAAGGAAAGTGAGAAGTTCCGCAATGAAATCCGAGCTGGTATGAATCAAACCAACGTGCAGATTGGTCATCTGGCGAAGGCGCTGGCAAAAGTAGAAGAGAATACAGGGAAACTCCCATCTCAAGGGATCAATCACAAGGAACAGGCACAAGTAATAATCACAGAGGTGGATGATGAGCAAGCTGAAAAAAATTTGGCAGAGGCAGAAGTTAACCGGCAAAGAGAGGAGGGAACCAGCAACAGAATTTCAGGAGAAATAGATGGTGATGAGCAGACCGAACCCCCTTATCCGGGTAGACTTCGACAGAAGGCCAAAGAGAAAGAAGCCAATGATATGATGAAAATCTTTCGAAAAAGTTGGAACTTAGCCTACCCCTACTGGAAGCGATTAAGCAAATTCTAAAGTATGCCAAGTTCCTTAAAGATCTTTGCTCAAGGAAGGTGAAGATTGATGAAGATGTTCGATATATCATGGGAGAGAGTGTGTCAGCCATCATACAGCAGAAACTGCCACCTAAGAAGAAAGACCCGGGGATGTTCACTATCACTTGCAACATCGCAGGAAGGAACATGGACAAAGCCATGATGGACTTGGGGGCATCTATAAACGTTATGCCCCTGGAAGTTTTCAAAAGGCTCAACTTGGGGGAACTACGGAACACCCGAGTTGTCATACAACTAGAAAATAGGTCAAACGCGTACCCAGAGGGCGTTATCGAAGATGTGCTTATCAAAGTAGGAGAGCTGATTTTTCCTGCTGACTTCTACGTGCTGGATACCGGTTTGGAAGCAAAGGAGAACTCCATCCTACTGGGCAGACCATTCATGATGACTGCAAGGACTAAATTGGACATGAAGACTGGAATTCTATCGTGTGAATTCGATGGTGTGGTGGAAGAATTCAACATTTATGAAGCCATGAGACGGAAGCCTGATTTAGAAGCTGTAGAGATGATTGACATATTCGAACCATTGGTACAAGAGCAAAACCTGTCATTCAGCTCAAGTGACACTACAGAAAGGGTGATACAAGCCGGTCTTACCGATCGAGATGCCGTGCAAATGGAGGACCTCGAGATGAAGGAAACCATCATGGAGTTGTATTCTTTAAAGGAAAGCACTTTGGAAGCAGCAGTGGAAGTTGACAGGAAGATTAAAGATATTATCCTGGAAGTGTACTCCATCGGAGGATCGGGGCAGGGCAAACCGGAGTTGTTCTCTCAGTATGGGCAACACGAGAAGCTGATGCCCTCGATTGTGAAAGCCCCAGTCTTGGAATTAAAAAAGCTGCCAAAGCACTTGCAATATGCTTACTTGGGACCGGAGGAAACTCTTCCAGTGATTATCAGTTCTGATCTAACTGTGGTGCGGGAAGAAAGACTAGTCAGAGTATTGAGAGAGAACAAAGAAGCCATTGGTTGGACCCTAGCAGATATAAAGGGTATCAGTCCAACAGAGTGTATGCATCATATATACTTGGAGGAAGGAGCACGACCAGTACGGGATTCGCAGAGGAAAATGAATCCTGTCATGAAAGAGGTGGTACTTAAGGAGATCCTAAAGCTTTTGGAGTTGGGTATAATCTACCCTATATCCGACAGCCAATGGGTCAGCCCGGTTCATGTCGTACCGAAGAAATCTGGAGTACAGGTTGTGGAGAATGACAAAGGCGAGCTTGTTCCAACAAGGATACAAACTGGGTGCGAGTCTGTATAGACTACCGGAAGCTGAACATGGTCACACGGAAGGACCATTTTCCATTGCCCTTTATCGACCAAATGCTGGAACGACTAGCTGGTAATGCCTATTACTGTTTCCTGGATGGATATTCAGGATATATGCAAATATTCGTAGCTTAAGAAGATCAAGAAAAGACCACGTTCACTTGTGTGTACGAGACTTTCGCATACCGAAGAATGCCATTTGGTCTTTGTAATGCACCTGGAACCTTCCAACGGTGCATGATGAGCATTTTTTCAGATTTATTGGAAAATTGCATAGAGGTGTTTATGGATGATTTCACGGTATATGGTGATTCGTTCGACACATGTCTTAATCATTTGGAGCTGATATTGAAAAGATGTGTGGAGAAAAGCCTGGTACTCAATTATGAAAAATACCATTTTATGGTGAAAGAAGGCATCGTACTGGGCCATGTTATATCAGAGAGGGGTATCGAAGTGGACAAGGCAAAAATCGATTCCATCGCCAAGTTGCCATATCCAACTACGGTCAAGAACATACGGGCATTTCTTGGTCACGCAGGATTCTACCGCAGATTCATAAAGGATTTCGCAAAGATTGCTCAACCTATGACCCGTTTGTTGCAACAAGATGTACAGTTCGACTTTGACGACGACTGTAAGGAGGCATTTCTGAATCTACGGGATAAATTGGTATCAGCCCCTATTATTCAACCACCAAATTGGGAGATACCATTCGAAATCATGTGTGATGCCAGCAATTACGCGGTTGGAGCAGTACTGGGGCAGAAGAAAGGAAAGGAAAGCCACGTTATATACTACGCCTCAAAGACTTTGAATCCAGCTCAGTGTAGCTACACCACAACTGAGAAGGAATTGTTGGCAGTAGTTTTTGCAATCGAGAAATTCAGATCATACCTTCTGGGCACAAAGGCGATCATTTAAACTGATCACGCCACTTTGAAATACCTCATGGCGAAGAAAGAATCAAAACCACGACTTATCCGGTGGATATTGCAGCTCCTAGAGTTCGACTTGGAAATAAGAGATAAGAAGGGAGCAGCCAATCTAGTAGCTGATCATCTAAGCAGGCTACAAATGGGAAAGGATGATGGCGAACCAATAGAAGACGCTTTTCCGGATGAGAGGCTATACGCCATACGCGATCATATGGAGATGGAGACTCTGTATGCTCTAACCGAGAAGGAGCCTTGGTTTGCAGACATAGCAAATTATCTTTTCACCAAGGAAGTACCACCAGGGAAGACCAAGTTCGAGAGACAGAAATTGGTAACACAGGCTCGCTCTTATTTTTGGGAAGCACCGCATTTATGGAAGATTGGTACAGATCAAATCATACGGAGGTGCGTTCCAGAGTTTGAACATGCTCAGATATTAGAAATGTGCCATAGCACAGCATGTAGTGGCCATTTCGGTGGAAGAAGAACAGCGCAAAGAATACTGGAAAGTGGATTCTATTGGCCTACAATCTTTGCCGATGCTAAGAAATGGGTACAGGGCTGCCCGAAGTGTCAGATGGTAGGGGGAATTACCGCAAGAGATGAAATTCCTCAAATGCCTATTATGCCTGTGGAAATCTTTGATTTATGGGGAATCGATTTTATGGGACCACTCCCTAAGTCAGGGAATTATGAATACATTTTGGTGGCAGTCAACTACGTATCCAAATGGGTCGAGGCAAGGGCTACAACCAGTAATGATGCTCATACGGTGGCGGAATTTTTGAGAGAGCAGGTGTTTAATAGATTCGGAGTTCCAAAAATCCTCATCAGCGACCAAGGATCTCATTTCTGCAATGCCACCATTAGAGCACTAACCAAAAGAATGGGGGTGAAACATAAAGTCACGACTGCATATCACCCTCAGGCCAATGGGCAGGCTGAAATTTCTAACAGGGAGATCAAAGGCATATTGGAGAAGGTGGTTCATCCCAATCGTAAAGATTAGAGCAATTACCTGGGAGATACGTTATGGGCATACCGCACTGCCTATAAAACTCCAATTGGCATGTCACCATTCAGGCTTGTGTTCGGAAAAAGATGCCATTTGCCAGTGGAAGTGGAACACAAGGCTTACTGGGCGATTAAAAGAATCAACTTTAGTATGACCAGGGCCGGAGAAGAAAGGAAGTTGCAAATGAATGAATTGGAGGAGCTTCGGTTGGAGTCATACGACAATGCAGTTTTGTACAAGGAAAGAACAAGGAGAATCCACGATGCAAAGCTTAGGAAGAAGGAATTTTGGTCTGGACAAAAGGTGTTGTTATTCAACTCTCGATTTAAGTTGATGAGTGGGAAGCTTAGATCAAAATGGGGAGGACCATACATCGTGAAGGAGTTATTCCCAAATGGAAGTGTCGAAGTTTATGATTTGAATGGAAAGGATACTTTTGTGGTGAACGGTCATCGTTTGAAACCGTACTTCGATTATTCAGAGTTGAAGAAGACCAAGGAGAAATGCTCTTTACTGGATCCTATTTATCAGTAAGAGCAAAAGCTGGAAGTCGAGCTCAAGACATTAAACAAGAGCGCTGACTGGGAGGCAACCCAGGAGTGGTCGTCGGTAAGACCACAACCGCTTTCCTTTAATTAGTTGTTAATTAGTTGTTTCGAGTTAAGTGAGTATTTGACTAAGTCAAAAATGGAGAATGTGGGCCAAGTTTTTTTTTTAGAGTCTATCTTGAGGATCGAACCCACTTTGCGATGCAAAGTGTGTAGGTGGAGGTCCGGGTAGATTGCGAACCCACTTTGCGATGCAAAGTGTGTAGGTGGCAGACCGGTGTGTGGAATGGAGACGGTCTAACCAGGGAATGACGTAGAGGCGCATCTGACAAGGACGGCTGGTATAATTGCGGCGCTTGGGATTTCGCACGAAATTTGAATTTCAAAAATTTGGTAATGATTTTATTCCCTTGATTGTTTCGACTTCCCATAACTGTCACCTCACTACTCCATCAGTCAGAAAGAGAAAACCCTTCTCCATTAACCCTCACAGCCTCCATAACTGCCCTACACTCAGCCACTTCCTCCACTTCGCCATAACCGTCACCCACAATCTGCCATTTAAGCACGGAAACCCAGTTCTCATTCCACATACTTCACCAACCTTCGTCGTCTTTCTGAAAACCCTAAAATTCCAACCGTCACCATGGTCAGAATCATGAAAGCCGCACACAAAAGAACTAACAAAGGTGTCGCCGCCCCCAGTACTCAAACCAAAAGCCCAACCGCTACAAAATCTGTACCGGTGGGGGAGAAGAGGAAAACGTGCAGCACCACATCCGAGGGAACTCCGGTGGGTGTGGAAGAAGAGGAACAGGAGAAGATTCCCTCACCGGAGAAGCAACCCACCGGAGAAGGAGGCACTGCGGGTGACCAGGAGCAAGTACAGATCGAGGAAGAACCAGATGTCCAACCGCTTAGGAAGAAAGAGAAGAAGAAGCCTGCGGTCAAGGGCACCACTACCGCAACAGCAGGGAAGAAGAAGACCACCAGAAAGAAAGCAGCTAGTCCTCCACCAAAGGCGCCTACTCCAGTTCCTAGTTCTTCCCGCTCTCAATCTCAATCAAAGAAGGGTGGTCTGACCACTTCTGACCACGAGGAGAAGGAGCAAGAAGGCGACCAAGGGGGAGAGCCAGTGAGAGAGGAGGAGACAGAGAAAAGCATTCCCGTGCGGGCCCAGAAAGATGTCACCCCACAGAGTAAGGAGAAAGGGGTGGGAGCAAAGAGGAAGCTCGAAACCTCGAAACCTCCCCTAACGCAGAAGTCCAAATAGAGCAAATTAGGGAGCAAGGTGGGTACTACGAGCACGGTGAGGAGGGTTACAGCTGAGGAAAAAGGGAAGACAAAGGAAGGAGAAAAAGAAGGAGAAGTAAAAGAGATCGAAGAGGAAGAAATAGAGAGAGTGGAGATCATCGACAACTCTAACTCGGGGGAGATTCAAGCACCTGTGAAGTCTACACCCAGTGTCACTGCCACGAAATCAGGAACCAAGAGGAAAGGCGTACTACGACCTGCAACATCTGGAGCAACCATACCACGAGACAGCCAGCGGTATGCCATCTTGCAGAACATGGAGATCCCGTACTACCTGTTAACAGAAAGCTTGGAAGCATTTGGAATCAAAGAGAAAGTGGAGGGATACTTCAAGGGTATCGGTTGGGGAAAGGTTTTGGAATGGAACTACCCTGCGTTTAAGAAGCTATCGGAAGAATTCATGGGGACAGTGGAATTCAAACCCCGCGGCAAATACGGCATCGAGACTCCGGGCACCCTACGCTTTCAACTGCGGGGCAGGATGTTCCCTCTCTCCATCAATGAGTTGAACATCCAACTCAGAGTACTCGAGCCGCGGGAGGTGTATGAGGAAGAGTATAAGGAGGTAGAGACGGTGGCCTCGGACGAGTGGAAGTCTCAGATTGACCATTACTGGTCAATCATCTCCATCAGGAATCGCTATGTGAAGAACAGCAGCAAGTCCAATAAGATCAGAGATCTAGCGCTACAGATTTGCCACAGGTGGCTGGCTTACAACATCTACGGGCGGTTGGAGGGGTCGAACGTGGTGACTCAGCAGGAGCTGTTTATTTTATGGTGCATGATGGAGAAGAGACGGGTGAACTTTGGGTTCGTAGCAGCGCAGCAGTTTCAGTTTGGCGTGACCCACCACAACAAGTTCCTCTCACTCTGCCCTTTGGAGATGATTCTTGAAAAGAATCTCACCAATTTCGACTTGGAGAAGCCAGATGATCTCGCAGATGCTGATACAAGATTTCTGGACCAAGGGCACTTCGTGAGATGGAGGATTGTTGAGGTGGACGAGCATGGGAATTACTCTCTGGTCCACCCAGAAGGCACAGCAGGCAGAGCAGAGCCGAGCAAGGCGAATGAGCAGGCGGTTCCGTGCCGCTCAAACAGCGAGATGGTGGCTATACTGGCAGAGTTGAAGGAGCTACGTGCAGAAGTAGCGATGTTGAAGGCAGAGATGACGGCAATCCATACCAACATGAAGAAGGGCTTTGAGAAGTTGATGGCAAAAGCGGACGGAGAGGAGGAGGATGCCTCCGACCAGGACGAATAAGTTTCCTTTCCCTTATCTTTAGTTTAGGTTTTATTTTTCTTTTTGTTCTTTTCATTTCTGATTTTTATATTTTGTGTCAATTGGAGTCTAGTGTACTTTGAGTCTTGAGTCTGTGTGTGTGCATGATATATGGATTAGGGAATGTGTGCATGTTGTTTGGTGTGACTGGTTTGAATGGTTTGTTGAGCAGCATTACATGTATAGCAGTAGAGGAAATACAGAAATTCACACCTGTGAGAATTGAGCCTATTTGTTTCTATCTTTTGTGTGTTCATGTTGTTTAGTAATCCTAGAACTTGTTAGTGGATTTTAGCTGGTGGTGTAGATTAAAGGATAAGGGCAGTTTATTCATGATTAGAAGCCCCATAATTATTCAGCTAAACTTGATGATCCATTGCTAACCACTTTGAGCCAAAATAATTCTTTCTTTCATGAGCTCTTGTAATGATATTTGATTAAGAGTGTGTCTCCCACACCATACAAGAT
>CM055958.1:28130865-28340575 GCA_029490685.1 Schizonepeta tenuifolia
TATATATATATATATATATATATATATATATATATATATATATATATATATAGCGCGTGAGATGCACGCGTCACGTGTGACGGTCAGCGCGTGTATCTCATGCGCCATGCGCAGGTCGGATTTTTTCAGGTCAAATCTGTTTCATTGAGTGCACCAATGCACACAAGTTCATCCCTTATTTTCCAGTTAAAATTAATATCCCCATTCTTCTTAGCGGTACGTTTTCAGCAATATGCGTCAGACAAGCCTCGAACTAAAAATTTAGATTGTTGTATAATTTAGTAAAGTAAAAGGTGACGACGTTAATCATTAAATAATTGCAATTATGGGTAACAATAATGACAAACGGACAACTGTTATCCGGACAACTACCGGTTTTAGGTTTAAAAACCGATCCAACTGATAGTATTTAAAATCGCCGGTTTTTTTTTTCTTGAAAACTGGTCCAACCAATTCCTTACACCCATTATTTTCATTTTTGTAAATATTTTATTAAATTGATTATGGATTATATTTTAATCGATTTTAGCATAACCTTTCGTTCGAGCTTAATTAAGGGATACAATAGTAAAATAAGAAAATAAAAAAACCGGCGGTTTTAAATAATATTGGTTGGACCGATTTTCAAGCTTAAAATTAATTAGTTGTCCGGACAACAGTTATCCGTTTATCATTACTTATGGTAAAACTATCACGTAATTTGCGATAATCCAAATAATGCTATCCATATATTCCTTTGGCGCGTTTTTGAATTTTATACTAACATACCAAACTTATCAATTTTATCTCAATCTTTTGAATGTATATCAATTCTATCATCGAAGCTTGCCTTTAGTGCCGACACAAACTTAGACAGTCAATCAATCATTCAGATTCAGTTATTCTGTAATACCCCGCAAACCCGACCCTAGGAAAAATGGGATTAATAAAAATTTTCCCTTAACAAGATAAATAGGCCTCTTATTCCCGGAAGTTTTAAAAGAAAAGCCTCTCTCTCTCGAAAAGATGAAGACTTTATTTATGAGTTATAAGAAGAAATAATTTCGAAACAAAAGCATGATATTTTTATATGTTTCGAACATCATATTTTCATGCAAGCACGAGCATGTCACGTTATTTGAATGAATAAGAAGTTTCATCTCATACATTGCATTATATCCAAGCATGAGCATTTTTGCAAGATAAATTATTGAGCTCAACAAGATAAAATACGAGTCGATCAAGAAGTCGTACCTGGATAAAATTACAAGATGAATAATACGTGACTATGTGCTTGAGTGTGTAAATAATCACTTGCAAGTGGGTGCATTAAAATAAGTTGAGTACTAGATAGAATAATTCATGTTATAACTTGCAAGTGAGATGATTAAAATAAACAGAAGTAGAATGAGAGAGAGAGAGAGAGAGAGAGAGAGAGAGAGAGAGAGAGAGAGAGAGAGAGAGAGAGAGAGAGAGAGAGAGAAAACTACCCACTATATACACTCCATCATTGCCATACCACCATTTTCAACCTTCTTTTGAATCCCACCAATGTATGTCCTCTATTTTCTTACACCCTTCTCCCCACCACAAGCAAACCATCCCTTCACCCCTTTTATTTGACTTCTTGGGCAGCAAACTCCCACTCACACACACCACTCCATCATCCTCATTCATCCTCTAGCACCATTTTTACTCTAACACCTAAACTTCCACCTTTTCTTCTTCATTCATCTTCACCTCCATCTCTTGCCATCATTTCTCACCACCAAGAAGGGCTCAAGGAGGGGAAGAGGAGCTCAAGGAGAACTCCACAAGCTCAAAAGGAGGAGAGGGCCGAAATTGAGAAGAGGGGAAGAGAGAGTGTTGGGTAAAATGCCTAAAACTAGCTTCTATGTTCTTCATCTTCATTCTTCTCTTAGAAAATGCATGATAGGTGGTGAAAATGTGTTTGCATGTTAGAAATAAGGTGTGAGAAGGACCAAGAGGGAGGTTTAGCTCTTGGATCCTCAAGCTATCTTGCTATTTTTGTTCAAATCCATGAGATCTATGCATTTCTATGCTCTACATGTGTTCTAGACCAATTGCATGTTAGGGTTTCTCTTTTGATTTGAAAGATCTATGATATTAACATGATATATGAGTATATCTAGGGTTTATGTGGCTGATTTGTAGATCCTTATGTGTGTTTGTGTTAGATCTTTAAGAGTTCAAAATTTTCTGCTCAAAAAGTTTGTCATCTTCCAAGAAATGCGGCCCTAGAAACCTTAGCAAATGATCTTTGATTGAGCTGAAGTTTTAGTATGTTGTAGCCCTATATGTCTTCTTTAACATATCCAAAAATCAGAATTTTTCGTTGAGCCAAACTCCTTCTACACGTCGAACTATTTACTGACCTCTTCCCAATTGGACAGTTTCTCTTCTTTGGCTAATATCTCTTTGATCCCTTGTGATATGAGCATGTTTCCTTTCAGAATCATATAGTAGACATCCTAAGGTTTCCAATGCTATAAAGAAGTCAATTTTTCATCAAGGGATGTGTTCTCCATGAATTTTCTTGTAGAGCTCATGTGCAGAAATTTCCAAAAAAATTCCAGAAACTCTCCTATTTAGTAATCTGCCCAAAAATCGAGTTTTGACTAATATGAATATCTTCAAAATGATTTTCAACACTTTAAAGTAGTATTTTGGTCAGTTTAGGATGTTTGTTCAAAAGGGCAAATTGACCGAAGGTCGTTTGCTAATTTTACGAAGCCCCGATTGCGTTTTGTGCATTAAAATCTATTTCCAAAGAATTTCCTTATTATTGTTATTTTATAAAATTATTTATATATATATTTCTCCCCAAAAGTCATTTTATAAATTGTTTGTAAGTTTTATTTTATAAAAAGAGTTTTTATAAATTAATTATCTATTTTCTAAATAAATGGACTTGGGCCTTTTTATTACTTGTTCAACTAAAATTTCTTTTGGATTGGGCCAGTAGGATTTGAGTGTTGGGTCCAATCTCCTATTTGACTAAATGTGTTAAGACTAAGCTCATATGTTTTGTTTGATTATGCATGCTCTTATTTGTCCTAGTGAGATCCATTGAAAATGTTTGAGCTTATTAAGTGGGCTTTTGGGCCGTGTATGGTATTTTTGTCCAAAGAAATTGACTAAGTTAAATTGGTCAAAGGTCTTTGACCTCAAATTAATTTAATTAATTAATTATTAATAAAGCATACTACTTGTTTGCATGTACATGACTTGAATGCCCTCATTACATATCATTGCATCGGTATGTTTTAATTGATCATTGATGCATGATTTTAAATAAAGTAATGCATGATTTCTAAAGATGCATTCAAATGATTTTGGATCATTGATCCGGTGATTAAGTTCAAACTTCAAGTTTAAGACCGGGAATAGGATTTGACCTAAGACTAATGACTAATGCTTGGTAATTAAGTGTCAACCTCCTACTCGAATAGAAACATAAGTGTTTAGACGATGTTGTAAGAGATGCGAAGCAGTAGATCGAGAACCCGTTCACCGTTGACAAGTTAAGGTGGGTTACTATGTTCAAAACTGTGGGTTATAAATCCCACGGAGGTAACTTTTGGGTTAATAAGCCATGAACTACTGCTTTTAAAATACGAATTTGCATGCTAAAGATTTTATATGCTCTTTACTTGTGTTTACGTCTTATATGATTGGCTTCTTGCCAATAATAACGATCGGCCTTGGACTCTGATCAAGCCAAGGTAGTGCGCACAAGGGAAGTATGGCGGTTCAGAGAGTGGGAGTGGCTCCCCACTTGATGAACCGTGGTAAAGGTAACACAGTAATTGAGATTTATGTTTCATGCACGATAATCCATGACAAATGATTTTACGTATATGAAGGGTAAAAAAATGATTTCTTTTCAAAACCCCCTTTGTATATATGAAATAAGCATGCAAATTTCTTTCAAGTATCTTTATGAAAATGGTTTCCAAAATGGCGCAAAAGAATCCACTGAGTATTTTATACTCAGCCCAAAATATTTTGTTTTTAACGCAGGTTGAGCGACGGGCGACGGAGGTGTGAGAGCGGGGTATCCAAGTCTCAAGGATGACGGGTCTTCGACCCGTCATCCCCCTTTTATTTTGTACTATGGTGGATCTATAGTTGGTCTGTATTAACTAAACAAACTCCGAACTCTACTTTATTTCTTTGCTTGCTATGCCGACTAACCGCTCGAGGTTAGTCGATGACAAACTCTATCCGCCGCGACGGGCCGAAGTCTTCACACTTCGACCCTAAGTTAAACATTAAAGTCCCGCCGATCGGACAAGCCGCTTTTGAAACCACATCGGTTAATTATCAAACTCTTTTTGAAAACTCCACGCCTATCTTTCTAAAACGTCTTTTGGAAACCTATTCATTTTCTCAAACCATCTTTGAAAAACCAACTTAATTATTCTTATCTTACAATTCAATGCTTGTTGTCAAATGATTTCATCCCCTTCCTCTTTCCCCCTTTAGTGACGGTCCGCATCCGCATAGTCCCGGGTGCGGGCTGTTACATATTCCATGTCCAATTTACAGTCCAAATGCACCGTTAGAGTTAGAATGCCCTCGACAAGAGCTTAATTTCTAAGTATGCTCACTATGATGGATTATGATTGCATGCTCGATATTGATACATCAATATATATATATATAGATAAATTTGATTTTTAATTAAAAATAAATCAAATATTGAGATTGACATATGTCATGTGAATTTAAATTATTCAATACAACAGAGTGATTTTTTGTTGTAAGTATTTGAGGATCAAGAGAAAAAAAAAAAAAAAAAACTAATTTAATCTTAGCCAAAAAAATACCATTACATGTGTATTTGAGGACCGGCCTAGTTTAGCTGTTGGCCGAACCGGTTCGATCCAATTGATCACTTCATGTATCACTCGTGTAAAGTAATTAATGGTAAAAATCATTTATACTGTCAAAACACACAGTGATCAACAGAATGCTACTCCTTCCGTCCCATATCATAATACACATTTTCCTTGTTTGAACGTCTCATTCATAATATACATTTTGTAAAATGGACACGACATGTATTAAGTACTCTACTATATAATTCTTAATTTATCATATCTGCCACAAAAAAAAAAAAATTATTATTGTCGCTCTTCTCTCTCCTTCTTGATTGGACAAAAATACTCCTGAAAAGTTACTTTAACTTTTGAACTTTATCATAAATAACTCATCTTTTTAATATTCGTGTTCGGCTGAACCTATATTATCTAATGGGACGGCGGAGACTATAAAATATATAATCAGTTAGTACCATACCTATTCTATTAAATATTTATATGGCAAGTACGTACAATCTCTTGCATATATACATGGAGTAATAAATTTAGTACGTAGTGCTGTAAAAGGAAGAGAATGGAGAAGTGGTCCCAAAAGATGAAGGTGGAAACCCTAGATATGATGCTTAAAAACCCTAACTTTGACACAAATAGTGAGGCTAAATCAATTTACGTTGGGATATCGCACAAAACTGCATCTCTACAACTCGTAAAAAGAGTAACACGCGTTGTCCTTGTTCATCATGCCTTAATTTTAACCAACACCACTAATTTCAAGGTCACTACTCCACAAACCCTAAATTTCCTTGACTCTTGTAAAGTTTCTGATTTATTTGCAGATGCAGCATATGCGGGAGGGAGGGAGAGAGAGAGAGAGAGAGAGAGAGAGAGAGAGAGAGAGAGAGAGAGAGAGAGAGAGAGGAGGAGACGAGACGAGACTTAATTTTAGAAAAAAGTGAATAAAATCTAAATTTACATTACTTTACGAGTTTACGTATGTGCATAGTTATTGATTTTTTAGGTATTTAATAATTGGATTCTCTTTCAAGTTGCAAATTTAGAACAGTGAATAAAATTATCTCAACTTACATTCTTACTTTAGAATTGTTCTTTTCAAAAAAGAATTAGAATACTAAATGTGATAGAGCATAATTACTTAATTACATATTCACCAAAAGTTTGTGTCGTACCAGTGATATAATTTTCGATACCAAATTTGTTAAATCTTTATGTGTAACAAAATTAATTTAGTAACATATATTAACTCATGCTTTGCTACATATAAAAGTATAATTAAATTTAATTTCATCTAACAATATACCAATAAATTAATTATACTTTCAAATGTTAATTTTTTGACCCACATAATTAATAGCTCTGCTCATCACGTACAATATGTCGCAATTTCATTTAAGTGGCAAAATAATTTTTAAAATAAACCAAATTTTAATAGAAGGATTCTTTCAAATGCGCATTTACCAACTAGCTTGCTATATATACATTATAATAATTTTATATATTAAGCAGCTCTTGAGTTTTTAATTCAGTATTATACTTATTGTCTTTTATTATTTCTCATAATAATAAAAACTCACGTACGTGTATCCCACCAAAAAACAAAAAACAAAAAAGAAAGAAGAAAGAAGAAAGAAGAAAACTGAACAAAATTAGCTCGTACTAGTTAAATAGTTGACAAAAATTATATTTTGATTGGTTCCTAGAAAAAAAAAAAAACAATTTCTTGTTTAATTATAGCATTCCATTAATTAGTTTGACGAATTCATGATAATTATTTTATCCTACATGCTAACGATATACACATTACTAGGTTTTTAGATTCATGCTTCATAATTATTACCTATATTGTTGGTCCTCTAAAAAAATACCTATATTGTTGGTTTAAAATAAAACTAACTATTTGTTAAGGTTTATCAATTTCTATTAATATTAAACTCTTAAAAATGATAGTTGTATTCGGGTTCAATCATGAAGTCACATCAGTTGATTTACAAGAAAAATAATATATTATGATATTTTAATACTATTAATTGGTAAATATAAATTTTATTAATATTAATTCAACTTAATAAGGGTCTATTCGCCAATTATAAATAAGATCGGTTATTCGGTTCTTACTAAAAGAGCTCTCCCAAAATTTGAATTATTTAAACACGAGCAAACTTGAGTTCCTCAAAAGAACATCGTGGTGAACTTCAGCGTAAAGGTATTCGACTTGTTAGCTCATAAACTTGTCTATTTTACATGCTCGCGAGAGTTTCATTCGTGCATGTGTTTAACTCTTTTGCTTTTATTCCATTTTTTGATATGTTTAATAAGCTCATTTTTACTTTTAATTAGTTAATATATGAAACTTAAAAGCACAACCACTCTCATCTCATCCAGATGTGGTATAGAAAAGAATATAATTAAATATGAAAGTAAACTGTTACGTGTATTTACTAAATACAAAAAATATTACTCCACAAGAATATTAAACATATGTATAAGAGCCATGCACTTTTCTAAATTCAAGTTGGAGAATCTGGATTTAGATACAATTAAACAAGTTTAATAGTACTATTTAATTTCATTTTGTGTTTTCTGCTTAATATTACGTTGACATATTAAGTTTTATCACAATGACTCGTATGCATCTTTCAATGAGAAAAAATTGATTTTCTGTAGGAATTTTTTCCTGGTTTGTTGATGTATAAGAAGTTCTGATACAAAATAGATTTCTGATTTAGAGAATTTGGAAAGCCATTATATATATTTTTGTAATAAGAATTAGTGAAGTACTTAATTAATTGATCAGTATAACAATTTAACAAATTCAGATAATTATATATTATGTTATTTATATGGATCAAATTGAAACTATATGTATCGTAGAAATTAGAAACTAATTTGGACCGTTGATCAATAAGACATGTGGTTACCGATCCGAAGATGCATTATTGTAACATATAGAAAATACATATAATCATAAAGATGCATTAAATGTAGATTGCATATCATAAAAATAATTATTAAATGTGTGAGAATGTATATTTTTTGAGGTTTCTATAGGAAAAAAATATACTGGATATGGAAATGTTCCTTTTGGTAAATAAGAATGTGTGGTGTGAGGATTTAATCAATATTAAAGGACGAATCCATTTTGGATTTAATTTGTATATGTGTGTGCAATGAGATGAGAGAATGATAATTGCAACTTACATTTTTTCATTTCTCTTCTCTCCAATTCTTATAAAGATGAATACAAGTAGATAAGCTATGTACGTGTCGGTTTTGGTAGCAAATGAGTTTAATTAATTAGTGGTAACCATCTAACATCTTTACTCATCTTCTAATTTCTTGATTTCTTAGTGCAACTCTTTCTCTTCTTCTAGAATTTTCTTTTCCTTTTCTTCTATAATTTTCTTTTTATAATTATTTCGTATACAGAATATCTTTATTTTTCGAATGGCATAAATCAAGTTTCTCCAACAGAATCAGTTCACTGCCTTAATGGAAAAATAGGTTAAATTACAAACATAGCTGTTTCGATTGGCTCGATCCCAACAAGAAGATATGATTTCAACATTTGCACCCAAAAAAATAAATAAAAGAAACTTAAAAAAAAATACGAAAATTTAGCCCTACATAAAATCCTGCGGTTGACAAAATAATTACCTGTTTTTTTCTCAAAGTAGATGTGTTCTTGTCTTGCTGCTAGTTGTAATTGAATAGGGCTTTTCTGAAGAAGAAAGAAAAAGAAGAAAAACAACATTCTTCTCCCTCCTTTGTCTCTCTCTCTAGAATTCGAAAATCGAAGGATCGATGGAGCTGATGAAGTAAGGTTGTATCTGTTGGGGTGCATCCACATCTGCCTACTCGCCTTGTTGCTTAGCCCTCTGTCTCTCAAACTCCCTCAATCTTTGCAAGTACCTTAGCATCGTGTCGGAGTAGTTATCGAATCCGAGGGAGCTTAGGGCCCAGCATATGTCGTCCCCGTTCACCGTCTTCCGGTTCTCCTTGTGGCACCGGTCTGACGCCTCGCCGGTGACGAAGCATATGAACTCGGATGCACATTCTTGGAGTGTTTCTTTTGCTTCTTTAGAGATCTTGGCGCTTGGGGGCAAGATCTTCTTCATGATCCGCCCCACATTCGCGATTGGGAGCAAACTATCGCGCTCATCTGTCATTTCTAAAATCAGATGATTTAATGATAGATTGACACGTACGTCGTGTTTCTGACTGACTCTCTTTATAGAAATACTTTCAATTATATATATTCGACGTAATAATCACGCACATCTCACCTGTACTGTGAATTTTAGACTAATTATATCTCAAAAGCTGGTTCAGATTCACCTCGAATCTACTAAATACTAAGTTTACCTAATATATATGGTAGCTAATTAAACTCTTTCTAAGAGAAAATTGAACAAATTAACACTATGATGATGGGAGGCATAACTTGGTGGTTGAAGCATTACCTCTATTTATGTCATGTCATTGGCCCTTATGAGAAGTGCCCTTTCTTCATACTTCAAAGACATGATAGTGCCCACAAATTTATTTTTGTATTAAACTAAAACATGGATGTTTAATTAGCGATCTATCTATATATACATAGAAACTATAGGGCTAAAGAAACCATCCAAATTTCCAATCAACTCATAATCTATAATCCATAGTAATAATAGTGGAAACCTAACGATCGGAGTCCAAAACAATATTTATTCAAAATATAATCACACCAAAATATTCAGAACATATTATATTAATTTTATATATTATTTCACCAAAATAAAAGAATTAAAAAAATTGAAATGCTTTTTAGTATCGTAAGCTCTCCATAATTTGGACCAATGACTCTATCTGACTGTCGCACCTTGTTTCTTGGAACGAAAATAGTGTTTGGGACGAATGTTGAGTTAATTATAGTAATAATAAAAAATAATACTAATATTTATCTTTTTTGGAAATATAAAATAAAATAATGATATATGTATTAAGATACTATATATATTATGTGGTCCCTCAAAAAATATTTATAATCTCAACTAAATAATAATGCTTGAACGCTTCCTCCAATGTGTGTTTCAAGTATTTGAAATGCCTAATTAAAAATTGCATCTACATTTCGAAAACGAGTGGACTGGATTGGTGCACGTTTTGCTCTCAATTAATTAAGAAACCCTAGTTTCTTATTCCTTGGGTGCCATTGTTTTGAGCAGAAAAGCCAACTTTAAATCTCATTACATTACTCAAAATAATCTTGAGCTATGTACAACTTCACCATATTAATTATTTATTGGATATGTCTTTAATTATGCTTCATCAACTAACCATTAAATTACCTTTTCTAAAGAGAAAAAATTATGTACGTGATCTATTTCAACTTAATTAATTGTTAATTACGAGATGGGTAAAGTGAAATAAAAATGAATAATGAATGATATACGAATAAATTAATATGTCAGTGCCTGCCTATATATTCTCAAGGAACGAAATAATGGAGAAAATTAGTATGTATATAGATATAGGGTGATGCTATTCGGACATAATATGTTCGGATATAACCGGTTCGATTAAGAAAAAAATTGGCGGTATTTCCTCACATTCACTCTCCCTCAAAATTTTCCCTCCCAACCCCCAAAGAAATCTCTTCCTAATTAAAACTGTATTAATTAAGATCATATTTCATCGACATAAACATTTTCTCTTCTCTTCTAATTAAAATTCGAAAAGGGTATTATTTTACATTCATAAATGACCGAAATTAATGAAAAAAATATTAATTAAAAAATTGTGTAAAATTAGTATTTTACTTGATCGAACGGGTTATGTCCGGACATACTATGTCCGGATAGCTTTATTGATATATATATTAGATTGGTTTGTATATTAAGAAATTCAGTAGTACTTATTAAGAAATTTAATAGTACAAATTAAGCATTAAATTTTATGTAATTTTTTGATTTAATAATTTTAATAACATTTTTAAGGTATTAAATTAAAATAAAATATAAAAAATTAAATAAAATAATGTTAGTATATGCAAATCAAGGATGATGCACATGAATGGTAGGGGTGTTCGCGGTTTGATTTGGTGCAATTTGATACTAAACCCAAACCAAATTGTAAAATACGGTTTGGTAATTTTTTGGAACCAAATCGAACTGATTAAGTAGTAAAACCAAACCAAACCAAACTGTAACAATACAGTTTGGTGCGGTTTGGTTTGCGGTTTATCAATATTTTTTCATTTTCTTCGTAATAGAAATAAAATGAATTAAATAAAGTTGTTATCATGATCATATACATTTTACTCTTTTGCTAGAATAAATATATTAGGAGTCTATGATAACATTATTTAGCTAAATACTAAATCATAGTAAAATAATTTCACATTCTGTACTTTTTCTATCGAAAACAACTTGAATTTGAAAAGGATATAGAAGAAAAGAAAACAAATAAAAATTCGTACCTTAAATTCAAAGTTGAAGATAATTCATTGTAACAATTAATTGAAAATGTATAGTAGATTGTAGGGTTTAATGATTCTAAATTGTACGATTTCATTAATTAAATTTGTATAACATTATATAACATGCAATCAAGAAAATCTCTATTTCCTCACATAATAAATAAAATGATAATATTAATATCATTATATCAAATACGGTTTTTCGGTTTACGGTTTGGTTTGGTTTGAATTTTCTTAAAAATCAAACCTAAACCATAAACCATAATTTTTGAAAAATCTAAACCAAACCATATATTTTAAACCAAAAAACCGAACCAACCGTAAATTGCGGTTTAGTTCGATTTGGTTTACGGTTTAAACCAAACTTTGAACACCCCTAATGAACGGTGCTCAAGAAAGGTGAGTAGCATATCGGTTCTCTTCATGGTGATCTCTTTTAGACAAGTTAAATAATTTATTGATAGAAACTTTGGTACATTAGAATCAAATATATTTGTTATGAGAATATATATCATTTTCTTTTTTTTTTTTATGTCAGGAGATTTATATTCTTATAATTACCATTTTATATGTATTCAGAGAACTGCTTTTGGTTAAACTAAAATCTTGATAAAATAAATAATCAAGATATAACTAATGAAAATCTGTAATATATTAATTAATTTCGAGATATAATCAAATAAAATTTTGCTCTTACTTGACAGTGATTATTCTAACAATTCTTTCGGCTTATTTTCATGGCTGGTACTCGATCGTCTCAATTTGATTGGAATTTCAATTTTGACTTGTTTACTACTTCTGACCATAGAATTGAATTTTTCTTGTTACTGTAGTAGCAACAAACATCACCTTCATTTTATATCTTAAACATATGAATAATTTCTGTCAATTAATTATGAAGAATAATAACATGAAATAATATATTAATGTACGAAAAAATCTTATAAATTATAACATGAAGTAATTATATTAATGAACGAAGAATATTTATATGAAATTAATTAATAAATAATAAGCAAGTTTAAATATATAAGCTTATTGTTAGTGTACATAGGGTGTAATTATTGTTGGAATATAATAGTAAACTTGATTTTGTAATTAAAAATAGTAGATATTTTATTAGAGATTTCTAGAATTAGAAGTAAATAAGAAGACAAGATAAGGGTAGAGAATTCTAGAAGCAAGAAAGAAAAGAGAATTTAGTAGATTATTCTAGTAACTAATTTTGAACCACAATTTGAAATTGGTGATTGCACACAACCGACATATAACAACTATAAATATGTATCAATGTATTGTATTGAAATTGAGAGAAAAATTTAAGTGAGTTCAATTATAAGGGTTGGTTCTCTCTCCCACACCTTTCTCAAATATATTGGCACGGCCATAAACGCATGTCAAATACTTCCATCCTCCAATATTAATTAAAGCTTCCTCCCACCATCATCTAATTTTTTCTGTATTTTTCAACAATTATTTTATATTAAAAAAATTATATAAACATAATCTCTTTTTAATAATTATTAAATTTATTAAAAAGAAAAATGAATAGTGATAGAGAACTGTATTGCAACACTATTCAAAAACTCAAAAATATAGTAACAAAATTTATAGCAGGATTGGATACAATCTATTTACAATATTATGAATATAATTAAACTCCAATTTGGTTGCACGGTTAGATGCCCTAAGTCATTTATAAGAGTAATAATGAAATTAGTGCAAGACTCCAATATTTTGAAACTTTATTTCAAAGCTCAAAAGGAAAAGTGTGAAGTGCTTTTTTTTTTGATAAATAAAAATTTATTCACATACGAGGGGTACAACCAATAACGAGATACAACGTTTAACAAGGAAAAAAGGAGTCAAACTACAACAAACTAAGGCAACAAGATAGATTACAAATCCGAACACCCAAACCATAACAAGCAACATTAGGAAATAGATTTGATACCCAAAACCAAAACTTCACTTTAATCATCTCGATAATGTCATCGTAACAACTCGACGAGTTCTTGAAAACTATCTCATTTCGATGAATCCATAAGTTCCATATAACACAAATTCATAGAGCTTTCTACCATTCCACCGAACTTTTCATCCTTGCAAGTGTGAAGTGCTTTAATTTTGATCGATACAAGAATGTTGAATATTGGGACATTCATTCCAAATCTCGTCTAAGATCTTTCCAATATATGATGAGATGAATTTGGATAAATTTGTAGTCTAATAAGGAGTGACAAAAAGGTGTGGCACTATTTTGTTTATGAAAATAATGTGGCACAATTTTGAAAATAAAATAATTTTAAATTTGCTCTATATATGTTTCGAAATGAATTCATATGTACGTTATACATGTCCACATGGATGCAATCTGGATAGCTTTGGACTTTCGACTCTAAAAATACAGGTTTGATTGAATTTTCGAGCAGCCTGACTCAGCCCAACATGCACTTAAGTTAGATGGCATGGGATCAGGCTAGCTAGCACACAAATCGACCCAATACAATTATAAATGGTGTTACGTTATCCTTTTATGTAGCATGATTCCTTTTTGGGTCAATCCGATCCGACCTGATTTTTGTTGTAGGCTAGATCATGAGGGCCCCGGACAAGCGATTTGAGAGCTCTAATGATATAGCATGTAGAAATGTTGTGATATAATGGACCTTGTTGTAAGTTGTAACCAACCCTACTCCATTTAAATAGAATAAGTCTTGATGTGTATACATCTATATGAGCTAGAGGTTTTTTTAGGACACTTAAATGGGGGGAAGTGCACATTCAGGACACCTCGTTGCGGGCTTTCGATTTGAGGACAGTAAATAATTAGTAACCCTTCTGTAGGACATTTTTTGGCCCGAACGGGCCCGATTGCCACATGGCTGCCACCTCAGCCTCCAGTCATCCTCCTCTAACCCCTCTCACCCCTCTCTAACCCCTCTCACCCCTCTCTCTCTCTCACTACGGGCAAAAACCTCTCAACTTCTAATTCTCATTCATTCACCTCCCTCTACACCGCCACCCGCATGTCACCTTCTTTGATGCCACAAGTCAGCCGCTCCGACGAAGCGATGGAGAGGAAGCCAGCTCCTTTAGGGAACAATGAGGAGTTGAAGCTTCCCCAACACTCCACCCCATGATTATCCTCTCGAATCCCACAAAAATGGCGGGCCCCCGCTGCCAAGCTAACTAATCTGATCCCGGCCGGAGGGGTGCCAACGCCGGTGTTGTTGCCCCAGCATTTTATCTCGTCGGACATCTGCGAGACGCCGCAGATTGAGTCTACAATGGAAGCTAATGCCGCAGATTGAGTCTGCAGATTACCGGAGTTTGGGCTAGGGGTGAGCATTCGGATTACGGATCGAATTTTGCTCAATCCGATCCGAATCAGAAATTCGAATTTCTAAAAAAAATGGATCCGATCCAATCCGAAATCCGAACAAATTCAAACCGAAAAAATCCGAAATCCGAACGCTAAATCCGATCCGATCCGAAAATCCGAAATTCTAATGAAAAATAAATAAACAATTCAAAAATTCAAAATATATTAAATTTAAAATAATAAATAAAAAAATTGAATAAATATATTAAATAATTCATGATTCATAATCAAAAATATTAATAATAAATTGAATAGAAATATTAAAATATTAATTATTAATAATAAAAATAATAATATATTATATGTAATTCGGATTTCGGATTTGTTCGGTTTTTTAAAGCACCGATCCGATCCGAATTCGAAATCCGAATTTTCCCAAAAATTGAATCCGATCCGATCCAAAATCCGAAAAAATCCGAACTAAATTTCATATTTCGGTTTTGTTCGGTTTAGATTTTCGGATTTTGGTTTTTTTTGCTCACCCCTAGTTTGGGCCCCAACAAGTGATCCCCTCCGTGTGTACGGAGGCGGCGGCGGCGGTCTGATCGTAGAAACAGAAGCTCTGTTTTGAGGAGAGACTTGTGTTGGACACTGACGATATCCCAATAGTACACGGCACCGGTGACGTTTTCGGAGAAATACGAACCTCGAATGGCGCTGACGTGATCTTTGTCAGAGGGGATGTGGGAGTAGGCGTTGAGCTTGAATGCATCGGAATGAGATCGGTGGTTTTGGCGGCACCCATTGAGTTCCAGCATAATGCCTGCGAGATGTCTGCTAAAATGTCGCAGAGAAATCCGTCTCCGCCGGAGAGGGCGGCAATCAGAGGGTGAGCAGTAGAGTATTACGATGAGCGCTAGGTGGTGGAGTAGCTGTTGACGGCGTCCCAGCAAATGACGGCCTGCTTGCCGCTGGCATCGATGGCGCAAAAAAGAGAGTGATCCCCGAAGGAGGCTGAGATGGGGCCCATAGAGCCGAAGCCATTGGCGGAGCGGCGAGAGTGAGTAGAAAAAAGAGTAAAAGATGGGATGTGGGATTAGGCGGAGGAGCTTTCATGGTTCTAATCGACGGCAGTGGTACAGAGAAGTGGTGTACAGGACATGGGGCTGCTGCCGCGATCTGTCGTCCTTCTTCCTGGATACGAGTCCCAGCGCTTATGATTTCGCAATTCTGATGTTTATTGAGAATTTGCAGATGCTGGACGGAGAGGATGATTCCCCGACGGTGCTGCTGAATACCTTCGACGCATTGGAATCGGAGGTTTTTGCCTGTAGTGATAGAGAGGGGTTAGTGGAGGATGACTGGAGGCTGAAGTGGCAGACATGTGGCAGACATGTGGCAATCGGGCCCGTTCGGGCCAAAAAATGTCCTACGGAGGGGTTACTAATTGTTTACTGTCCTCAAATCGAAGACCCGCAACGAGGTGTCCTGAATGGGCATTACCCCCTATTTAAATGTCCTAAAAAAATCTCTAGCTCTACATCTATATATATCTAGAAGTGCGGATCTAGAGGTTTAGTTTAGTCCTAGCTTCCGAATCCAAGAAAGCGCGCGTTACATTTTAGGATGAAGAAATAAGTTGGATGTCAAATTTTACTTGATTTTTGGTTGACTTCGATCATATACGTACAGTTTGTAATAAAATAAAATAAAAAGCTTTTATAGTGTATATAATTATTTATATTCAATTTAATCATTGTTAACCTAAAAGCCCAGCTATTTTGTTTCATTATGATATTTCAACACTTTCATGTTAAAGATCTATTATTGTCAACAATAGAAACGTTTAATTAATTTGCAAGATCTAAAAAGAGTACATAAGCTATTCTAAATTAACGTTTAAATTAAGTATTTTAAGATCTCGTTAATACGTCTTTATATTTAGTATTTTAGTTTGTATTTACTCATTATTCCAGAAAAAAAAAAAAAAACTAAAACTTATGTGTTTATTTTGATTTTGTTAGCTCTTTTAATCATATGACATGACGTATGGTTTCATTATACTAACTTTATTAAATTTTAATTAGATTATTGTAGTTGTAAAAAATCAGATTGGGGGCCTTATTTAAATTTCTGACTGTCACTAGGAAGAACATATATCAGGTCGGTGGGAAAGGGGGAATAACACAATATGAATAACAAATTATCATGTCATTAATTTATCAGAAGCTGTGATTTTTGTAGCAAACAAATTTTCAATTTGATTTTGTAGTGACGTATATACAACTATACAAATTTTCAATTTGATTTTGTAGTGACGTATATCAAGAGATGGTGAAGGTTGGCATGCTTTTTTATCACCCCACCACTATATAATAGGATTTGGCTCATATATATAAAACAGTATAAAAACTACAAACTAATCTGAATCGTTGATTATGGTATGATCTTGTGATTAATCGAAGCATGAAAATAGTATACGAAAATATGATTTTATATAAGCATAATTTTTTATAATAAAAAGCATGATTTTCGAAAACAATAATTCTATTCGGAAATACTATGTCTGGACATGCGTGCTTAAAATAGGAAAAATATTGTCCGATTGCCTTCAAAATTACTTTCCTACTCAGACCCCCTTCTGAAATATCGATATCACGCACACCCGCTCCCAAATCCACACGTAAGTCCTAAACTTGTGAATTTAAATTGGGATGAAACTTTATAATTAAAATTTAAAAAGTGTATGTTTATTAATAACCAAACTATCGAAACTATGAATAAATTATTAGTTAAAAAATTCCGTCAAATCCGTATTTTTACCATCGTATGTCAGGACATAGTATGTCCAAATAGCACTACCCTTTGAAAAAAATACTATTAAGCTGATTCATTGTATCATCTATACTATACTAATATAAAAAGAGCTTTGTTTTACAAAATTTATTTTACCTATTATATCCCTACTATATAATTAATTTAAGAATAAAAGTATAATATAGTATATTATAATTTAGATTACCTTATTAGTCCTAAAATCATATCATGGTTGAATATATATGATAGTAACTACGGAATTATTGGAATTATAACAAAAAATTCGCTACTTTTGCCTTAAGTATATTATGGTAATTACTGAAAATAATAAATTCTTAATGAACTCCATATTTAGTTAGAAACTAACTACTATTATTTTTATCATTCAAAATTTGAAATTGTAAAAACTAAAATTATCATTACAATAAAGACCATAAAAAAGCATACCAGTATTACAATAAATGTTTTTCAGGAAATTACAATAAGGTATATATGTTTACTCTCAAATAAATCGTTACACCATCATATAGGTGTGAATTCTACACCACACAAAGGTGAGACCACTACTCTGCACGCAAGCGGGACCATTACACCACCAGATAAAGTGAGAATATACTACACGGTACTCTGGCGGGATTGAAACCAAAACTTCTCACTAAAGAGAGATGTAAAGTATCTCAGTCAATCACTTAAACTAGGCCTCATCGGCAATATTACAATACACTTAGAAATATAGAACTGAAAGTTTGGGGTCAAATATTAATTATGTCGATCGATTGAAAAATCATTAGAATATACCTCTTCGGAAATTGAGATCCAAACACATGAGATTTCAAACAAACTAATGAGATTAATAGTGCTAAACTCGAGTTTAGAGCGACCTCAAGAACAGTTTCAATTCGTTAAATTGAAATTTGATTAGCTTGACTTGATTAATATGGTTCAGTGAAATCAAACTTTACATGTCATTCTTGACATTAATAATAATAAGTCCTTTTTAAGCTACTTATTTTTTAATAAATAAAAAAAAATACTTAACCTATCAAGAGAAATTAGATATCAACCAAGAGAGTATCGATAATAATTTTTTTTACACTACCCTTACTATATTTCTAAATTAAAGATCAATAATGTAATATAATATAATGTATTTGTAAGAAATATTTAATTTCATGTATTTCAAGTTACAAGAAAATATTAATTCATTGAGAAAACTTACCTTGTAATAATTTATCTTTTACCTAATTTATTGATTTTATATGGACTCCAATATACTTCTTCGTTTAACTTTAAACTTTTCTTATTACAAAATTAATAATTTTTATTTTAAGTGGGACGATGAGTTTGAAATTTCTTTTTGAAGGCTAAAATTGGTGTTGTGAGGGAAATAAAAGTTGAATTTTTGCACCGTAAATTGAACATTAAAAGCAAATTTTGAGGTATTCCCATCAAAACTCAAAAGTATCATATTGTTGTGTTGCTTTTTAGAAACCTTTTCGATTATTATGAATAGTATATTTTTTTTCTTTAATTTGGGACTTTAAGTAGACCTTAGATTCAACTCAATTTGCTATGTTACTATGTGTTTTATTGCAGTCTTGGGTGTTTGTATTGATGATCTCAATTAAATTTAATATATGATTATAGATAAAAAAAAATCTAAGATTTCTTCTTTTTCTCCAATTTCATTATTCAGTTCATCGAAATCTAGGCATATAATATTGTCTTCCGCTACCCCATCTTTCATAGTTTTAACGAGCACGCACTTTATATTTGGGGTTTCATGATTTTTTTTTTATCAATTCTAAAGTAGTTTAGAGTTTTAAACGCCATTATATTATTTGAATATGTATAAATTAGCTCTCAAGTAAATGAATAAATTTGAATAGTGTAGATCAAAATTTGAAACAAGCCATTATTTGTTTTTTTTATCTTTTTTATAAAAAAAAATAGTAACTATTCCTTCCGTCCCATCCATTTTCAGTATTTACTATTCAACACAAAAATTAAGGAGATGGGTAAAAAATTAAAATGAATAAATTGAAAAGTTAATTATTTCCTTTTAAGAAGGGGGTCCAGTTGGATGAAACGTCCCAATATGAAAAGTGGCTCAAGATGGGCAGGACTGGAGTATTGTAATATACCAACTAATTATTCTTTAATTTATAGTGATGTTATCGAAACAAAGATAAAAAAAAGGATCTTATTATAGCTTGCTTTTACCTCTTACGTATCATGCACCCACCATCATAAATAATAAAGGCATGTTAATTGAAGGTTCCATATTATTTTACTTTTCAATATGAAGCAAGAGAATGTGCTCAACTCGTCTCCAAGTTATTTCCATTGCTCAATTATTAGAAAAATATGTTTATCAATATTTTACACTTACTACAAGTTAATATAAATAATTTTGATATATGTTATGTCATACCTACAGAGGTTTATATATCGACAAAGAAAACTCCTATGAATGAAAAAAAATTCTCATTTAAATAAAAAAAAAGCATGTCATATATATCACAAGCATTTAATGAGAAATTCACATGAAAACTATTGATATTTTAATTCCAAACAATTTTCAGGAGACTTAAGAAAAATTATATTCACTTGTTTCATTTAATGATAATTTATTAATATTTTTATAATGGCACTAAAAAATAATTAAATTAACATGTAAATATTAGTTACCAAATTTTGGCATACTGTACATAGAACTCTCTTACTTATAGTATTTTTGTAAAGTTAATAATACAAGAAAAAACGAGGGTGCTATGTGCAACTAAATATTTTTAATATTTTTCTTTATTAATGATCGAATATAAAATTTTGAAAAATTACGAAAATTCCATAGAAAAATGACCTATATATAAATAAACTAAAATATAAATTAACTCAGAATAGTTATTTAATATAATCATCTATCTATCTATATATTATTAAAACTAATGTTGATTCAAGCTCTCTAGTTAATTTTAGGTCCTACGTGGCACATCCTACATTAAGTATTCATATTTATCTTAAATCTTTATTTTATACATTTTTAATTAATAAATTCTATTCTTTAATATCATGTGTTCTCAAAATTTTCATAATTAAATAAGGAAAGAGAATATTGAGTTACCATATGATGGTCCCGATACGAGTTCTGGTGTATGGGGGGGGGGAATACACCAGATAGGAATTTTAAAAATAACCCCGTGAAAATTATCACAACCGAGTAAGAGGACTCAACTGGAATCACAACTGAGTAGGAAAACTCAGCTGTAAGAGTGGTGCTGTGCGGAATGTGGTGGAAACAACAATAACTCGTATAAAATAACTCACGCTCAGATGCAAGGTCGGTCAATAACCAAATCAGTTGAAAGTGTAAAGATGCAGTTTTGAGTGCTGGTTAGTTGGTCAGTTGGATATGCAAAAAGTAACTGAATTGAAAACACAACACAAAGGAATTACGTGGTTCGGAGAGAACTCCTACGTCCACGGGGAGTTGTGAGTCCACACAACTCAGTTCAAATTCTTTAGGACAGCTACCACAAAGCTTACGCGGGCTTTGCAACCGTTCAGATAAGTTTGCGGGTACTTATCAACCTTACAGATAAGTTTGCGGGTACTTATCAACCTTTCTACTCAATTTAGGGAAGAGGAGGATCCTAACAACCTTTTTAGGGGATGTGTATAAGGGTGGGTTTTTCAACTACTAGCTCTAACAACGAAGTGAGCTAGGATCTAAGCTTGAACGAATGAAGACTCAAACTAAGATCGAAAATACCAAGACAGATTCTAACTCTTTATGAACTCTCAACTGGTGATGTTCTTAGAGATTAATTGCAGTTTAGCTTGTGTGCAAGATATCGTCGTTCTTTTTCTCTTTAGTCTTTTCTCGCACTTGTCTGTCTTCTATTGTGTGTTATCTGTCTTGATAAATGAATGAATGCCTCTATTTATAAGCAGTGAGAATCAACTAGCTGTTGGAAGAGCCGTTGATCTCTGTTCTGTGAAAGCGATGGCTTGTCTCTCATCTCTGCAGATTTTCCCGATTTGGCAACTGTGAACTTCTGCTTTCCTTCTGAGATAACCTTGTGTTGGGCAAATGAGGTAATGACAGAACGTCAAACCTTCACGTGACTTCCTATTTGAAATTCAAATTTCAACCTTTGTCTTTCAACATTGGTTAGTCGGTTGAGACATCCGATCTTCATCCGAGTGGTCTTCAGCTGATGTTCCATCTGATCGCTACCTTCATCTGACATTCTGTCTGAAGAGGGACAGTTGAACCTTCAGCTGCCTTGAACTTCATGTTGTCGATCAATCAGATTGAGTCCTGCAACTGATGTTCCATCTGAACAGTTGGCTTGAATGCTCAGTTGTCTTTCTTACATCTGATGTTCTGTATCTTGAACGCTCAGTTGTTTTTCTTACATCTGATGTTCTCTCTCTTGAATGCTCAGTTGTCTTTCTTACATCTGATGTTACACATCCGAATTTCCATCTGTAGTTCTATCCGAGTAAAGCCATGATGCCGTCTTCAGCTGGAGTCCTGTAAAGATAAAATCTGAACATTTCTCAAACAGCGAGTCTAAATACTAACATTAGGATCTGGCAACATCTACTCGGTTGGGGTCAATTGGTTTTGGAATCAATCAAAACTTTACTTAAATTTCCCAACAATTTCCCCCTTTTTGATGATGCCAAAACCCTACTGATCTAAACCCTACTGACCTATCTAAAATCTCAGCTGAAATTCTAGACAGTCTATAAGATTAAACATCAAAGGGTTAGCACAGTTATAACATGGTATTGAAATAACTTTGCGATTCAGAGCTTGGACAACTAGAGATTGTACGTCAAGGTGAATCGGATATATGACGAAAGTTTTCATTACAACTGATGTTTACACAGAAATGCACAAAAATCAAAATACATCAGTGGCTCAAAAACTCTATCCTTGGCTAATACTTCAGCCCATACTTGCTGAAAATCCTGACAAAAATATCTCTCTTGGCATCTGACTCCTTCGAGATATCCACTCCATGTTCCTGACAGACTTTTCTTGCCTCAGCTGCGATCTTCTGTCGGTTAGGATTTCTTGTGTCTGGAATGAATGGAGGAAGATAAGTGACCTTCTGAGGGACAGGGACTGTGTTCATGTCCAGCTTTGCATCAATCATTGCTCGTCTGAACTGGCTGAACATGCCCGGATCCCCAGTGTGAAGCTCGGTTAGGGCTTCTTTGAAAGCTTTTCTTGGATCCTCAGTAGCGAACACCTTCCTGTAATAGAAATCATTCACAAACTCTTGTTTGAATGATTCCCAATCATCATTCCATTCAGCTGGCATCCACTTGTCAACATGTTTGAAGCGTCCCTGCAGCTTGATCTTTCCAGGCAGTCTCTGTTGCTTCAATCTTGCTTCAACCTTTACTTGATGTTTCTCAATGCGTCGTCGGCATCGAGAGGCAATATTTCTGTCCAAGTTGTTGGTAACCTTGGCAAGCTCTTCCTCAAATTTGTTGACTCTTGTAGCTTGGTTGGCTGCGAATTTTTTTATCCAATCTGGATTCATGTAGTCCTTCTCCGGAACATCCATAGCTTTGGCAGCAGCAATACACTCTTCGGTTGTAATACCGTCGAGTTCAGCATCAATCTCGGCTATGGAGTTGTAGGAGACTCCGTACATCTTCGCTTGCTCCATGTCCTTCGCCATTTCTTCTCCGCCGACAACAATAGATTTCAGCTGTTGTTGTTTCTTGTCGGTTGGCTTCGGAGCGGACTTCTTCTTTGGAGCTGTCTTCTTCTTCAGCTCGGTCTTCTTTTTCAGCTGAGATTCCTTCCCGGCTGGTATCTCTTCTTCAGCTTCTTGCATCTCAACTTCCTGGGTCTCATCTTCCCCAATCTCATCTTCCCCCTTTTTGGCATCAGCAACAAGGATTGCGACTGAGCCATCTAGAGAAGTGAGTTTCTGTTCAGCCTGCTGGATTCGGTTGAAGAGTTCATCAACAGCGCTCTCCACATCAACCTTCTTCGCCAGTTCATTATCACGGCGCTCTTGATCAGCTTTCTTCAGTGCAGCCAATGTTTCATTGACTTCGGTTTGGAAGGCGACGAACTCAGCCCATCTTTGTTCGAATCGAGAATCCCATTCTTCATCTTGTGTCTGTTGAGATTTGGCAAGATTGGATTCAGATATGGACTTGAGCACGTTCAGTTCTGATTTGATGCCAAGAACTGTTGTCTTCAGGTCATGGATATCCTTGTTGGTGGATGTTGAAAGATCATCCAGCTTCGTCTTCAGCGCATCTTGTTCTTCCAACAACTTCTTGTGTTTCTCCTCCTGAGCTTCCATCATCCTCAGCTGTTCTTCTTGGTTGAGCTGGATGTTGGCAAGCATCTCCTTCCTCAGCTGATTGACCCTCTCAACGATCAGCTCGCAAATTTCATCTATGGAGGGTGCTGGCTGATCAGCTGGTGCTGGTTGGTCAGAAGGTGCGGGTTGTTCAACAGTGACCATGGCTTGGCGATTGGCTAGGTACTGTTGAAGTTCTTCTTCCTCCTGCTTGACTGCTGCAGCGGCTGCGTCAAGGTCATCGACGAATTCAGCAGACTTGACCAGCATGTTGTCAAGGAAGGCGACACAATCTTGTTCAGCTGTCTCCCTTGTGTCTCTTCCTTCTACCTTGCTGATGTCCAGACGACGAGTCAGCAGAGCGATCTTGTTATTGTATGCAACCTCAAGGTTGGTATAGTTGAAGTACTCCCTTATACACGACTCATCTGCCTTGAGCTGGTTCCAGCTGTGTATTCTGATGGTATCTTCCTTGACATACCAGTGGCTGAAGATGATGTTGAATTGATACAACAGCTCAGTTCCAAGCGTGGCAAAAGTGGGCATATCGCGCGCCTCGGAAAACATTCCGATTAGCTTCTGAAAGCAATATGCCAATTTGCCTTCATGTTCCAGCGCGACAGCTCGACGATCAACTTCTTCGTCGATGGGGGAGGGAGAGAGATTTTCATAAGGGATCGGTTCAAGGATTTCCTCAACATTGGCCAAAGAAGTGGTTTCAATGTTGGCATCAAGCGGAGAGCTCGGAATTTCTGACTGGGTGGGGATGTTGGCATTGAGAGGTTCCTCAACATTGGCCAAAGAAGTGGTCTCAATGTTGGCATCGAGCGGGGAGCTCGGATTTTCTGACTGAGTGTCGGTTGAGAGAATTTCTTTGGACTGTACGACATCAGCTCCTGCCATGGGGGAGGATGGAAGATCTTCGGATTCCTTGGATGAAGAAGAAGCATCCGAGGACATGTTCGGCTCATCTTCTGGATCGGTTTCCACCCCTTCCTTCTCATCTTGATAGGGAGACCTCTCCTTCCCAGTTCCACTTTCACGAGGAACAATTTCAAACGCATCCTTGTCAACTGAGTGACTCGACTTAGATGGTTCCTCCTCAGCTGGTTTTGCAACTGACTTCTTCTTTATAAGAAGCCTCAACTTCTTCTTACGTGGCTCCTCCTCTTGATCCTTATCTGACTCATCTCTGAGTCGGCGAGCAGCTATTGATTTGGAAGAGCGGCCGGCAGCTGCAGGCAGCTCCTCAGCTGTATCTTTCTCCTCAGCTGATTTCACAACTTCCCTTTTGTCTTTAGGAGTATAAACACTCCGAATCACATCCAGAGCCTTCTTGGCTGTTGGGAACAACATTTGCCTCTTGACTGGTGTCTCCTCACTGTCTTCCCACACCATGTTCTGATCCTTCGTAGCGAGAAGGATCAGGGCAGAGATTTTGACTCCGAAGTTGAGAGTTCCCTTAACACTCAACAACTTCTCTCCAGAGTCAGTTGTGGTTTCTGAGATCTTCTGTTTCTCTATTGTCAACTAGTGTTCAAAGTACTTAAACCAGTTGATGTTGTGCTTGTGCTTGTGCTCCAAAGCTATTAGCTGCTTGAGCTTTGGTCGGCTGATATCTCCAAAGGCTCCGCTGTATCCAAAGATAACCTTGGATACAACATCGAACAGAAGTCGATGCTCGGGTTTCAACTTCGTTCGCTGCATGTTGCTCCTCAATTTTTCTGGGGAGATGAGAGCATTCTCCAGAAATTGATCTGCATCTGCATCTGTAATATTCTCGACGGTGTCCGTGGCGGTCAGATTTGGTGGAATGATGGAGCGTAGCATATCGGAGACCGGTATGGGGATGGTGACACGGCGGATAGTTCTGGCAGGGACGTCGCACTGTCGACCGGAGATTTCTGAAACGAGGCCATCTTGGCTGTCGATAGGAGATTTCAGGTTCAAGTAAAATTCCCCGACCTGTCGCCTGAGCAAGTGAGTGGGGAAGAACGTTGCCCAATCCAGAAGGCCATTATCCCTGAGAAGATCGGCGAGAGGGGATAACACCGGTGAGTCCAGAGCATCTTCTGACAGAATTGGCTCGAAGTGAATTTTGGAGAGCATCATATCAAAAGACTCCTCGTACGACGAAGGAACTAGAGCTAGTCCCGATGATGCCATCTTCTTTCCTTGCGAAAAAGCTTTTGGTGCCATTTAGTGTTGCAGTGAAGTTTATATATAGAGAGAAGAAAAGAAGAACTTGCAGAAAATAGTGAGACAGAATCAGAGACGAAGATGAACAGTTACGCAGATAATCACAAGTATAGAAGGTAAGAAATCACTTCCTGATTTTCCGCCTTTTATAGGTTAGTGGGTCGATTGAAATTGATGGCCAAGGTTAAATGGCGCGAATCCATCAACGGCTGAGATCTCGCGAATGTTGACTAGCTTTGACTGACGTTGAATTCCGAGTTCCAATACGCGCGAGTGAGAAGGTGAATTGTTTTTATGTCAGCCTAGTCGCACTATAAAGTAAGGCTATTAATGTTCAGCCGTACTTTACATTAAATGCGCTATGATGGCTATTTTAATCTAACTGACATACTCAGGAATGTTTGAATTTATTTCAAACATTCTCATTTAAGACACAAACACCTTCTGCCATAAATGATACCTGCCAGCTGATGTCGGAATCACCTCGAGTTCGTCTGTTCAGCTAATGTCTGATGTCTTCGGTTGGCGATCCGCATCTGAGATTCCCTCTTCATCTGAGCTTCCCCCCAGATAGATATCTATCTCTTCACCTCGGCTGATTCCTCATCTGATGGATCCAACAATCCAAGGAGATCGCATAACATCTTGAATCGTGCTTCGGCTAGAGGTTTGATGAAGATATCGGCTCTCTGAATCTGAGTTGGAATCTTCTCCACAGATACATCCTTCTTCTCAATATGATCTCGGATAAAATGATGTCGGATGTCGATGTGCTTCGTCCGAGAATGGTGAACAGGATTCAAAGAGATAACAATGGCACTTGAGCTATCACAATGGATGGGAACCTGTCCAGTTGCTACTTCATAATCTCTCAGCTGTTGCTTGAGCCACAACACTTGCATGCAACAACTACCAGCAGCCATTTACTCTGACTCGGTTGTAGAAGTTGCAACACATGCTTGTTTTTTTGAAAACCATGAAACTAGCTTGCTTCCCATGAAGTGACAGTGTCCAGATGTGGACTTCCTGTCCAACCGATCTCCGGCTAGATCCGCATCTGAGTATCCGGATAGTTGGATATTGTCGTCAGTTGGATACCACAACCCAACATTAACAGTACCCTTCAGATACTTAATGATGTTATTTGCTGCCAACATGTGTGCTTCCCTTGGCTGAACTTGGAACCGAGCACACACTCCAACCGCGTAAGATATATCTGGCCGACTGACGGTTAGATATAGAAAAGAACCAATAATCCCTCTATACTTACTGGCATCCACAAGTTTTCCCTCAGATCCGGGTTCAATCTTCCAGTTAGTATTCATCGGGATCCGTGTGGTTTTACTTGTCTGCAATCCGAACTTTGCGATGAGCTCCTTTGTATATTTGGACTGATTAATAAAAATCCCTTTTGATGACTGCTTCACTTGTAGCCCAAGAAAATAGTTCATCTCACCCATCATCGACATCTCGAATTTCTCCTTCATGAGAGTTGAGAATTTCTCGCACAGCTCCTCCGACTTGGAACCGAATATGATGTCGTCGACATAGATTTTCACAACAAGTATGTCTTCTCCAACTTTTATGGTGAACAGTGTTTTGTCAACTGACCCTCGTTTGAACCCCGAGTTCAGAAGAAAACCACAGAGAGTGTCATACCAAGCCCTAGGTGCTTGTTTCAAACCATAGATAGCTTACTTCAATTTTTACACTCTTCCATCACCAGTCTCAAAACCGGGAGGCTGTTCAACATAAACATCTTCCTTGATATCACCGTTGAGGAAGGCACACTTCACATCCATCTGATAAACCTTAAATTTGTGAAATGCGGCATAGGCTAGAAATATTCTGATGGCTTCCAACCTTGCAACAGGCGCAAAGGAATCCTCGAAATCAATTCCTTCTTGTTGGCAATATCCCTGAGCTACCAACCTTGCCTTGTTTCTCACGATGAATCCAATGGCGTCTCTCTTGTTCTTGAAAATCCACTTTAATCCAATAACTTTAACACCATTTGGTCTTTCTACCAACTCCCATACACAGTTGCGTAGAAATTCATTCAGCTCTTCTTGCATGGCTGTTGTCCAATGAACACAGTTGAGAGCTTCCATAACATTCTTCGGTTCTGGCACATCAGCTACGAAACATGAAATCATGGCAACATCTCCTGCCTGCTCGAACTCCTCAAGAACTGCCAACTCCTCAGGATATTGGGCGTAAGTGCTGGAATCTTTCTTAGCTGAGTCTGGATTTGCAACTCTGCTCCTAGTACGCACACCCTTGGCTGGATCTCCAATGATGTTGTCCTTGGAATGATCTTCATATCATCTCTTGTTGCGTCTTCTTTCTTCTTCCAACAGTGGCTGTTCCGTGATCTGAGCTGTGGGAGATGCTGGAATCTTCAGAACTGGTGATTCATTTGCTGTTGAGTCTGGATCCTCTACATGGACAATATTTTGAACCGGACTAGGTTGGGCTTCGGATGCTGATGCAGTTGG
Source organism: Schizonepeta tenuifolia (assembly GCA_029490685.1). Taxonomy (NCBI): domain Eukaryota; kingdom Viridiplantae; phylum Streptophyta; class Magnoliopsida; order Lamiales; family Lamiaceae; genus Schizonepeta; species Schizonepeta tenuifolia. The sequence goes on from CM055958.1 coordinate 28,159,350, forward strand.
AGTAACATCAGCTGAAGTTCCCCCTTGAGATGAGCTGGGGTCCTCACATTCATCTTCAGAGGAACAAGGATCATCATCCTTGGTTGCCCATACCAATGGTTCAGCTAAATTCTTCTGCCTTAGAACCTACGATCTGGTGAGAGCTGGTGGAACATGTGGATCTGCTTGTTGTCCTTTAGCCTGTTCCCTGCACTCAAAGGTAGATTCATCAAACTAACATGAGGTGTTATCTCCACAACACGAGAATTGTTGTTTAAAACTCTATAAGCCTTGATCCGAGCGGCATATCCGAGAAATATGCCCTTCGAAGCCTTGGCGTCAAAAGTTTTCAACTGAGTCTTCCCATTGTTGTGAATATAACACTTAGAACCAAAAACGCGAAAATATGAAATATCAGGCTTCCTGCGTCTTCATAGTTCATATGGAGTCTTTCCCAACCACTTGGTCAGAAGAGACCGGTTCTGGATGTAGCAAGCTGTGTTGATTGCCTCAGTCCAAAATCTCTTTGGCAGAGCTGAGCTTGTCAACATGGATGTAGCAGCATCCTTCAGTGTTCGGTTTCTTAGCTCAGCTACTCCATTCTGTTGTGGAGTGCGAGTAGCCGATGTCTGATGAGTGATTCCGTGCTTCTCGCAGTATTCGATGATGGTTTCATTTAGGAACTCGGTTCCACGGTCTGATCGGATAGAAATGATTTTCATCTCTTGTTGGTTAGATATCCGATCCATCAGCTTGGGTAGCTCATCTCGGGTTTCACTCTTGTGACGCATGAAAATGGTCTACGTGTACCTAGAGAAATCATCAGTAACAACAAGTGTATATTCGTTACCATTCATGCTCTTGGAAGTAACAGGCCCGAAGAGATCCATATGGATCAGCTGCAATACTCGGTCGGTTGAGGGAATCGTTTTCAACCGAAAGGAGGATCTAGCGAGCTTTTCCAGCTGACACGCACTACAAATATGTGTTGTTGAAAACATACGGTTCGGAATACCCTTTGCATGTTCCTGTCTCGCAAGTCGGTTCATTATCTTGAAATTCAGATGGTTGAGCCTTTTGTGCCACAACCAGCTCACATCTGAACTGCTCTTTGATAAAAGACAGGTGTCAGGAGGACTATTATTCCAATCTGCATAGTAGACATTCCCGGTTGGGGATCGATTTCCCAACAATATGACTTGCTTTGATTTGACATTTTTAACCCTGCAGCCCTGTGCATCAAACTTGACAGAGAAACCATTATCACAGAATTGGCTGATGGAGAGCAAGTTATGCTTCAATCCATCAACATATGAAACATTGAGAATAGACACGAGATTGGTTTCAAGGGTACCGTAGCCTTTGGTGTGACCTTTTGAGTTGTCACCAAAGGTAACAGATGGTCCTTCCATCTCCACGAAACTTCAAAGCAAATCCCTCAGATTTGTCATGTGTTTTGAGCATCCACTATCCATCACCCACATGGTATGTGATGCTTTATTCTTCCTCAGCTGTTCCTCCTGCTCCTGCACAGAGAAACACGCTTAGGTCTCCAATTTTAGTTGGGTCCTGGAGGGTTAGAACCAGTTCCCCCTTGAACTGTGGGTCGCTTTTCCCTGTAGATTCGGATAGATTTGTCATTCCAAATTATCTTTCCTTCTCCATCAACTATAACAACACCTCGGTCATCCTTAGGCTTGTTGTTATTGTTGATGTTCTGTTTCTTGGGAGGAGATTGATTTCTCCCATTGTGAGCTTTAGGAGGAGAGGTGTTCCCCCTGTTTTGTTGACGTTTCTGACCCTTTTGGTTTTGCCTATGAGGTCGGACGCCATTTTGGAATCTTTGTTGCTGAGTTTGATTCCATAGTCCTGGCTGTTGACGACAGTTGTTCATGCCCAGTTGTTGATTCATGTTCTGGCATGAATATCCGTAGCTGTTGGAACTGTTCCATATTTGTTGACTCTGATGGAACCTCTGGTTGTTCTGATGATGGAACTGATGTTGATTCTGATGGTTGAATCCCTGTCGGTTCTGTTGATTCCATTCTTTCCGAGGTCGGTTATGAGGTCGGTTCAGAGGTCGGTTCTGAGGTCGGTTCTGAGATCGGTTCTGATTGTATCTCTGATGTCTCCGATTCCTCTTCTGAGTCCTGGAACATTCCCCCTCGGTTGTTATCCCAACCGATGGATTCTTCAGTTCTCCAACCACAGCTCATTTTTCTTTCTCAGCTGCAGTTCCCTTGGCAGGTTGTGCTGTAGGTGCTTGCTGTGACGTGGAGGTTGGATTAAGTTGGGTCGATGCAGACTCAACCGTATTTGGTTTGGCAACCGTGACATCCACAGCCTTGACAAAGGTTGCGGGTGGAATTCCAGAGTCCTTGACCATGTCGTAACCGAGTCCAGACACGTCATCCATTTGTCTTTGGTAACTGATGAGATTCTCGATGATTTTGGATGATTGATATAGCTTTATCAGGTTGTCCTTCTCAGTTTGTAGATCCTTGAGAAGAATAGCTATATGCTATGTCTGTGCATCTGACATCTTCATCAGCTGGTCGATCTGTGCTTCTTGCTTGTTCAACTGCTCATGCTGCTCCTTGATCTGCTCCTTCAACTCCTCATCGGTTGGAGCCTTAGTTTGGTTGGCCACATTCAGTTGACTTTTGAGATCATCAATCTCTTCGGTTTGACTTTCAATCAGATCGTCCTTTTCGGTGAAGGATTCTTCAAGTCTGGCAAACTGTTCTTGAAGATTCTTAAACTCAACCGATTGCTGATGCAATTCCTCACTGAGTTCTAGGAAGTCGCCCCAAGAGGGCTCCAACTCTTCATCTATTGTTTCCTGCATGTTAGTAGCATTAGAAGAATTTAAATTAACTGAACTAGAATGTACCTCAGCATCATCCTGGTCAATTCCAAATGCCATGAGACATTGATCCTGTCCGATAGCGTTGTTGGTGGAAGTCAGCTCGTCCTCATCTTCGGTGTCAATGAAGATGTCCATGTCATCAGCTGCTTCTTCTGCAACCATGGCCTTGTTCTTTGCATTTTGCTTGGCCCTCAACGTTTCTCTATCTTTCTTCGACAGATCTGGACAATCTGCTTTAAAGTGTCCCTCTTTACCGCTTTCAAAGCAACCGTTGTTCATAGACTTTGAGTTATCTCGAGTTCGGTTGGATTTATAGAACCGCTTGTATTTTCCGAACCGAGTATCTATGTCAGCTAGCTTCTTTGACAAGGCGGTTATACTCTGTTGCAGCTCTTCTCTGCTCGGCTCCTTCGAAGCTGTGTCCGCAGATCTTTTTGCCCTTGATGTTCGCAGCTTAGAATAGTCAGCTCGAAGTGCTACTGTCTTTGTTCCGGAACCAACATCCTTAAGTCGACTCGTCTGCACCGAGGACTGAGTTGATCTTTGTCGGTTCACCTTGTACTCGTTTCTTTTCAGAATTGAGAACAGTCTGTCAGTTCCCATTTCTCCAAGATCAGCTCGGCTTTCATGAATGTTGGTGAAGGTGTCCCACTCAGCTGGTAGGGCTTGTAATACTTTGAGGTTGATCTCTCTCAAAGTATATTTCCCTCGTCGGATAGACTGAATCCTTCGGATGATATCCATGAACCGAAGCTCCAACTGATCAATGGTTTCATCGACTTTTAGACTAAAGTTGTCAAAATCTTGACAAGCATGGGAGAACTTGTTCTCCTTGGTTTCGTCACTCCCTTCACTAAGAGATGCCAAAATGTCCAACATCTCCTTAGCTATGTTGCACTCTTCTATCCATGGAAGATAGTCTTGTCCAACTGTGGATATGATAGTGCTCTAAGCCCAGATATCCAGTTGGCTCACTTTTGCTTCCTCAGGAGTGAAATCTTCTGGCTTCTTCTCAACCATCATCTGAGTTGCATCCCCATCATTGGAATTTGTAGGAGTGCGAATAACTTTTTCCATGATGGTGATCGGTCCGGATGTAATCACTTGTTGCATTCGATGATGCTTGGACAGTAGGATCTTCTTCATCCGAGTCTTCCAGGATGTATAGTTCACAACCAAGAACATGACAACAATCTTGTCTTTAACATCCATCTGCACACAACAAAAAGACAACAAATGCAAGCAGAAATGCAATAGCGTGAAAAAGATCTATTCAGTTGACCACTGAAGAAAAACACATCGATTCACACCTCGTGAAACAGAGTCAGCAGTCTTTTGAACCACTGCTCTGATACCACTTGATGGTCCCGATATGAGTTCTGGTGTATGGAGGGGGGGAATACACCAGATAGGAATTTTAAAAACAACCCCGTGAAAATTATCACAACCGAGTAAGAGGACTCAGCTGGAATCACAACTGAGTAGGAAAACTCAGCTGTAAGAGTGGTGCTATGCGGAATGTGGTGGAAACAATAATAACTCGTATAAAATAACTCACGCTCAGATGCAAGGTCGGTCAGTAACCAAATCAGTTGAAAATGTAAAGATGCAGTTTTGAGTGCTGGTTAGTTGGTCGGTTGGATATGCAAAAAGTAACTGAATTGAAAACACAACACAAAAGAATTACGTGGTTCGGAGAGAACTCCTACGTCCACGGGGAGTTGTGAGTCCACACAACTCAATCCAAATTCTTTAGGACAGCTACCACAAAGCTTACACGGGCTTGCAACCGTTCAGATAAGTTTACGGGTACTTATCAACCTTACAGATAAGTTTGCGGGTACTTATCAACCTTTCTACTCAATTTCGGGAAGAGCAGGATCCTAACAACCTTTTTAGGGGATGTGTATAAGGGTGGGTTTTCCAACTACTAGCTCTAACAACGAAGTGAGCTAGGATCTAAGCTTGAACGAATGAAGACTCAAACTAAGATCGAAAACACCAAGACAGATTCTAACTCTCTATGAACTCTCAACTGGTGATGTTCTTAGAGATTAATTGCAGTTTAGCTTGTGTGCAGGATATCGTCGTTCTTTTGCTCTTTAGTCTTTTCACGCACTTGTCTGTCTTCTATTATGTGTTATCTATCTTGATGAATGAATGAATGCCTCTATTTATAGGCGGTGAGAATCAACTAGCCGTTGGATGAGCCGTTGATCTCTGTTCTGTGAAAGCGATGGCTTGTCTCTCATCTCTGCAGATTTTCCCGATTTGGCAACTGTGAACTTCTGCTTTCCTTCTGAGACAACCTTGTGTTAGGCCAAATGAGGTAATGACAGAACGTCAAACCTTCACGTGACTTCCTATTTGAAATTCAAATTTCAACCTTTGTCTTTCAACATTGGTTAGTCGGTTGAGACATTCGATCTTCATCCGAGTGGTCTTCAGCTGATGTTCCATCTGATCGCTACCTTCATCTGACATTCTGTCTGAAGAGGAACAGTTGAACCCTCAGCTGCCTTGAACTTCATGTTGTCGATCTATCAGATTGAGTCCTGCAACTGATGTTCCATCTGAACAGTTGGCTTGAATGCTCAGTTGTCATTCTTACATCTGATGTTCTGTATCTTGAACGCTCAGTTGTTTTTCTTACATCTGATGTTCTGTCTCTTGAACGCTCAGTTGTCTTTCTTACATCTGATGTTACACATCTGAATTTCCATCTGTAGTTCTATCCGAGTAAAGCCATGATGTCGTCTTCAGCTGGAGTCCTGTAAAGATAAAATCTGAACATTTCTCAAACAGCGAGTCTAAATACTAACATTAGGATCTGGCAACATCAACTCGGTTGGGGTCAATTGGTTTTGGAATCAATCAAAACTTTACTTAAATTTCCCAACACCATATTTTTTTAAAATTGTTGCCATCACAAATCCTACCTAATATTTATTTATTAAATTGAATCGTCATTTTTTAAGTTTGTTTAATTCATGCTTTGATATATTTTAGTTCTTTTTTGTGAAAAATTCAATCCCACATCGTTTTTTAACAAAACTCCGCTCTTGAAGAATCTATATATATACTTAAAAGCAATCTGTATTTTTGTTATCGCAAAGTTGTTTTGCACAACCAATTTAATTTGACTAATTAATTAATTGGACAAATAAATAGTTTTATTTTTATTTAAATTTTAATTTGATCAATTATTAACTTGCCAATATTAATCTACATATTATTAAAACAATATGGATCTGAGACCTCCCCTTACATTTTATCTCCTACGTGGTGCTACATCCATTCAATATTCCTATTTCTCTTGAATTCTTATTTTATTTACTTTTAATTAGTATATTCGATTCTTATTAATATTTAATATTCACAAAATTTCTATAATTAAATATAGAATAAAAGATATCTCCAATGTATGATTTGATATTTTAACATATGTACGGTTTAACTTCAAAAATTATTACAACGTGAAGTGTCAAAAGTTTTTTTTTTAAGATAGAGTTTTTTTGACCCCAATAATGAGATGATCCCTCATGTGACCTTATTGGCAATGATTTATCGAGATTCTTTTTTTTGCTCTATCAGTTGTTTAATTTGATAGATTATTAGGAAACGTAAATTTCGAAGGACATCTTATTTTTAATATATATTAGAAATACAAAAATATTGCATCTATAATCTATAAGATTGCAGAAGGGAAATTATGAAGAAAATAATTAATAAAAAAAAAGAAAATTATGATCTCACATCAAAATTATAATAGTCTTCACTAATCGGAAACTTATATAAAAAGAGAAATAGTTCTTATAAAAATTAAATTTTGCCAAATAAATAATTTTTTCATAAATATTACAAAAATTAATGCGGGATGAGATTATTCAAAGCTAAGAATGGTTAATAATATGTTGACAAATTATTAAGTAATTTTATATGTATACTATTAGTTAGATTATGGATTCGAGCACTATCCTTAATTTTTTAAACTCCGTTGAACAATTTCGTCCCACCAACAAGATGATCATTCACGGGACAGTTGACACTTATTTTTAATGATTAGTCGATTACTTTTGATTTTTGCCCCAACGGCGAGATGATTCATGTAACAATTATTTGCAATGATTTATTAAAATATATTAATTCGAAAGAAAGCATTGAATTAATTTTTAAATTTATATTTGTAAATTACAACGTGAAGTGTCAAAAGTTTTTTTTAAGATAGAGTTTTTTGGCCCCAATAACGAGATGATCCATCCCGTGACCTTATTTGCAATGATTTGTCGAGATTTTTTTCCCATCAATTGTTTAATTTGATAGATTATTAGAAAAACGTAAATTTTAAAGGACATCTTATTTTTAATATATTAGAAATACTAAAATATTGCATCTATAATCTATAAGATAGAAGAGAAATTATGAAAAAAAATTAATAAAATAAAAAGAAAATTATGATCTCACATCAAAATTACAATAGTCTTCACTAATCGGAATTTATATAAAAAGATAAATAGTTCTTATAAAAATTAAATTTTGCCAAATAAATAATTTTTTCATAAGTATTACAAGAATTAATGATGGATGAGATGATTCAAAGCTAAGCATGGTTAATAATACATTGCAATCTCATGAGTAGACTAGAGGAAAAGACATCTAAATTTTAATTTGTAACGAGATGATCAGACGTACACTGTTGGGAAATTTATTAAAGTTTTGATTGATTCCAAAACCAACTGACCCCAACCGAGTAGATGTTGCCAGATCCTAATGTTAGTAGTTAGGCTTGTTGTTTGAGCAATGTTGAGATTTTATCTTTACAGGTCTCCAGCTGAAGACGGCAACAAAGCATCACTCGGAGAGAACATCAGATGTAATTAAAGACAACTGAGTGTTTAAAAAGGGGGAAGTTACGTTCACAAGATAGAACATCAGTTGAGCAATTCAAAGGGGAAGATGAAAGACAACTGAGCGTTCAAGAGATAGAACATTAGTTGTAAGGAAGACAACTAAGCGTTCGAAGCCAACTGATCAGAGTTAGATACAAGAAGGACAACTGAGCGTTTAAGATGGAACATCAATTGTAGAACTCAATCAGTTAGATCAACAACATGAAGTTCAAGCCAGCTGAGAGTTCAACTGTTAGCATTCAGATAGAACATCAGCTGAAGAACAAGTCAGATGAAGATCGAAACTCTCAACCGACCACCCTTTGTTCAAAGACTAATGTTGAGATTTGAAATTCAAACAAGGAAGTCACGTAAAGGTTTGACTCTCTGTCATTACCTCATTTGGCCCAACACAAGGCTGTCTCAGATGGAAAGCAGAAGCATGCAGTTGCCAAATTCGGAAAGTCTGCAGAGATGAGAGACAAGCCATCGCTTTCAAAGAACAGAGATCAACAACTCTTCCAACGGCTAGTTGATTCTCTCCGCCTATAAATAGAGGCCTTCACTCATACACAAAATATACAAGACAGACAAGTGCGAGAAAAGACCAAAGAGCGAAAGAAAGAACTAGATACTTCACACGAGCTGAACTGCTTTCAATCTCTTAGAACATCATTAGTTGAGAGTTCTAGAGTGTTAGATTCTGTCTTTGTGTCTTTTGATCCAACCTTGAGAACATCACTAGTTGAGAGTTCGTAGAGTGTTAGATCATAGCTCACTTCGTGTTCGAGCTATTAGTTGGAACCCCACACTTTCTTACACCTGAAAGGGTTATTAGGACCCTACTCTTCCTGTAACTGAGTAGACAGGTTGATTAGTACCCGTAACTAATCTGTAAGGTTGATAATTACCCGTAAACTTATCTCAACGGTTGCAAAGCCCACGTAAGCTTTGTGGTTTGTCCAGAACCACATGGACGTAGGAGTTATCTCTGAACCACGTAAATTCTTGTGTGTTGTGTTTATTTTTCAGTTACTTATTGCGTATTCAACTGACTAACTAATCTGCATACAAACTGCATTCTTCCATATCAATTGTCTTGGTTTTTGACCAACCTTGCACTTAAGCGTGAGTTGATTTTATACAAGTTAGTTTCCACCACATTCCGCACAGCACTTCACTTCCAGCTGAGTGTTTCTTACTCGGTTGTGATTCCAACTGAGTTGTCTTACTCGGTTGTGTTATTTTTAGGGGGTTGTTTTTTTAAAAGTTTTATCTGGTGTATTCCTCCCCCCCCCCATACACCAGAACTCGTATTGGGACCATCAAGTGGTATCAGAGCAGTGGTTCAATAGACTGCTGACTCTGTTTCACGAGGTGTGAATTCGAGGTGTTTTCTTCAGTGGTCAACTGAACATATCTCTTTATCACGCTAGTGCATATCTGCTTGCATTTTTCTTCTGTTGTTGTGTGCAGATGGATGTAAAAAAGACAAGATCGTGGTCATGTTCTCGGTTGTGAACTATACTTCCTGGAGAACTCGGATGAAGAAGATCCTACTGTCAAAGCATCATCGAATACAACAAGTACTCACATCCAGACCGATCATCATCAGAGAGAGTATCACTCGCACTCCTACAAATCCCAACGATGGGGATGCAACTGTGGAGTTAGTGGAGAAGAAGCCAGAAGACTTCACTCCAGAAGAAGCTAAAGTGAGCCAGTTGGACATCTGGGCTCAGAGCACGATCATGTCCACAGTTGGACAAGACTATCTACCTTGGATAGAAGAGTGCGAAACCGCTAAGGAGATGTGGGATATCTTGGCATCTCTGAGTGAAGGAAGCGACAAAACAAAGGAGAACAAGTTCTCACATGCCTGTCAAGACTTTGACAACTTCTGTCTGAGAACTGATGAAACCATTGATCAGTTAGAGCTCCAATTCATGGACATCATCAGAAGGATCCAGTCCATCCGAAGAGGAAAATATACTTTGAGAGAAATCAACCTCAAAGTATTACAAGCTCTACCAGCTGAGTGGGATACCTTCACCAATATCCATGAGAGCCGAGCTGACCTTGGTGAGATGGGAACTGAAATATTGTTCTCAATTTTGAAGGAAAATGAGTACAAGGTGAACCGACGAAGGTCAACTCAGTCCTCGGTTCAGACGAGTCGACATGAGGATGTTGGTTCAGCCACAAAGTCAGTAGCGCTCCTAGCTGACTATTCAAAGCCTCGAACATCAAGGCCAACAAGATCAGCGGACACAGCTACGAAGGAGCCAAGCAGAGAAGAGCTGCAACAGAACATAGCCGCCCTGTCAAAGAAGCTAGCTGACATGGACACTCGGTTCGGAAAATACAAGAGGTTCTACAAATCTAACCGAACTCGAGATAACTCAAAGCCTGTGAACAACGGTTGCTTTGAATGCGGCAAGGAGGGACATTTCAATGCAGATTGTCCAGACCTCTCGAAGAAAGAGAGAGAAGCGTTGAGGGCCAAGCAAACTGGAAAGAACAAGGCAATGGTTGCAGAAGAAGCAGCTGACGACATGGACATCTTCACTGACACTGAAGATGAGGATGAGCTGACTTCCACCAACAACGCTGTCGGTCAAGATCAATGCCTCATGGCACTTGGAACCGACCAGGATGATACTGAGGTACACTCTAGTCCTGCTAATTTAAATTCTTCCAATATTTCTAACATGCAGGAAACACTGGATGAAGAGTTGGAACCCTCCTGGAGCGACTTTCAAGAACTAAGTGAGGAACTACATCAGCAATCGGTTGAGTTTAAGAGTCTTCAAGAACAGTTCACCAAACTTGAATAATCCTTAACCGAAAAGGACGATCTGATTAAGAGCCAAACTGAAGAGATTGATAATCTTAAAAATCAACTGAATACGGCCAACCGAACTAATGCTCCAACCGACGAGGAGTTGACGAAGCAGATCAAGGAGCAGCAAGATCAGTTGAAAAAGCAAGAGGCTCAGATCGACCAGCTGATAAAGAAGTTAGACGGACAAACCGAGCATATAGCTGTCCTCCTCAAAGAGTTGCAAACTGAGAAGGACAACTTAATAAAGCTATATCAGTCATCCAAGATCATCGAGAACCTCATCAGTTACAGCCGACAGATGGATGACGTGTCAGGATTCGGTTATGATGTGATCAAGGATACTGGAATTCCTCCAGCAACCTTCATCAAAGTTGTGGAGGCCAAGGTTGTCGAACCTAACACTGTTCAGTCTGAATCTCCGCAAAGTAATCCAACCTCCACCTCTCAGCAAGCTCAACCTACCAAGGGAACCACAACTGAGAAAGGAAAAGGAGCAGTGGATGGAGGACAGAACATTCCATCGATTGGGACATCAACCGAGGGGGAATGTTCCAAAAGTCAGAAGAGGAACCAGAGGCGTCGGAGATACAATCGAAACCGAACTCAGAACCAACCTCTGAACCGACCTCAGAGCCAACATCAGAAAGAATGGAACCGACCGCAGAACCAACAAGGATCCAACCATCTGAATCAACAGCGGTTCCATCATCAGTTCAACTAGAGGTTCCAACCGAGTCAACCGATGAGGAACAGTTCGAACAGCTGGAGATATTCATGCCACAACATGAACCACCAACAGGGCATGAACAGCTATAGACAACATTCAGGGAGTTGGAATCAGAATCAGCCACAAAGATTCCAACATGGCGTCCGACCTCACAGACAAATTCAATAGGATAAGAATTGCCATCAAAACAGGGGGAAAACCTCTCCTCCTAAAGCTCACAATGGGAGAAATACAACTCCTCCTAAGAAACAGAACATCACTACTAACAACAAGCCTAAGGATAACCGAGGCGTTGTTATAGTTGATGATGAAGGAAAAGTGATCTGGAATGATAAATCTATCCGAGTATACAGGGAAAAACGACCCACAGTTCAAGGGGAAATTGGTTCTAACCCTCCAGGACCCAACTAAAATTGGGGACCTAAGCGAGTTTCTCTATGCAGGAACAGGAGAAACAGCTGAGGAAGAATAAAGCTTCACGAACCATGTGGGTGATGGATAGTGGATGCTCGAAACACATGACAAATCTGAAGGATTTGCTTGGGAGTTTCGTGGAGAAAGAAGAACCCTCAGTTATCTTTGGTGACAACTAAAGAGGCCACACCAGAGGTTATGGTACCCTTGAAACCAATCACGTTTCGATTTCTAATGTTTCATATGTTGATGGATTGAAGCACAACTTGCTCTCCATCAGCCAATTCTGTTATAATGGTTTCTCTGTCAAGTTTGATGCACAGGGTTGCAGGGTTAAAAATGTCGGATCAAAGCAGGTCATGTTGTTGGAAAATAGATCCCCAACCGGGAATGTCTACTATGCTGACTGGAATAGTAGTCCTCCTGACACCTGCCTGTTATCGAAGAGCAGTTCAGATGTGAGCTGGCTGTGGCACAAAAGGCTCAACCATCTGAATTTCAAGACGATGAACCGACTCGCAAGACAGGAACATGCAAAAGGCATACCAAACCGAGTGTTTTCAACAACACATATCTGCAGTGCATGTCAGTTGGGAAAGCTCGCTAGATCCTCCTTCCGGTTGAAATCAACTCCCTCAACCGACCGAGTGTTACAGCTGATCCACATGGATCTCTTCGGGCCAGTTACACCAAAAAGCATGAATGGTAACGAGTATACCCTTGTTGTTACTGATGATTATTCTAGGTACACGTGGACCATTTTCATGCGTCACAAGACTGAAACCCGAGATGAGCTACCCAAGCTGATGGATCGGATATCCAACCAACAAGAGATGAAAATTATTTCCATCCGATCAGATCGTGGAACTGAGTTTTTGAATGAAACCATCTTCGAGTACTGCGAGAAGCATGGAATTACTCATCAAACATCAGCTGCGCGTACTCTGCAACAGAATAGTGTAACCGAGCGAAGAAACCGAACGCTGAAAGATGCAGCTACATCCATGTTGACAAGCTCAAATCTGCCAAAGAGATTTTGGGCTGAGGCCATCAACACAGCCTGCTACACCCAGAACCGGTCTCTTCTGACCAAGCGGTTGGGAAAGACACCATACGACCTATGGAGACGCAGGAAGCCTGATATTTCATATTTTCGCGTTTTTGGTTCTAAGTGTTATATTCACAACAATGGGAAGACTCAGTTGAAAACTTTTGATGCCAAGGCTTCGAAAGGCATATTTCTCGGATATGCCGCTAGAATCAAGGCTTATAGAGTTTTCAACAATAGCTCTCGTGTTGTGGAAATAACACCTCATGTTAGTTTTGATGAATCTACTTTTGAGTGCAGGGAACAGGCTAAAGGACAACAGGTTGATTCACAAGTTCCACCTGTTCTCACCAGATCGCAGGCTCTAAGGGAAAAGAATCTAGCTGAACCATTGGTATGGGCAACCGAGGATGATGATCCATATTCCTCTGAAGATGAATGTGATGACCCCAACTCATCTTAAGGGGGAACTCCAGCTGATGTCACTCCAACTGCATCAGCATCCGAAGCCCAACCAAGCCCGGTTCAAAATATTGTCAATGTTGAGGATCCAGACTCAACAGCTGATCAATCACCAGTTCTGAAGATTCCAGCATCTCCTACGGCTCAGGATTCACCATCAGTTGAAATCCTGGAACAACCACTGTTGCAAGAAGAAGGAAGACGCAACCGAAGATGGTATGAAGATCATTCCACTGACAACATCATCGGGGATCCAATCGTAGGCGTGCGTAGAAGGAGCAGAGTTGCAAATCCAGATTCGACTGAGGAAGATTCCAACACTTATGCCCAATATGCTGAGGAGTTGGCAGTTCTTGAAGAGTTCGAGCAAGCTGGAGATATTGCCATGATTTCTTGCTTTGTAGCTGATGTGCCAGAACCGAAGAATGTTGTGGAAGCTCTCAACTGTGTTCACTGGACAATAGCCATGCAAGAAGAACTGAACGAATTTCTACGCAACTGTGTATGGGAGTTGGTAGAAAGACCAAATGGTGTCAAAGTCATTGGATTAAAATGGATTTTCAAGAACAAGAGAGACGCCATTGGATTCATCGTGAGGAATAAGGCAAGGTTGGTAGCTCAGGGTTATTGCCAACAAGAAGGAATCGATTTTGAGGACTCTTTCGCACCAGTTGCAAGGCTGGAAGCCATCCGAATATTTCTAGCATATGCCGCATTTCACAAGTTCAAGGTCTATCAGATGGATGTGAAGTGTGCCTTCCTCAACGGTGATATCAAGGAAGATGTATATATTGAACAGCCTTCCAGTTTTGAGACTGGAGATGGAAGAGTGTACAAGTTGAAGAAAGCAATATATGGATTGAAGCAAGTACCCAAGGCTTGGTATGACACTCTTTGTGGTTTTCTTCTGAACTCGGGGTTCAAACGAGGGTTAGTTGACAAAACATTGTTCACTATAAAAGTTGGAGAAGATAAACTTGTTGTGCAAATCTACGTCGACGACATCATATTCGGTTCCAAGTCGGAGGAGCTGTGTGAAAAATTCTCAAATCTCATGAAGGAGAAGTTTGAGATGTCGATGATGGGGGAGATGAACTATTTTCTTGGATTACAAGTGAAGCAGTCGCCAAAAGGGATTTTCATCAATCAGTCCAAGTATACAAAGGAGCTCATCATCAAGTTCGGATTGCAGACAAGTAAAACCACAAGGATCCCGATGAATACTAACTGGAAGATTGAACCTGGAACTGAGGAAAAGCTCGTGGATGCCAGTAAGTATAGAGGGATCATCGGTTCTTTGTTATATCTAACCGTCAGTCGGCCAGACATATCTTACGCGGTTGGAGTGTATGCTCGGTTCCAAGTCCAACCGAGGGAAGCTCACATGTTGGCAGCAAAGAACATCATCAAGTATCTGAAGGGTACAGTTAATGTTGGGTTGTGGTATCCAACCAATGACAATATCCAACTGACAGGATACTCAGATACAGATCTAGCCGGAGATCGGTTGGACAGGAAGTCCACATCCGGACACTGTCAGTTCATGGGAAGCAAGCTAGTTTCGTGCTTCTCCAAGAAACAAGCATGTGTTGCCACTTCCACAACCAAGTCAAAGTACATGGCTGCCGGTAGCTGTTGCATGCAAGTGTTGTGGCTCAAGCAACAGCTGAGAGATTACGAAGTCACAACTGGACAGGTTCCTATTCATTGTGATAGCACAAGTGCCATTGCTATCTCTTTGAATCCTGTTCACCACTTTCGGACGAAGCACATCGACATCCGACATCATTTCATCCGAGATCATATTGAGAAGAAGAACGTATCCATGGAGAAGATTCCAACTGAGATTCAGAGAGCTGATATCTTCACCAAACCTCTAGCCGAAGCGCGGTTCAAGATGTTATGTGATTTACTTGGATTGTTGGATCCATCAGATGAGGAACCAGCTGAGGTGAAGAGATAGATATCCATCTGAGGGGGAAGCTCAGATGAAGGGGAAATCTCAGATGCGGATCGCCAACCGAAGACATCAGACGTCAGCTGAACAGACGAACTCGAGTCAGCTGATGGTATGCTACAACGTTGGATCAGACATCAGCTGGACAGACAAAATCGAGTCAGCTGATGGTATGCCGCAACATCGGAACACAGCTGATTCCAACATCAGCTGACATCGGAACACAGTTGATTCCAACATCAGCTGACAGGTGAACACAGCTGATTCCGACATCAGCTGGCAGGTAACATTTATGGCTGAAGGTGATATGATCTTAAATGAGAATGTTTGAAATAAATTCAAACATTTCTGAGCATGTCAGTTACATTAAAATAGCCATCATGCCGCATTTAATGTAAAGTACGGCTGAACATCAATAGCCTACTTTATAGTGCGACTGGACTGACATGAAAAACAGTTCACCTTCTCACGCGCTGGTTGGAACTCGGTTCGTGACGTCAAATCAAAGCTAGTCAACAGTCGCGTAATCTCAGCCGTTGATGGATTCGCGCCATTCAACCCCAACCGTCGATCTCAACCTAGCCAAAAACCTATAAAAGGCGGAAAATCAGGAAGTGATCTCTTACCTTCCTCATTCGTGTTTATCTGCAGTAACTGTTCACTTTCGTCTTCATTTTGTCTAACCAATTTCTGCAAAGTTTGTTTCCTTCCTTCTTATATATATATCTTCACAGTCGCTTTAAATGGCACCCAAAGGAAAAAAAATGGCTTCTTCCGGACCTTCTCTAGTCCCCACCTTTTATGAAGAATCGTTCGACTTGCTGGTGTCAAAGATACATTTCGAGCCGATTTTGTCTGACGATGAATTGGAGTCACCGGTGCTGTCTCCCCTCGCAAATATTCTCAGGGAGAACGACCTACTAGAATGGGCGAAGCTCTTCCCCTCCCACCTGCTCAGTCATCCATCGATAGCAGAGATGGCATCACTACAGAAGTCTCTTGTCGACAACGCGATGTTCCTACCAGAACGATTCGCTTGGTCTCTGTTTCCATAGCAGTTTCCGATTTTCTCCGCCAAATTATTCCCGAAAACCACACCGCCACGGACACGGTTGAAAATATAACCGATGCGGATGCCGATGCGTTTCTGGAAAGTGCTCTGATCACCCTGGAGAAGTTGAAGAGCAATATGCAGAGGACCAAGTTAAAGCCAGAACATCGACTCCTATTCGATGTTGTATCCAAGGTCGTGTTCAGTTATAGCGGGGCTTTTGGAGACATCAGCCGACCGAAGCTCAAGCAGTTGCTGGCCTTGGAACACAAACATGAGATCAATTGGTTCCAGTATTTTCTAAACCAACTGATCTTGGAGAAGCAGAAGATCTCCGAGACCACAACCGAATCAGGGGAGAGACTGTTGAGTGTCAAGGGGACTCTCAACTTCGGTTGCAAAATCTCCGCTCTGATCCTGTTCACAACCAAGGGTCAGAATATGGTATGGGAGGACTGCGAGGAGACTCCTGTGAAGAAGTTGATGCTGTTCCCAACAACAAAGAAGGCACAAGAGGTGATTAGGAGTGTTTATACTCCTAAGGAGAAGAAGGATGCTGGGAAGACAACTGAACCCAAGGACACAGCTGAGGAGGTACCAGCTGTCAGCCGCCCCTCCAAATCGAAAGCTGCTCGCCGACGCAGAGCTGAGTTGGAGAAAGAAAAGGAGGAGGAGCCAGCCAAGAAGAAACTGAGGGTGAAGTTCAAGAAGACGGTTGCAGTGCCAGCCGAGGAAGTTCCAGCCGAGGACATGCCGGCTGAGGAGCATGCTGAGGAGCCAGCTGAGGATGTAGTGGATGCTCCAGCTGAGAAAGAGGTACCAGCTGTTGAAGCACCAGCTGAGACGATACCAGCTGAGGAGCCATCCGAGTCAAGCCACTCAGCTGAGGCAGCTGCCTTCAAGATCGTCCCTCGCGCTGCTGGATCTGATGAGGCGGAAGGGATGGAGACGGATGTGACATCGGATGCTTCTTCCTCCTCTGAGGAAATTGAAGACGTTCCAACCTCCCCCACGGCAGGAGTCGATGCCGTACCGCCCCAAGAGCCTCTCGCTCTCTCAACCGAATCACAGCTAGAGATTCCGAGCTCATTGCTCGATGCCAACATTGAGACCATCTCTTCGGCCAATGTTGATGAACCTATTGAAACCCCCATCCCCACAGAATCCGATATTCCGAGCTCCCAGCTCGATGCCAATGTTGAGACCACTTCTTTGGCCAACATTGATGAAACTTTTGAACCGTTGCCATATGAAAATCTTTTTCCCTCCCCAATCAATGACAAAGCTGATCGTCAGGCTGTTGCGATGGAGCATGAAGGCAAGGTGGCCTACTGCTTCCAGAAGCTGCTCGGGATGTTCCCAGAAGCTCGCGACATGCCGATTTTCGCTACACTTGGAACCGAGTTGCTGTACCAGTTCAACCTCATCTTCAGTCACAGGTATGTGAAGGAAGATACCGTGAGGGTACACAGCTGGAACCAGCTGAAGGCGGACGAGTCACGCATCCGAGATTACTTCAACTACTCTAATCTGGAGGTGGCCTACAACAACAAGGTGGCCCTGCTGACACGTCGTCTGGACCTCAGCAAGTCAGAAGGCACAGATACAAGGGAGACAGCTGGACAAGACTGCATTGAATTCCTCGACAACATGCTCGTCAAGTCAGCTGAGTTCCTTAATGATCTGGACGCAGCCGCCGCCGCAGCAAAGAATGAAGAAGAAGAGCTTCAACTGTACCTAGCCAACCGTCAAGCCATGGTTACAGTTGAACAGCCAGCTCTGATTGAACACCAAGCTCCAGCTGATCAGCCAGTGCCCTCAACTGAAGACATTTGCGAGCTGATAGCTGAGAGGGTAAACCAGCTGAGGACGGAGATGCTTGCCAACTTCCAGCAAAACAAAGATGATCAGCTGAGGATGTTGGAAGAACAAGAGGAGAAGAACAAGCAGCTGGTGGAGGAGAATGTTTCACTGAAGATAAAGCTGGACGAACTCTCCTCCTCCACCAGCCAAGACATTTCTGATCTGAAATCAACAGTTCTGGGGATCAAGTCTGAGCTGAATGTCTTCCAGTCCATCTCTGATTTTCCAACCTCGCCAAATCCCAACAGACTCAGGATGAAGAATGGGAGTCTCGGTTCGAGTCACGCTGGGCTGAGTTCGTTGCTTTCCAGACTGAGACAACTGAAACATTCGCTGGATTGAGGAAAGCCGAACAAGAGCGCCATGACTCCAAACTGGCGAAGAAGGTGGGAATAGAGTGCGCGGTCGATGAACTCTTCAACCGCATTCAACAAGCCGAACAACAGCTCACCTCTCTGGATGGATCAGTAGCAAGCCTTGTTGTTGATGCCAAAAAGGGGGAAGATAAAGAGGCGGATGTTGAGATGCAGGGGGAAGAAGAGACCCAGGCTGAGGAAGAGATGCCAGCTGCTGCAAAATCTCAGCCAAGGAGGAAGACTGCACAGAAGAAGAAGTCCGCTCCCAAGTCAACCGACGTAGGTGGAGCTGAAATGGAAAAAGACTTGGAGCAGGCGGAGCAGTTTGGAGTTTCTTACAACTCCATAGCCGAGATCGCAGCCGAGCTTGATTCGGAACACGACGGTATCACAACCGAAGAGTGTATTGCAGCTGCCAAGGCTATGGATGTTGCTGAGAAAGATTATATGAATCCTAGCTAGATCAAGAAGTTTGCTGCCAGCCAAGCTCGAAGAGTCAACCAGTTCGAGGAGGAGCTGAACAAGATAACCAAGAACTTGGACCGGAACATCGCCTCCCGCAGCCTTCGCCGAATAGACAAACATCAGGTTAAGGCTGAAGCTCGGCTGAGACAACAGAGGTTGCCAGGGAAGGTCAAGGTCCAAAGTCGGTTCAGGCACGTGGACAAGTGGATGCCAGTTGAGTGGAATGAAGACTAGGAGTCATTCAAACAAGAGTTCGTGAATGACTTCTATTACAGAAAGGTCTTCTCAACTGACGATCCAAGAAAAGCATTCAAGGAAGCCCTGACCGAGTTGCACTCAGGGGACCCGGGCATGTTCAGCCAGTTCAGGCGTGCAATGATAAATGCAAAACTGGATCTGAGCACAGTCCCGGTTCCTAAAAGGGTCACTTATCAGCCTCCCTTCCTCCCAGACTCTCGAAACCCCAACCGACAAAAGATATCAGCTGAGACAAGGCAAGTTTGCAAAGAGCATGGGGTTGACATAGCAAAGGAGTCAGAAGCGAAGAGAGAGATTTTTGTTAGAATTTTTAGTAAATATGGGCTTAAGTTTTAGCTCAGTTAGTTTTTGAGCAACTGATGTATCTTTAGTCTTTTGTGCTTATCTTGTAACCATCAGTTGTAATAAAAACTATTCAGTTATACGATTCAACTTGACGTACAATCTCTCATTGTCCAAGCTCTGAATCGCAAAGTTATCTCAATACCATGTTATAACTGTGCTAACCCTTTGATGTTTTAATCTTATAGACTGTCTAGAGTTTCAGCTGAAATTTTGGATAGGTCAGTAGGATTTAGATCAGGTTGATTTGTAAGAACTTTATAAGGGTTTTGGCATCATCGAAAAGGGGGAAATTGTTGGGAAATTTATTAAAGTTTTGATTGATTCCAAAACCAACTGACCCCAACCGAGTAGATGTTGCCAGATCCTAATGTTAGTAGTTAGGCTCGCTGTTTGAGCAATGTTGAGATTTTATCTTTACAGGTCTCCAGCTGAAGACGGCAACAAGGCATCACTCGGAGAGAACATCAGATGTAATTAAAGACAACTGAGTGTTTAAAAAGGGGGAAGTTACGTTCACAAGATAGAACATCAGTTGAGCAATTCAAAGGGGAAGATGAAAGACAACTGAGCGTTCAAGAGATAGAACATTAGTTGTAAGGAAGACAACTAAGCGTTCGAAGCCAACTGATCAGAGTCAGATACAAGAAGGAAAACTGAGCGTTCAAGATGGAACATCAGTTGTAGAACTCAATCAGTTAGATCAACAGCATGAAGTTCAAACCAGCTGAGAGTTCAACTGTTAGCATTCAGATAGAACATCAACTGAAGAACAAGTCAAATGAAGATCGAAACTCTCAACCGACCACCATTTGTTCAAAGACTAATGTTGAGATTTGAAATTCAAACAAGGAAGTCACGTGAAGGTTTGACTCTCTGTCATTACCTCATTTGGCCCAACACAAGGCTGTCTCAGATGGAAAGCAGAAGCATGCAGTTGCCAAATCCGGAAAGTCTGTAGAGATGAGAGACAAGCCATCGCTTTCAAAGAACAGAGATCAACAGCTCTTCCAACGGCTAGTTGATTCTCTCCACCTATAAATAGAGGCCTTCACTCATACACAAAATATACAAGACAGACAAGTGCGAGAAAAGACCAAAGAGCGAAAGAAAGAACTAGATACTTCACACGAGCTGAACTGCTTTCAATCTCTTAGAACATCATTAGTTGAGAGTTCTAGAGTGTTAGATTCTGTCTTTGTGTCTTTTGATCCAACCTTGAGAACATCACTAGTTGAGAGTTCGTAGAGTGTTAGATCATAGCTCACTTCGTGTTCGAGCTATTAGTTGGAACCCCACACTTTCTTACACCTGAAAAGGTTATTAGGACCCTACTCTTCCCGTAACTGAGTAGACAGGTTGATTAGTACCCGTAAACTAATCTGTAAGGTTGATAATTACCCGTAAACTTATCTCAACGGTTGCAAAGCCCGCGTAAGCTTTGTGGTTTGTCCAGAACCACGTGGACGTAGGAGTTATCTCCGAACCACGTAAATTCTTGTGTGTTGTGTTTATTTTTCAGTTACTTATTGCATATTCAAATGACTAACTAATCTGCATACAAACTGCATTCTTCCATATCAACTGTCTTGGTTTTTGACCAACCTTGCACTTAAGCGTGAGTTGATTTTATACGAGTTAGTTTCCACCACATTCCGCACAGCACTTCACTTCCAGCTGAGTGTTTCTTACTCGGTTGTGATTCCAACTGAGTTGTCTTACTCGGGACCATCATACACAATAATTAACCGTATACAATGAATCTGTGACAGATTTTGAGGTAACTACGAAGCTAATTTTTCATTGATTAGTTTGATTTCTATTGATTCCTTACGACTAAATAAAGTGGAATAAAATTAAAGGAACACTCTTTTTGATCAATTATCGAACTATTATCCCTTCAAAATAATATTAAATTATTTTTAATATTGATGCTTATATATTGCGAATTAATATGATAAAGATAAATTAAATTATTTGTCAAAAAGAGTGCACAAATAAAATCGAAGACTTTGATGCAATAATATTATTCTCAATTATATAATATTGTATTACTTTTAGAATTGCATACTTATAAATTACAGTATAATGTGATTCTAGTCGAACATCGACGGATTGCACACTAATTATATTTACATGCGAGTGCACATTAATTATACTAATGTATTAGAAAGCATGCTTATATAATTTTTTTAAGAAACAAAATAACTTTCATTAATCAAGAATATCAATAGCAAGTCACGATGGCCAGTTAAAATAGTTTGCAGTTTGAATGTAAGGATTTTTATACTAACACATACGACACACAAAATTTTAGGGAATCTACTAAAACTAAATATTGCCCGGTTGAATTTCTTTTCTTGAACTTCAACCAGTCCGATTTGAGTCCAGCCCATTTCCAATCTATCTTATCAAATTAACCTACTTTATCTTCCATAATAATATTAAAAAACATAGCCCAAAGTCATTAAGCAGGTAAGCTTATATTAATTGGGTTCTCTAACCAGGATTTTAACTCACTCATATAAATGAGTCCAATTCTCGCAAATAAAAGCTTTCTAGCAACTATTATTATGCGTTGTCCTACCAAAAATACAATGCTTCGAAAAATCTAAATCTGAAAAATTACATCCATTATCCAAACATATATGTGATTCACATTTTTATAGCACTCCTTGAAGTGAAGCGTAATGATATATGTGCATCCATCTAATATTCAATTCGTTACATCTAGTAAAATAAATTAAACATCTTCCCAATTGGTGCAACAGTAACAACAAATTGATGACAATTCTTAATTCAATAAATGAAAAGATGAAAGCATTATATATGTATGACTACAAAGATCGAGGAGGCTTCTGAAGCAATGCAGAGAGAAAGACTTGATCCTTAGACTTAGGAGCAATCACCCACTTATGTTTTCTATACCTAAACTGCAAGAACATGTACATGTAATCATCCAAATCCTTCCTCTCACAGAAGAACCGATCGATCCACAGCAACCCGCCCGGCCTCAAAACCCGGTCCCAATCGAACAATATAAAATCGAGCAGCTGCAGATCAATCCACCCGTCCAAGAACCCAGTCGAGTGAATAATGTCCAACGTGTTATCAAAAAAGGGCAACCGTTGATTCAGCGTTATATACAAAGGGACGAGCCCCCTCAGAGCGATCATCTCGTTGAAGGGCGCCCCTAGGTTCAAGGCCGTGGAGACGATGGTCACGTTATGCTCCCTCATCCGGGCAGCAAACGTGCCCGTCCCCACGCCAAAATCGAGCCCGATCCGAATCTCCCCGGGCTTCACGGCCAGCACCTCGTTGACCGTGAAGTCAACGGGCAGGGAAGTGTTGACCACCCATTTGACTTTTTCTTTCTCCATCTCGAAGCACCCGGTGCACTTGGAGTATCCCCTCTTGGGATTCTTGCTCGAGAGGCACGCGAAGTTCCCGCACTGGTAGTTGCTCCACCGGACATTACGGCCCTCTGGCATCCGCCAGAGGGACTCGTTTATCGGGAAGGGGCTTAAGTAGAGCTTGGAGGCTCTACTTAAGCACCTCCTCCGCGGCAGTGGATCACAGCCGCGGAGCATGAGCCTCTGGCCGAGGAGCCAGTCGTCCTTGCAGTAGGACCCCACGTCGTAGTCCATGTACGCCTCGACCTCCTCCTTCATGGAGACGCAGGCGTGGCCTATCGTGTTGTATACTCGCTCCGTCCCATAAAAGTTGACCTTCCTCCCCACTCTGTTCTCCTTAGGGGTGATGTACTTCCTCATCTCCTCGACCACGAAGGCGTTGATCAAGGGATCCTCCAAGAGGGTCGAGTTCTCGACCCTCGGGAGGCGGATCTGGCGGAGGGCGATGTGGGCCCGGTAGAGTGGCCTAATCACCTCGTCCTCTAAGAATTTCTTGTGCTCGAATCTTGAAATCTTGGAGTCGAGCAGCGGTTGTTGGCCGCTCTTGTCCATCAGCTGCACGGTGGATTCGAGCTTATCTTGAAGGCTCTCCATCATTTGGAGGACTTGGTTGATTCGGGCGGTCAATGCCGCCATGTCGATGCCTTGGTAGACGACGTTGGAGGCGTAGAAATGGCGGCAGATATCTTCGTTCTGGAGGAAGAATCCAGCAGTGTAGAATCTAGAGAGAGTGGAGATGCTGACGATGATGACAAGTCCTCCCAAAACGATCTGAATCCATCCCATTATTCTTCCTAATCTACATTTCGGAAAGCATGATTTTGCCATGCTTCTTTTCTCGGATGCTAATAATAAACCCAGATTTAGTCATAAAGTGTTGTAGTTCACGAATGAGTTTGATAATTAATCTCAATGTTGAGAAGCTTCTAGGAAATTGTGACCTCAAAGATTAATGTGAAAAAGCAGTGTTAAGATTGAAAAGAATGCTTGTTAAAGTGGGTACAGAGCTGGAAATCCGTAAACTGTAAGGCTAAGAGCACTGAACATGGAAGGTGAAGATGAAGAAGTTAATTAATTTCATTGAAAGAAAAAGAAAAATAATTAAAAATGGGAATTTCACAAGTTGGATATATTTTATAGACAAGTAGCAGCTTCACATGCATTTTTTTTCTTGCATAATAAACCGCGATTGGTGTGTTGACTCACACTCATGGCAATGGACATTTGTATACAATACCCCATCACATATTCATAGAAAATTTCATATTTTTGCGCTAACTTTGTGTCAAGGTTGGTGACATTTAAATAAATAGTTAAATTCTGAGTTTTAACAAGTACATTAAATAATATTCCACCACTTTGGACTATTTATTATTTTATGGTTGTCATTAAGTTTTTCTTTTTATAGAAAAAAATAAAGAAAAAAGATTATTATCAAGTGTATCATTGAGTCACTCAGAAGGGGCAAAATGCGATAATGTGGTAAAAAGGGATACCTTTGAATTAAGTCATCACTTATCAAATAAGTATGTGTCGACAGTAGCGTATTCAGGATTTTGGATTTGGAGGTGCAAAATGAGTAAGAAAATGGAAAATGGTTGGGGGTTGGGGATACCTTCCGGAAAAAAAATTGGACCTATCATAGGGTATGTTTTAGATTAATGCGCATTTTTCATTATATCTGAAAAAATAATACTGTAGTAAAAACTGTGACTTAACATTACAGTTAATAGTTACACATCACAACAAACTAGATAAACGATTTTAGAGTGTTTCTTGTGACTTTTTTTGTTTTACTATTTCCTAATACAAAAAAATACATAATAATTAAAGTAGTAAATTAATCAAATATTTATATTTTTAGTATAAATATATATATCCTTCAAAAAAAAGTATACATACATATATATATAATATATATATATATATATATATATATATATATATATATAGATAACTACTAATTTTGTTTTAGGTACATTTGCACCCCTTGTTCTTCATTCTTCATTAGATACACCAGTGTGTGTCGAATCTGTCAATTGTTCTTGTTCGGTCTATTTCAATTGATTTATGGAGTGAATTTCTTTATATACTATTCTCAATTTGTATGATCATCATTATATCAACTACTACAAAGTATACCCTCCATTTCAAGATTGGAGGGGAAGTGTCTTATGACTACGTTGCGCTTCCGAGTCTAATTGCCACAATATTAAAGCTAGTGTTCCATTGAAAAATTAAATTCCAATTCTGGTATATTAGGTGTCGTCGTTGATCCTAATTTGCTCGGATTATGGTTGGCGTTGACTGTAGAGATTTAAGCGGCGGGTCGGCTCTAGACAAAATATCTAATTTTGACTTTTAAATAAGAGCAGGTCTCTAGTGCAAATTTGCACCGTCGAAATAGAGCCCCGCCCTGCCCCGCCCCGCCCCGCCCCGCCACGCGCCCGACCCGCATGTGGGCTTCACGTGCTTCACTAATTTATTTTCCAAAATTCTTTTTTTTCAATTTTCAACTTTTTTTTTTCCGACGGAGCCGAAGGCTCCGATTTTACGGCTCCGCCTTCGCTCCGATTACTAAAATAAAGATAACCGGCGGGCAACAATTTGAACTTTTTCGGCTTGCTCCGAGGTCTTCGGCTCCCCTCGCTCGAATCTTAACCATAGAAGAAGTGGCAAATAAAAAAAAAGGATAAAAAAAAATTTAAAAAAAAAAATCTGATCAAAAAAGGGGTTGACCAGGATCAAATCCATGTCAACTAAGTCGGATCAGATCAGGTCATGGATATTTGCACTGTGGAGACTTCGACGGAAGTTTGTTTCTTTAAATAAAGGAACTTCATCTCTTACACGGGGTGGAGTTTATTTTATTTGAGCTGAAGGCTCAGAGAAACTTCCTTTTCTCCAAAATTTAAGTCTTTTTTTAATGGTTAACTAAAAAAAAGTATTTTTAATGGTTAATTTTTTTGAAAAACCATTCAAGTAATTTTATCTTAATTGAAATTAGGGATGTTCAAAATTTGGTTTAACCGTAAATCAAATCGAACTAAACCGTAATTTACGGTTTGGTTCGATTTTTTGGTTTAAAAAATATGGTTTGATTTAGATTTTTCAAAAATTATGGTTTATGGTTTTAGGTTTGGTTTTTAAAAAAAATTCAATCCGAACCAAACCGTAAACTGAAAAACCGTATTTGACACGCAATAATTCGACTAAAGGCGATCCAGCATCAGGTACACCTGTTACTATTTTCACTGCCCAATAACCAATTTGGTCCCAAGGCTTCTTTGACAAGTATTTCGTCGCTAAGTCCAATTGAATAGGATATAATCATGATATAATGATATTAATATTATCATTTTATTTATTATGTGAGGAAATAAAGATTTTCTTGATTGCATGTCATATCTAAGTTTAATTAGTGAAATCGTACAATTTAGAATCATCAAACCCGACAATCTATTATACATTTCCAATTAATTGTTACAGTAACTTATCTTCACCTTTAAATACAAGGTACAAATTTCTATTTGTTTTCTTTTTTTCTATATCATTTTCAAATTCAAATTGTTTTCGATAGAAAAAGTAGAGAATGTGAAATTCTTTTACTATAATTTACTATTTAGCTAAATAATGTTATCCTAGACTCCTAGTATATTTATTCTAGCAAAAGAGAAAAATGTATATGGTCATAACAACAACTTTATTTAGTTCATTTTATTTCTATTACGAAGAAAATGAAAAAATATTGGTAAACCACAAACCAAACCGCACCAAACCGTATTATTACAGTTTGGTTTGGTTTGGTTTGGTTTGGTTTTACTATTTAATCAGTTCGGTTTGGTTCTAAAAAATTACCAAACCGTAATTTACGATTTGATTTGGATTTAGTATCAAACTGCACCAAACTAACCCGCGAACACCCCTAATTGAAACCGATTCGAGTAATTCTATGCAAAATTTGAAGTTGGCAAAGAGGTGAGAGCATGTACTACGGTATACGAAGAGAGGGGTCGAAGGCATGGGTCGAAGGGCTCGACGCAGCCTTCGCTAGACACACCCTAGGTTGAGGCCATAGTGGCGCTTAGACCCAGCCTTAGGTCGAAGGGTGTGTCGAAGGTTGGGTCTAAATATCGACACACCCTTCGACTCTGTCAGTCAGCAACATAGGGACACGTGGCGTGTCCCCATTGGTCCGATGTAATTTTTTATTTTTATTTTCTGAATTAAAAATAAAAATAAAAAAATGAGCAACGGTTATATACAATTCACCAGCAACGGCTATACAACGGCTGCACAACGACTACCACTCATTTTTCACTATATATACCCCTTCATCCATATCACACCACCACACCAATTCATCCAATTCATTCATCATACAAATTCACTCTTTTTTTCAAAAAAAAAAATAATGAGTTGGTCGGGTGCGAGCTACAATCATGAAGAGACGGAGGAGCGTCGCCACCGACGTGCGCAGTTAGCTCAGCGAGCTACGGAGCTTTACCAAATAGTGGTCAGGTCTGATTCGTCGGACGACGATCTCGGGAACATTTTTTTCAGCAACACCCGGATGCCACCGGAAGATTGGGATTTCACGTGTGGGTAAAGTGCACCGTTGCTTTGAGGTAACTCGCCAATGGTGGAGTAGCCGATCAGTACGACGAATATCTGTATTGTGAAGATACAACGGGCAATACGATCCTCAAGAATTTATGTCAGGCCATCATATCTGCTTTCGACGACTACTATTTGAAGCGGCCAAACGAGGCTGACATCGCCCGGATCACTGCATTGCATGAGAGGACGCACGGCTTTCTCGGAATTCTTGGAAGCATCGACTGTATGCACTGACAATGGAAGAATTGTCCAACGGGTTGGAGAGGAATGTACACTGGACGAAAGGGTTATCCAACCCTTGTCCTTGAAGTCGTCGTCTCCCAAGATTTGTGGATTTGACATACTTTTTTCGGTGTCGCCGGCTCTCTGAACGTTATCAACGTGCTCAATCAATCCCCTATCTTCAACGACGTCCTCAATGGTAGAGCGCCGTCAACTGCTTTCATTGCAAACGGCCACCCGCACCGTATGAGATATTATCTCGCCGACGGCATCTATCCGAAGTGGGCCTCTTTGGTGAAGACGCTCAATGCGCCAACAGATCCGAAGAGACAGCGATTCGCTCGGATGCAAAAAACTGCGCGTAAAGACGTTGAAAGGGCTTTCGGCGTCCTCCAAGCTCGTTGGACAATCATAAAGGGCCCTGCTCGCATGTGGTTTCGGGAGCATTTATGTGATGTCATGTATGTCTGCATCATTCTGCATAACATGATTATTGAAGATGAAGGACCTAGAGCAACTGAATTCAATGCTGAATCGAGCGCAAGAGGCTATATAAACGTGAACATGGCAACAGTCCATCAAGGGGCGTCAGTGCCACTCCGCCGATATATTGAAAGACAAGCTCAGATTCAAGATGCACGTGCCCACGACCGCTTTATGGAGGATATGATTGAAGAGATTTGGGCACGTTTTGGTCCACTCCGCGAGTAGTTGTTGTGTTTTTATTTATTTCTTAATTATTGTATTTTTTTTAGTTATTGTCTTTTTTTCAATTGAATAAAATTGTCAGTTATTAATTTTTGAATTTAAATAAATAATTTTTTTATAATATTTATTACAAATAAAAAAAATAACAACAAAATAAAATCATTTCAATCATTAAAATCATACTTCTCAGTGCTTCAACCTAGGTCTTACTCAACCCCATTGTAGTGGAAAAATCAACCTAGGTCTAACTTAACACCACCAATCATTAAAATTATGTTTCTCAGTGCTTCAACCTAGGTCTAATAAGACCACTGTAGTGGATGCTCTGAGGGGGTGGTAATTATATGACAGTAATTACTTCGGATGAAGAAATATTTTTTTTCTAGTGATTTTTATAGAAATAATTATTCTTCTGAGCTAATCTGGTCTAAATTCACAAATCATATCCATTTTTTGATTTTCTCAATACAAATAGAATTCTAGTGTAAATATAAAATCGCCAATTGAAAATATTCTCAAATCTAAATCAACATGGTGATTGGTGAATGCAAAAACTTGTTAGGTCGTCAAATTTAGCGACAGATCTTTATATTAAATTTTGTACAGTTATATAAAACAAGGTAATAATTTAATTTTAATATACTTTTAATTTAATGAAGTAACATTAGACATCAAACTTGAAAGTGATCTTGTCTGTGCCTATTTGTAGAGATGGCGTCATATGCCGATATCAAAAGGAGTGTTGTTGATCAATTAGTTTTCTCCAAGTCGAGAGAGGAAGCAAACTGAAATCGAATTAAATCTCACCATTTATAAAAAAATCCATATTATTTTGTGTTGTTTCAAAGAAGTAGAAAGAAAATGATGTTGGCACAAAATGAATTTTACAAATATGAAAATGACAAAAACTTGGGTGCATATTCTCTACCGTGCAACACCCGATCCATTTGACCCGACCCGTTCCATTTGACCCGGGTTTGACCCGGTCAAACCTCCCTTTGACCAGTTTTTTTTTATTTTTTTTATTTATTTTTTATTTTCCAGCTTTTTTTTCCATTTTTTTTGTTTGCCGCTTCTTCTATGGTCAAGATGCGAGCGAGAGGAGCTGAAGGCCTCGGAGCGAGCCTTAAAAGTCCAAAATGTTACCCGCCGATTATCCTTATTTTAGTAATTGGAGCGAAGGCGGAGCCGTAAAATCGGAGTCGAAGGCTCCGTCGAGGAAAAAAAATCTGAAAATATTAAAAATAAATCTGAAAAAAAAAAAAAAAACTGTAGCGCGTGAGACCCACTCGCGGCGCGTGAATCTCACACGCGAGTCAAATTGGGCGCGTGGGCGGGGTGGGTGCCCATCTGCACCATGGAGTCTCCACAGGAGAGACACTCTATGAAAATTAAGAGGAACAAATTCAATAATCTATGGAGAAATATCAACCACCAGAATTGGATTACAAAATCCACCACGCCCCCGACCCGCCCCGCCCCGCCCCGCCCATCGATTCAATCAACTCTCTCCTCCCCTCCAATTTCAGCTCACAAATTCATAATCACCATAACTGAAATATGAAAATTATGGGCGCGCAACATACCTTTCGATTACATGCCTTCATTTCCCGGCGCCGGATTTACATGACGCAATCTTCCGACGACCCCAAACCGACGCCGGCGGACCAGTTCCGGCCGCTGGAGTCCGTCTTCCGCCGCCGCCTCCTCACGAACGTCGGCGCCGCTTCTCTACTGGCTGTTGGCGCGAATTTCGGCGGAGTGACGAGCTTCCTCTTGAGCTTCTCGCCGGAGGCTGCTCGGAGCCTCAAGCTCGACGCTCTCTATCCCGTCGCCGGCTACAGCCGATATATAGATTCCGATGAAGGATTTGGTGAGTAAGTGCCGCTACTCTTCTTCTCCAGAGCTATATTTGTTTGCAGAGACGCAATTGAATTCATAGTTACGGAATCTGAAATTAGGGATTGGTTGGTGCAATGTAACAGAATTTGTGTACCCGGAGAGCTGGTTGGGGGATCAGACATTACTGTATAGAGCAGCTGGGAAGGCGGAGAGGTCGCTGGATCCTCCTCCGTTGGGCGGCGGCGGAGGCCGGCGGAGGAATGTGAATGAGCCGGCGGTGGCGTTTGGGCCGCCGGGATCGACCGGCGAGCTCAATGTCAGCGTTATTGTGTCGCCTGTTCCCATTGATTTCTCGTAAGCTTATTTGATTCCTTCCTTTATCAACTTCAGTTTTCAAGTAAAATCGAAATAAACCATTATCATTATCAGATCACAAAAAATTGATTGTTGAAACGCAGTGCATATTCTTATAATTTTGTTGTTTATTAGATGTGAGATGGAGTTGAGTTGTGCGGATGCAAAAATGTTATGGTTTTAGTATGATAATAACTCTGAAATATATTGGTTTACTAATTGAGAGTGCTAAATAGCCATTGATGAAGGGAAGAGTTTATCCATGAATGATGAGGTTAAGAACAGTGCAGCATTGTTAATTTTGTCTCGAATCTATGACAAGTTGTTCTTTGTTATTTTGATAGGATCGAGGCGTTTGGAGGAGCCGATGACGTGGGGAAAGCTTTGATCCGAACCATCACTAGATCGGGCAAAGCCACGGACGTGAAGGGAACATTGATAGGGTCGAGTTTGAGAGAGGATTCAACGAAGAATGTCAAGTACTATGAGCTTGAGTTCGGAGTTGAGAGCTCGATTTTTAGGCGCCATAATGTTGCCATCTGTTGCGCTCGGAAAGGAAGATTGTTTACTTTGAATGCACAGGCGCCGGAATCTGCTTGGCCTCAATTCAAATCACAGCTTTATACAATTGCCGGCTCTTTCAACTTGGTCTAATCTGAGTTATTAAGAGGGAATCTGCTTTCCTTCATGTTCTTTCGCGTATAAAGTTAGGTTTTCCTTTTGAGTTTGTTAATTGAAAATCAAATTATAATGTTCTCTCAAAAAACAATTACACTTCTGAGCATTGAAACACAATCATCAAGTCCACACCCTTTAGAAAAAACTCAGGCACCTCATGATTTACTTAGTCCAGAATCCACCACACAAATTTACTTCACATCATTTATCCAGACCTCTATTTTTATAATAAATTAATTAATTAAAAACATTTTAGTCTTCTCATTAATTGCAATTCACTCAAGTCACTGTAGAATTATAAAATTGACCGGGTAGACCCGCATTGATCGGGCCAGGTCAACCCTGATCTGGTCGCATACCAAGCAGCATGTCACACAAGAGATCGCCTCATGCGGAATATAGAGCCAATTGTGTTGTGGCCTCGTCTCAATAGTTTTTTAAAAAATCGATTTTAAGGTACTTCCTTATATTGTTTACACATCATATCATTTTCTAAGCAAAAACATGATAAATAAATGAGTTCAGTTGGTGCTCCCTCCGTCCTCCGTCCCAATAGCAAAGTCTCACTTGCTGTGAGCACAACTATTAAAAAACAAGAGTAAAAAGATAGAAAATGGTGAACTAAATTAACTTTTGATGGGTTAGTTGTTTCCATTTTTTGTATGGAACTATGCTAATGAGACATGAAAAAGAAAAGTGAGACCTTGACAGAAGGAAAGTTGAAATATGAGGATTCATAGTTGAAATATCTACATTAATTGTAACAGAACGAAAGTTGAAATCTGAAGATTCATAGTTGACTATAGAATTTGATTACCAAATCAATCTATAAGTTCCACACAGGCGCACACACACACACACACAACGATACTTCAAGCATGTATCAATATCTATATATTTTCACTCATATAATCCGTTTTTAGGTGTACATAAGTTGAATTGAAGAATCACACTATCATGCAAAATATGGCACTGACAACCTCCTAAGCCAAGTCTACCCACCTCAATATTCCAGCATGCATATATTTTCTTGTGGCTGAGAATCCTGATACGATCTTATTTGCCCCAAAATCGAAATGGACTATGAGACTAGTAATTTAACAAAAACTGAAAGAATCGAGTGTTAAATATGTATGAAAAATTAAGATGACGCGCCACCATTTTCATCTGGTGGCGATCCAGCAAGCCAACCCCATACGCCACCAGAGCCCTGCCTCTGCTTCGCATCTTGTGCAGCTTGTTCTGAAGCAGCCTTTTGTCGCTGAAGGATTTCCAGTTCCTTCTGTAAGGTCTCCATCGTCTGTAGTTTCTGTCTTAGCTCCGCAACATCTACCTGTTAGTCCAAGCAATTACCATACAACCTATTAGCATATGGGCAAACGTGCCACCAGGTAGGGCTCTAGCTCCATTGCAAAACTAAGAAATTAACGACTAGCATAAGTTGCATAACATTCTTCTTTTCTTTCTTTTTGTAAATAAGAGGTGCGTAATAAGCACTGATTCATGCTATGTATGGTGAAGACCTATCTCAGATTATAATAAGAAATGAACCCAAGATGCATCCTGATGAATGGCGTTAAAGAAATTATGATTCTTTCATAGATGATCCAAGCATATATTATAAAATAGATAATTCACTTTTTATTTACTGACATTTACCACAAAATAAGAGCATTAATTTCTCGTATGATACAGACCTCAAGTTTGAAGCATCTTGATTGTTCACCTAAAAGCTGCCCTCGAACAGATTGGAGTTCCTGCAAAACCATATAGCCATTTTTACCAAATATTACACAGATGAAGTTAAAACTCATGAATATGAGATGTTTTTGCTTGTGTCCTAAGGAATGAAGATCCTAATTTGCATATCTAAAACTTTATACAAGTGGCTTACAAGTTTGAGCCTTTCATTTTTCCAATCAAGTGTAATCCACTCTTCGAGTGCTAGAGGAAAAAATCTAGCTTGATTATTAACTAGGTCAAAAATATGGTACTACATTTAATTCAAAAGTCCCGCATGTGACTTATTTTGCAGTTCATTTCCCTCAAATTACAGATACAAGTTGACCTCAAGAGCAGTACTTAAAACACTAGTTAGTATTATTGCTCTATGGTATTTAATAGCAATGCCATCTTACCCCTTTTTGCCATTTATTGAATGACCATGTCACATGGATCTTTCAACAAGAAAGGCAACTCTTAGAACCAGTTTTTTACACTCTATACCCACAGGTGGGACATAACAAGACACTTGAGATTTACAAGAGTGTAACGGATTATAAATAGAAAACAGAGCTAAATGGAAGGAGATAGAGGTAGAGAACATATCCAGACTTGAAGCTTATGCATACTTTTCTTCTTCTTCCAGCATAACTCTTATCATATGCTAAAGTATAATTATCTTGCTTGTTTTGATCTTTCCATCATTATTTGGTTAGCAAGTCAAGCAGCCTGCAACTTAACTTTGCAGGGAACAAATCTACTGAATTCGCATCAAATCAAAGTTCCACAATCTACAGTTTTCTTATCTTTATTTGCTCTTCCTTCCTATGGGGGGGGGGGGGGGGGTCATACTGTTAAAGACTTGATTTTTTTTTCTGGAAAGAAAATAGCAGATTTAGAGAATGCAAATTAGCTTATAACTTACAACTACTTGTACAAATACTGGAATACCCTACACCCAAATTGGGCACAATCCCGTTGCAAATACTTTTTGCCTTTAGTACATTTGAAATGAAATGGTATTCCAAATATTCCTCAACAACCAAAATCTCCAAAGTTGTACCTTCACTTGTAACTCAAACACCTGTTTTAACTTTACACCTTTTAATTTGACCATCAGGATGCCGCTATCATTGATTATACAGATTCTACAACATTTGTGATCCACATGACAGTAATTAGTTTAGAAAGATCAATTTGAAGCTCAGTACCTTACTAGACTAGTATTATATACTAATGAAAAACATGAAACAGATCTAGAATTTTTCCGACTAAAGTTAAGAGCCCGTTGTTAGAAGCATTTCAATCAAACTGAATCATCTGATGTTTGAGTAAACTGGAGCAACTTCAATCAGGCTAAGTGCTTGACAGTAAAATGCAAAATAGTAGAAGAACTACCTTGTACAAGTCTGTGTTCCGAGTCTCTGCCTCTGTTAATTCTTGTTTTAGGTTGAGTGTCCGCATTTTCTCCTTATTGAGCGATGACTCTAGTTCTTCTTTCTCTGCCTTGAGGGATGCTAGAAGCCGGTCATTTGTCTCTACAACTTTGGTAGTCTGGGTGAAACACAGCAATACAGTATAAAAATTCCTCAGGAAGAGTGATTGTGCATCCATAAAAATATGAAAAGATAGGTAAGGCTAAATAGTCTTTAGTGAGAACAATACTGCAAGATGAATAATTGTTTCACAGTTCAACCATTCTTGTCATATCATTTTCTGACATCATGCCCGCAGTAAGCAGAAAGACTCTTCAAGTAAAGACATGTACCAATTATCTCGACATAATGTTTTATGGTTAATGCACCCACAGTAAAATAAGCATTAAGATTGAATACATTTAAGTTGACGAAATAGAAGTTTGTGAAAATCCCAGAAGAACCAAGAAACGGCATGCTCATCATTGGTTCCTGCTTGCAGAATTAATATGATGTACTTGTTCATAAGTCAGGACTCGGGACTATCATGGATGCTAGGACACAGATAATGGTAAAAACAGTGTTATTACCTTTACTTCCTTATCATTATTGTCCATAACAATTTCCCTTATTTTTCCTTCTTGGCCTGTTCCGAACTCTGATTCTACGTCTCTGGTACCATTTGTAGCGTTTTCAACGGCAGATACACTATCAGGTACTGGTGTCTCAATCATCTTTGATTGCAGAGTTGATTTATGACTTGGTTTAAGTACATTGACCTGACGGGACAGATATGAAGTCCGTTGAGGGATTGAATTCATAAAACTATTTCATAGTAAAAAACAGAAGAAGAAAAAAGTTTTTCAGACCTCATTGTTGTACCTCCCATTGTACCCCCCAAATGAAACTAGGATGTCTTCACCACCGAAGGAACTAAGGACTAAACTTGAGCCCTGTACACACAGTGTTTATTATTAACTCGACTGAAATTATCAGAAAAAATCAAACAAATTTTGTTTTATGCACCTGAAAAATAATTTTATGCAATGTATTAATTCTACAGTGTAATGTATTAAATCAACACATTGTTTTCAAGTGTTCCTAACACGAAAATATGGTAGAAGGTGACCTCAAAAAAGTTATTAAAGAGTTGCAATTTGTTCTACAGGCATCATAAATATGAGGCTTATGGCTTCGAAAAATATATATTAAACCCAGCTATTAGCCTATAATTATGTGCGACTTTTTTTAACTATTCCATCCTAACAGATAGCGCATTCATGTTGCAAGTAAATGCAGCATCATCTCAGCGGTTGTAAGGTTTCCTCGAGGGCATGAGAAATTATGAGGTAGAGCATTGTTCAATACCTCACTTGCAAGAGGAACACGTCCTTGGACAGTAGCAACAACTGACCAGACCAACGTGGACATGTTGAGAACAACAGTCTCAGAGACTCCTGCATGCATACATGAGAAACGGGTAAAGCTTCCTTAACAATGATATACAACCATGTATCATATTCTACATAATATGAGTCATCACTGGGGAGCAATATGAGATATGACACAATGAAATCCAATCCATACCACTCTTATTGTCCCCTCCGCCAACAATGAACCAACTCTCTCCAAGTGTGACACCTGCATGGCCAGCACGAGGGCTAGGTATCTCGCCCTGTTGTGTTGGTCTTGACCATTCCATCTATAGCATCATATTACAAATAGGAAAATATTGAAGGAAATTTGTGTTAGAAATTGTTTTGGAACTTCAGAACGAAAGAGCTATGAATCAAGTTATCTATCTCACAGTTTGAAGATCAAGAACGTGAAGATCATTAAAGCAAGTTGCATGTGAGCCCCCACCAAAGATAAGAAGGTAGCGATCTGCATGCACTGCAGCAGCATGATCAGACCTTGGAGAAGGCGAAATGCCCCTACAAAATTTGTGGCAGTTCATTACGTCATTACAAAGGTATGAGTAACCCCTAAAAAGCTGAAATCATCCTAACTACGCATACAAGTTACAAGTCCAATAAATAGAAACATTTGAGACCAAAGAGGCATTGAAATGACAAGACTGTACTGTTAAAAGCAAACTATATGCGAGCATTCAAAAAGAAGAAGTGTCGCAAGATTTGCAGCAACTAAAAGCAAAAACATGCTTTACCTACAGGGATATGCTATTAGTCTATTACAAGCTAAACTCTACTTCACCAAATGAGAAGTATAAATCAAGATGCTAATCTATTAAATGCAATTTTCTTTCAAGACAGAAAGAACCGAATAGTGAGTATGAAAACTATCATAAAGTTCAGAACACAAATGTGCACTAATGATGCCATCCTGAGGAATCTCCATATTTTGAAGGCTTCATAAATTCATCATTCCATAATCATCTCTAAATGGCAAGATGTCTGAATGCTGATCATGTCTTATGTTATCATGAATAAGAAATCTTACACTGTCTCCATTTCATCCCAGGTCATAGTTTCTAAGTCTAGAATGTGCAGGTCATTCAAAAGAGATCTCTTTGCATCCTGCCCACCAAATATGACTAGAGTCATTCCCACAAGGGTCACTGACTGCCCCCCACGAGACGCCTACAAAGCACAGACAAACATGAGAAAGAAATAAATCAGAATTATAGCAAACTTAATTTATACATAACTATCACTTCTACAACTCTTTATAACAAAGTTGTGAAATTTACAAGCACTGGCGGATGATAACTTAGCAACAGAGCATATCATTCCCATTCGAACTATTAAAAATATATTTAATACATCTAAAGTAATTAGCTTGCAACAGAAAGCTATTAATTAATCATAAAAAGGAGATGGAACTCCAGAAGCAGTATACAGAAAGTTGGAACAACAAAAACAGAACTTGGGAACAACATGTATGTTTAAGCATTATTCAATGAAAAGATTATCTAGGTACCAATGAAATATACCGGAGGCTTTCCATAAGTCTTCAAGGTGGACCATGTACAAGTTTGCAGATCGAAAACCTTTACTGTCATAAAAAGTTAATAAGGCATTGAGTGGCTTAAATAATCTGAAACTGAAGTCAGAAAGTCAATTTTAGTTGGAAAAGGCTCCACCACAGAAGTAATATAGAGAAAAACAGTATGGCAAAATAAATTAATTTTGACAAAAAAGGATACCGATAATTTTAGGTGAATACAGTGCATTGAATATTTAACTTAAAAATTTCACAATTTAAAGACTTGGCGTAAATTAATACTGCTAAAATAACAAACTTGAAAAGGCAAGAACAGTTCAAGGTGAATGTTCTAATTTTGTTTCAAATACTCTCGAGTAGAACAATAGCATCTTTGAGGTAAAAAGAACTGTGCCAATCTCTCTTCATGGTGTGTCAGAGTGGATCAGTTAACAAAAATAATTCCATAATTTTCAAATTGTCTAAAATACGCACAGGATGACAGGACAACACAGGTACGAACTAGCATGTAGCTCAATACCTTGTAAGGTTTCAGAAGGATCCTTGGTATGTCCAGCTACTGAAAGAAGCTTCCCGTCCCACGGAATCTAAAAAGAGAATATAAGCATGTCATATTCAACTATCCTTCGATAGTTGATAACTTATTTATGTTATGATGTAATGAGTAATCAAATTAGGCTTTCATATGACAGGTAAACCATTAGTTCTGTTCCTAACCAATGAATGGCCGGCGCATGGAGTTGTCCCTGTCCCTGCTTGAACTTCAACTCTCGACCAAGTCCAGCTTCTCATATTCAGAACCTAATTCCAGAAGGAAGAAAATTTACAAAAGACATGTCTTCAGCAAGGTCAACAACAAGCCGTAACTGTCTAATTCTGTCATTTGGTGGATATTGAATAGATAATAGGACAAAATCCCAAGAACTTCTAAAGAGAGAACATAACATCAGATACAATGATAGAGAATTAAAGGAACTTATAGGCCTTTTTTTTTTCTTTTTCTTTTTATGGCTTTACCATGTAGCAGAGAAGTGAAGATACCAGCTATATACAACTTTCTCTATTGACTTGCTTTATAGACCATAATACAAATAAATATGACATGACATACAGGGGAAAAACTTTAGTTCAGTACCTGGAGATCACTTAGGTAGCGACCATTGTGGTTTCCACCAAATATATACATCTTATCATCAATGACCGCTGCCCCATGCTGTGAATCCATTAAACCATATTAACTTCTAAAGGAGTATGTGTTTGTACTTACATATATAAAACAAATACAAGCAAACAAAAGTTATATGAAGATGAATTCCAATACCTCGTATCGTGCTTTTGGACATGTGCCAGATACTGGAGGTGAAACCCACTGATCATATACACTAACTACTCCAAGTCCTTCAGACACAACATCTTTATCCTGGGTTGCTGGCAGGGTGCCATTTTCTGTAGGAATAGCCTTTGCCTCTACGATGACATTTCCATTATCAGAGGCTGCCACAACTTCTGTTTTATTCTGCTGAGCCACCAGAATAAACAAATGAAAATTCAGGGAAAGAACTTAGATTTCATAAGCCATGACAGCATGGAAAGAATTTTAAAAATGCACTTTTCATGTGCAGATATTACGGCATTTAACCATTTGTTGTTTCTTTATTTATCCATTCAAGTAAAGACACAAAACAATAGCTGGATTAAGATTGACTTGGACCGTCCAAGAGAAAAGGAAATGAAACATGTAGAAAGAAGGGAATGCAACTGTGAAGTATTAAAGAAAGACAGTAGAACAAGAATGTAAACGGATCTGCAGTAAGAAAAATAAACCAAAAGATCCAAAACTTGGAACTATAAGAAAGCAAGCACAAGCTACAAACATACCAAAAGCTATACTTTCTCGAAACAACAGTTGAAAAATTTAGAGAGAATGAAGAACCTTGATCACACAATTAGGCATTCTGCAATCTAAATTATTTCCCTGAATTTTCATCTTAAATAGGCGACAACAATACCATCTAAAATTAACTGCAAGGTGATACTTTAAAAGGAATAATATACCAGAAATTCAGTAAAAATCAAATTGCTAAAAGAGAATTATATAACATTAGACTTGAAGACTTATCACAACATAAACAAATAAATAAAAAATCAAGTTGGGCATGCTCCAAGAATACTTCTGGCAACCATAACTGAAAATATCAAGCAAAATTTAGTCGGAAAAGAAGAAACATAAAACCAAATTAGTGAAATTACAGAGGTGGCAGAAATTGTAGATACTCACATTCATTTCTACATCTATAACAGGCTCAGCAACAAAATCTGCTACTCTAGAATACCATCCTGGATCTTCTTCCTGTTCAAAGGTTGGTGCATTTTAACATCCTAGAAATTTTCAATATGAGATTTACTAGATCAATACAAACCTCCAATATTTTGACGAAGAGGCGCATAGCCTCTGTGGAAGCCATGTTCCCAAGCCCATTCCAGCTACAATAACAAGAAACCAAAGTTACACATATTTTTGGAGAAGACTAATTACCAAGCAAATTATATTTTCAGAGAAGATACCTATCTTACTAATCCAACAGGAAAATATATTGTTATACAATTTAGAATTAAGCTGAACACTCCTATATAGCAGAAATTAGTAAATAGATGTATGTCAGTAGAATCAAGCTTAGACACTGCTGACTCCAAAACCACTGAGATGTATTGCACTGGGACGAGGTAGAAGCTTGCAGTTTGAATCATTGGTGTGTCAAGCTAGCTCACTCAAACCCATTTGATACTTAGATCAGTTACTTCCCAACAGAAGTAAACTTGACTAAGACAATTTGCCTCCAAGTTTTGAGCAAAACTGTAAACCAACTTCCATACTAAGAATGTCTGAGATTTAATGATTGGTCACATTTACACTAAGCTCCATTTGATCTAGAATCTAGCAGGGGCATAAGTAAAAACCAAATTTCCTGGAAGTTTTCGTCCCAAGTATTTTATAATATAACTATATGCTAGAATATGAAAGGAAGAAACAATATCAATGAAAGCAAACAACTATTATCATAATATATAATGCACTTACACTCATTTCTTCCTCTTCTGGTTAAGTTATCATATCACTGATTGACGAATGAAATGAAACCTATTTCACCATATAATAGTTGTACACAATTACGGACATATTTAAGATCCCATCAGTTGACAAATTTATTGCTATTTTTGCTTGACTCTGCCAATAGTCAATACTATTTTAAGACCTCAATGAGCATGAAGTGATTCTTAAGCAATAATGTCCAAATTGGAAATCCAATAGTGCCTAAGAATGTAAAATAGTATCACATGACCTCAGAAACATATTATCAATAATAATAAAGTTCGTCAAGCAAACCTTGTCCATTTGCTTTGCTCGATCGGATTCCAACCTCGAGGCTTAGGAATGTTGCAAGGCCCTACAGTTGCCTGAGACCATTAAATCACAGTATTTAACAACCAAGAGTTAGCAAAGGATCATGTGCATCACAAACTTTTAGCAACAAATTGTCATTTATCATCTTATTAACAGTTTTTTTTCTCAGATAATATTAACAGTTCTTTAAGTGAATAAGAAGTCGAAAGAGTGGACATGCTAAAGCAAAGGCTTTTTCTCCATTTTAAGTTTACAAGTTCACACATCTCTTGGAATGATTTGTAATTACGAAAACTTGATTCTTATTGCATTTATCCATTCCTCCCCACAGTAAAAACTAAAAACAACCTATTCACACCAAGAAATGCAAAAATATCAAGCCTGGATTATAATTATTTTTTAAATGGTTAAAGTAAAGATTCTGCACAAGCAACAAGGCAAACTAAATAACCAGAATAATTAGATACACAATACATTAAGAAATAGCTGTCCCAATTGAAATGATTGAAATCAATCGACAAAACCACTCAGCTCTAATTAGTGAGTACAAAACTTAAACATTCAAGAATTTTGTATACAGCATAAAGGCAAATAACAGTAATTCAACAATGAATTCAATAACCAATGAGATCGGAGACTAAAATCAGTCTTATAAATTATTCTTGGGTCAAAGGAGACAAGATTTGATCTAAATACAGTATTTTAACCACATGCAATATTGATCAAGAAACAAGCATGAGTTAAAGGAGATGCATTGGTAAAGCCAAATTATTTGCACTAACAGAACATCTCAAGAATGCTGAAATAGCGGAAAATGTGAAGACTATTTCAAGTTGCACAAAAGAATTCAAAAATTGAACCAATAACTCGAATATAGATCCAAATCTATGTGTACTTGCGAAGATATGACTTTAGCTTAGCATGAGCTATGATGCTAAAACAAGAGAAAAGCCCGACTGCTACCAGAACTGCTAACAGATCAGCCAGAATAATTCCAGACTCTCAAATACTTGCAATTCAGCATGAAATCATAAAGATTTGGGGACGATATTCCAAGAAACGAGACAGAATCTCAAATGCAACAATCAACAGAAGTGGATCAGAAGAAATTGGATCAATTCACGGAACAACAAGTGGAGTATGCGGAAGTGCAACTAAGAAGAGATGAAATTAAGCGAAGCTACACCTGCTGATAGAGCGCGTAGAGAAGCAATGCTGCATCATTCGAGAACTTTGACGCAACGCCTTTGGCAGCGGAGGTAGGAGATCCGCCGAAGCCGACGTAGGAGGCCGCTGCGTAGAACCGCTCCGGATAAGCGAGGCTAGAGCCTCCTCTGGCCATCGCCGCCACCGCCGTCATTTCAGAATTCTCCGTCCAGAAATCGAAATCTCAGATCGGTGAGAATTGGGGAATGGCAAGTGGAGGTCTGTTATGGAAAAGTACCAAAATCATAACTTAATGCTATTTTTTATGTTTGAGCTCTCTTTTTTTTTCTTTTTCTTTTTTTTTTCTTTTTTTTTGGTGTGTATAGTCTCAAATTTTTGAAATACAGTGATGTTTATACTTCAAATACTCCTATAACATTTACAGTGATGTTTATACTTCAAATACTCCTATAACATTTTCAGATGTTTACTAAAAAAAAATGATTTTTGCTTTAAAAAAATGTTACGCGGTACTCCTCTTAATTCTCCATTCCTATTTATCTAAATTCTTAAAATTTTGAATTTTTAAATGTAAAATATAGATTTTAAATATCTACTAAATTATTCAATGAAATTTCACCTATTAAAAAACCTATAAATACATAGAATTAATGTCTATTTTCTCATCTTTTGCTCCACCAATTTTATTTGGCCAATTTATTTATTAATCGGCCCAATAAATAATTATATTTTTATAGTTTAGTTTTATTTAATTTAATATAGTCAATTTATTAATTGGCCAATAGAAATTTATTTTTCGTAGGGAACCAATTTATTAGTTGAAAGAATAAATAGTTCCAAAATAATTGACTAATGTGACTAATGTATTGGTTAGTCGAATTAAATTTTGAAATAATCTAATAATTTTTATTTAATTTATAATTTATCATAACTCAATTCTCAACTGGCATACACCTCAACTGAAGTCTCACGTGACACATTTCAATTTTTTATTCTTATTTATTTTAAATTTTATTTTATTCATTTTTTCCATGTATTTTTCTAAAATCTAGAATCGCCATCTATGAATTGATCTGTACGTGATTTGTAGTTAAGTTTCCAGTTTTGCATAACTTATAATTATAATTAGTGAATATTACTATACAATTTTTTTTAGTTGAGTCGTAAACATGAGAACAAATAATTAAAATTACTTTGCATAACTTATAATTTAAATTTAAAAAGTAATTTTATTACATGTTTACGACTCAATTATAAGTTACGACTCAAAAGTAATTTGTAGTGGAGTACTATACAATTAAAATGAGAACAAATAGTACAATTAATTTTTTATTAATTTTTGGGTCTATATAAATTTTAAACGAGTTTTATAAATTATGCACTTATAAATCAAAAATGTGGTCAATGCGCCAATTCCGATCCGAAACCGTAGCGGTAAACGGGTCAATTCCCAACCGACGGGTACCTGAACTCGGGAAATTTTTCTTCATTTTATGCATTTTTTTTCATGTACATTCTAAAATCTAAAATAGTCATCCATGAATTAATTTTCACGTTATTTGTAGTTGAGTTCTTAACTTTGCATAATCTAAAATTGTGATTAGCGAACATTATTGTATGGCTAAGAACGTGAACGAATAGTACAATCAATTTTTCTTATCAAATTTTGGGTCTATATGTATTCTAAATGAGTTTTATAAATTACACACTTATAAATCAGAGTGGTCCACGGGCCGATTCCGATGCGGAACTGCGGCAGTAGACAGGGCAATTCCCAATCGA
The DNA here is from genome assembly GCA_029490685.1 of Schizonepeta tenuifolia. Taxonomy (NCBI): domain Eukaryota; kingdom Viridiplantae; phylum Streptophyta; class Magnoliopsida; order Lamiales; family Lamiaceae; genus Schizonepeta; species Schizonepeta tenuifolia. The sequence continues at coordinate 28,203,165 of CM055958.1, forward strand.
CGGTTATTGATATACGAACTTTTTTTAGAAATCGAAAGAAATGAGAATATATTAGATTATAATTTTTAACAAACATAACTATATGGTTTGAGTCGTAAACATATAATAAAATTACTTTTTAATTGAATTTGAGATGTGTTCAAGGGCATATAAATTTTAAGCGAGTTTAGTAGATTGCATAATCGAATTATTTAACCCTAAATAATTAAAAAATAATATTTTTGTTAATATATCACTATTAATACTATTTAATAATTTTATTATTATTAAATATTAATATAATTTTCATCGATTTTCGACGGGTTATATGCTAGTTATTATATATATATATATATATATATCTATATATATATATATAGATATATAATTCAACTAAATATTTATCTTTGTGTATCTCTTACACCAAATAATAAATTTAACAAACATAAAAATAAATTAACATGACAAATAATTATATTTTAGCATAAAACAATAACATGATTTTCATAATATCTCAAAAATGAAAATCATTGTGGGTCCAATGAATTGTATTAATCCACATCTACTCATTCCTTAAACATTGAAAGGTATTGGAAAATATCATCAAAGCTTAAACATTGAAATGGTATTGAAAAATATAGAATCAAGAATTTGCATTAAAAAGTGAACGATTTTAGAAAATATTTAATGTAGATGTGTTACGTATGAAATTTAATTTTTATTGATGATTTTGGTGCACTACATATATACATGCATGTATAAATACTTGTCCTTATCTATATTATTATTATTACTAATATAAAAAGAGTCATGTTTTACAAAATTTATTTTGCCTAAAATATCCTTACTATATATCTAAAATAAGGAGCAATAATGTAATATAAAATATTGTGTTTATAAAAAATATTTAATATAATGTATTTTAAGTTACAAGAAAATATTAATTTATTGAGAATCAAACTTACCTTGCAACAATTTAGTTTTACCTAATTTATAAGTTTTATATGGACTCCAATATATTATTCTTCTTTTAACTAAAAACTTTCCTTATTACATTAATTAATAATGTTCAAGAGTTGGGTTTTTACACCGTAAATTGAATAATAGTACACTTTGAGTTTGAGGTACCCATCAAAACTCAAAAGTATTGTATCATATATAGTATTGCTTTATAGAGTTTTTTTAATTATTATTGATAGTATTTCTCAAAAAAAAAAAGATTTTTTCTTCAATTCATCGTATGTAATCTACAAATTGTATTGATATTGACTTTTTATTTCATGATTCTTACTTCAGTTCATGGAAATGTAGGCATATTATCTTTGTATTCCGCTACTCTATCTTTCATATTTTTAACGAGCATACTTTATATTTTTGTTTTGATGATTTTTTTTTATCAATTTTAAAGTAGTTGTTGTAGTTTTAGACGACATAATTTGATTTAAATATGTATTAATTAGCTTTGAAATAAATGTCTCATTGCTATAAATTTGAGTAGTGCAAATCATAATTTGGAATAGGACATTTTTGTTTTTTCTATTTTATTTTATGAATTAAATAATTACTATTATATACCATCAAATTATTCTTTAATATATAGCAATATTATAGGAACAACGATAAAAATAGGATCTTGTTTTTACCTTTTCCATTTCATGCATCATTGTCATAGTTTTGACTAAATAACAAATGCATGTTAATTGAAGGTTTCATACTAATTTGTTTTTTCAATACCTAAGTCCAACTCGTCTTCAAGTATTTTTTTTCTACTGCTCAAAATTATAAGAATACATTTATCAATATTTTATACTTGCTACAAGCTTCTATAAATATTTATGATATTTATAATGTTACATACATATACCTACAAGGTTTATATATCAACAAAGAAAGCTTCTATGAATGATATTTGTAAAGAAACGTTTTGATTTAAAACAAAAATATTCATGCCATATTATCACAAACATTTAATGAAAATTCATATAAAAACTATTGATATTTCAATTTCAATTTTAACTTGACTTTAGAAAAATTATGTTAACTTATTTTATTTAATGATAATTTATTAGCATTTTTATAATGACGCTGAAATAATAATTGAAAATTAAAATATGAATATTAGTTATTAAATTTTGACATTGTCTTACAACGAGGGCGCTATTCACAACTAAATATTTTTATTACTCTTTTATTTTTTTATTAATGATCCCGTATATAAAATTTTGAAAATTTGCAAAAATTCAATTATAAGAAATAATAAAAAATTATAAATATTACTAAAATATAATTAACTCATCAATATTTATTTAGTATAGTTACTGTTTTTACGTGCAAGTGCACATTAATTATACTCGTATTTTAAAAAAGAATCATGAAAAAACATAAAAAAAAATTATAATTATATTGTTAATTGGTTCGCAGTCATTTAGTGGTCTGGATACTTTCCAGTACTTGGTTGAAAACTAAAGTAATCCAAAATCACTGTTGTGTCTATGTGTAACAAAACTAAACTATTTTCCCCTTCTATTGCACGACTCATTGCTACATAGTCAGTTGAAGAAACTCACATCAATGTGATCCACCAAGAAATCAAACTCCATAACAACCTGATGATGTGTCAAAAGTAATAATTAAATTTAAATTATTCACTCAATCAAGAGCTTCTAGGACTTTACTAGCTCAGAAAATGCTCTTATTTTGAACACATCGTATTTTGATAATCTATTTCCAATATTACTATTATTTCATCCTTTTTCTACCACCTAGTGTTTCGTTGTTATAGTTTGACAGATTGAATTTGCAATCCTTCTTATTGTCTTGATTTGTTGGATTAGTGTTGCTTGGTCTATTGCTTTTCTTGTAACTTTGTTTAGGATTGCACCCCTTCGTGCGTGATTGAATAATTTTTACTTAAAAAAAAACACCTATTATTTTCAAGGTCAACAATAAAATAATGTAAAATATAAATAGAAAAAGTTATGATGCAAGAACATTTTTATTTCTAAAGCCAAAAAAATATAGTATAATCTAGATGAGAATGTAACCAATACTGGCACTTTTTTATTCTCACAAAAAATAATATCGTCAAAGCAATTTCGAATTATATATGTACTTGGGTACGGAAACAAAACGACCTATAAGACAATTATAGACCTTCTGAATATATGCCAGTACACGCGCCTCGTTTGATAATAACTACGTGGATTGATGACAACCTAGTGCATTGCCTTCGGGGAAAAAAATTATAGAGAAAAATTGGAAAAACCACAAATCTTCGTTCATCTTGAAAAGTTGAGTGTCTCAGACATCAAAATAATGTCCACCATTCCCAACTTGCCACACTAACTAGTCTCAAGAAACCAATATGTCTTAAGCTAATGCAATATAAAAAGGAAAAAAAAATTAATGGAGTTTACATGAATCGGATCATATATATCTAGCTATCCCGAAATGAGTTTTCAGACCCAGTTATCAATCTCCCAACTTTTAAATCAGTATATTACTCGATAATATTAAAACACGATAGTTAAATTTACGAGAGTTATTTACGTGGAATACACAAACATTTGGACGAGATGTAAATATTTTTCAACAATAATCTGTTAGGAATCGGGTACTTGCTCGTGTAGATAACAATGGACAATACTTCTTTATTGATTGACTTGAATACGAACAAACTTATAGTATTACAATGAAACTGAAGAACTAAGTTTAGAATAAACCAAAGATCGTCCGAAGTAAAACTTCTGCCCGCAATACGAGAATACGCCCCGGTAGTGCTCACGGTAAGGCGACTCGTCCCCAAAGGTTAAAACGATCTTGACGTCTCGGTTGTAGTAGCACCACAAACAGAACCGAGCTCCGGCGAACTGAACAAGAACGAAGACTGAACAAGTGTATAATATGCTATGAAATGCTATAGAGGAGTGCAGATTGCTTGGAATGAGTGAATTCTGCAAATGAGGATGCTCCTATATATAGCAGCTCTCGATCAAGTGAAGGGACTCGTCGCCATCAATTCAGCCATGATGGCCGGCGGTTTCAGACACCAAAGGTTGCCGGATGTGAAAAGTCTCCGGCGGTTACAGCAGCCAAGAGTCTCTCTGCCGATGGGCTTCACACACTAGGCTTCCGGATTGGGCTCAACAATTAATCGAATTGGGCTTGTGGGGTTGGTCTAAAAAGATAAGGCCCAAACACCAGCCCAAAGCACCAATTGTCAAGATCCAAGATCCAAGTCCAAGTCCAAGTCCCAGTCCGAGCCCGCCCGTCCGGATGGACGGACGGCGGCGGCGGCGCGCGCGCGTGTGTGTGCGCGCGCGTAGGCACCCATACACACCAACCCAACAAATTATAAAGCCCATACAGACATAGCCTTAAATACTAGTCAAATCATCCACATATAACCGATGTGGGACAACTAACATTTATTATAATTAATAACATGTTAATTACTACTTCAACATCCAACCTTTAGCATACAATATCTCACTCACCAGAAATCGGTTTAGAGATATTAAATATACCACGTTCATCTACTCACGGCGTAGATTAACATCCAATAAATATTTTAATTAAATAACAAGTATTTAATCAACAATATTTATCCTCAATCATGGTTAACATTTAAACCATTTCCAACAATCCCCCACATGAGTGAGAATGCCAATGCAAAATGAATGCAAATGCAAAGTTCAGTCCTCAAGAGACAATACTGCATTTGGCTAGGTAGCTTGTGACCTTGAACCTATCCATAGTCAACATTATCGAGTATACCGGCGGCATAGTGGTTATGAAAACCTTGAACTAGTCCTCCATGGTGTATACCGAGACAACAATATTGACACAATATCATTTCAATTCCGTTCGTTCTAACGTTTTGTGTCCTTTTCGGCCTTGCACACCCCTTTGGATTCATAAGTGTATCAATTAAAGCGGCCCTCACTTCACACTTATATAGGTGATTCTTATTTCCAAGTATCCTACTATACTTGACCTCTCCGAGATATCCAAGAATCATTAAAAGTCATAAGACTTAACCTCACCACTTGTAGGTAAACAAACACTCACTGTTCTCAAAGAATAGGTATGATTTCTTTGATACCTATTCGCCCGTGACGAGACTTACTTCTATTAGGGTGCTTCTCGCTATTGCTGCTTTGCGCAATCTTGAGATTCATCAAATGGATGTTAAGACTGCATTCTTGTATGGGGAGTTAGATGATGAAATCTATATGAAGCAACCGGAGGGGTTTGTTGTACCTGGAAAAGAGCACATGGTATGCAAACTACAACGGTCTTTATATGGATTGAAACAAGCGCCTTTGCGTTGGCACTTGAAGTTTGACGAAGTGATGTTGTCAAATGGTTTCAAGATCAACGAAAGTGACAAATGTGTCTATATTAAGAAAACGGGTGACGATTATGTTATCGTTTGTCTTTATGTAGATGACATGTTAATCATGGGTAGTAATTCTAGTGTGATTGGTGAAACCAAGAGGATGCTAAGTATGAATTTTAGCATGAAAGATATGGGCTTAGCTGACGTTATTCTTGGAATTAAGATTCTAAGAACGCCCAATGGAATTGCATTGTTGCAATCTCACTATGTTGAGAAAGTGTTGAGGAGATTCAACGCTTATGAGAAACCTATTGCTAAGACTCCTTGGGAACTGAATGTTCATCTAAGTGAGCACAAGGGGGAACCTGTGGGTCAAGATGAATATGCTAAGATCATTAGGAGTTTGATGTATTTGTCAACCTATTGCTACAAGTCTGATATAGCATGCTCGGTTCACAAGTTGAGTAGTTATACTGCTAATCCAAGTAAAGAACATTGGAGAGCCCTAGAGCGCGTACTGGGTTATTTGAAATATACTCAAAACTTTGCGATTCACTATTCAAGAGAGTCTGCTGTACTTGAAGGGTATAGTGATGCTAATTGGATATCTGACTCCAAAGACTCGTTTTCTACGAGTGGATACGTGTTCACTATTAAGGGTGGTGCAGTATCTTGGAAGTCTAAGAAACAAACTTGTATTGCCAGGTCTACCATGGAATCTGAATTCATAGCTTTGGATAAAGCTGGTGAAGAAGCCGAATGGCTTAAAAATTTCCTCGAGGATATTCCATGTTGGACGAGGCCTGGGTCGCCTGTGTTGATACATTGTGATAGCCAATCTGCTATTGGACGAGCACAGAATATGTTTTATAACGGTAAGTCTCGACATATTCATCGACGACATAATACCGTAAGACATTTGATCTTGAGTGGGGTTATCTCAATTGACTATGTGAGGTCAATAGATAATTTAGCGGATCCGCTGACTAAGAGCATTAATCGAGATCAAATGTATAAACTGTTAGAGGGAATGGGTGTTAAATCCACATCTTAAGGATGATTATAGCGGATACCCAACCTTGCGGATTGGAGGATCCTAAGAGCTTGGTTCAATGGGACAACGAAGTTATAAGAATCCGTGTGTTAAACACTCGAACATACCTATTCCTTGAGAACAGTGAGTGTTTGTTTACCTACAAGTGGTGAGGTTAAGTCTTATGATTTTTAATGATTCTTGGATATCTCGGAGAGGTCAAGTATAGTAGGATACTTGGAAATAAGAATCACCTATATAAGTGTGAAGTGAGGGCCGCTTCAATTGATACACTTATGAATCCAAAGGGGTGTCCAAGGGCGAAAAGGACACAAAACGTTAGAACGAACGGAATTGAGATGATATTGTGTCAATATTGTTGTCTCGGTATACACCATGGAGGACTAGTTCAAGGTTTTCATAACCACTATGCCGCCGGTATACTCGATAATGTTGACTATGGATAGGTTCAAGGTCACAAGCTACCTAGCCAAATGCAGTATTGTCTCTTGAGGACTGAACTTTGCATTTGCATTCATTTTGCATTGGCATTCTCACTCATGTGGGGGATTGTTGGAAATGGTTTAAATATTAACCATTATTGAGGATAAATATTGTTGATTAAATACTTATTATTTAATTAAAATATTTATTGGATGTTAATCTACGCCGTGAGTAGATGAACGTGGTATATTTAATATCTCTAAACCGATTTCTGGTGAGTGAGATATTGTATGCTAAAGGTTGGATGTTGAAGTAGTAATTAACATGTTATTAATTATAATAAATATTAGTTGTCCCACATCGGTTATATGTGGATGATTTGACTAGTATTTAAGGCTATGTCTGTATGGGCTTAATAACTTGTTGGGTTGGTGTGTATGGGTGCCTACGCGCGCACACACACACGCGCGCGCCGCCGCCGCGTCCGTCCGTCCGGACCGGCGGGCTCGTCCCTGGGCCTGGGACTTGGACTTGGACTTGGATCTTGGCAATTGGTGCTTTGGGCTGGTGTTTGGGCCTTATCTTTTTGGACCAACATTACAAGCCCAATTTGATTAATTGTTGAGCCCAATCCGGAAGCCCAGTGTGTGGAAAGCCCGTCGGCAGAGAGACTCTTGGCTGCTGTAACCGTCGGAGACTCTTCACATCCGGCAACCTTTGGTGTCTGAAACCGCCGGCCATCATGGCTGAATTGATGGCGACGAGTCCCTTCACTTGATCGAGAGCTGCTATATATAGGAGCATCCTCATTTGCAGAATTGACACATTCCAAGCAATCTGCACTCCTCTATAGCATTTCATAGCATATCATACACTAGTTTAGTTTTCGTTCCTGTTCAGTTCGCCGGAGCTCGGTTCTGTTTGTGGTGCTACTACAACCGAGACGTCAAGATCGTTTTAACCTTTGGGGATGAGCCGCCTTACCGTGAGCACTATCGGGGCGTATTCTCGTCTTGCGGGCAGAAGTTTTACTTCGGACGATCTTTGGTTTATTCTAAACTTAGTTCTTCAGTTTCATTGTAATACTATAAGTTTGTTCGTATTCAAGTCAATCAATAAAGAAGTATTGTCCATTGTTATCTACACGAGCAAGTACCCGATTCCTAACAAAGACTGCATCAGTACTCTTAACCCCTTGCTCCCCTGCCCTATATTCACTTAGGGTTGCACTAAGCTTCTCAGAACTTTCCACTCCATGACTGTGGACTGCGAAGATCAACTGTCTAGTAACTTCATCGCGCAGCCAATAGCTCTCCCCTACCAATTTGCCTGGTTTCCACCAAAGGGAGCCATCGGTGGTCACCCTTACTGTATAAAGGTTCACTTGATACATACAAAAGCAATAAAAAACTGTGTCAGAAATGTATGTTTTTCTTTTTCTTTTCTCTCACCACTGCTGGTACTTATCTCTTATACATACCTGAGGCTGAGGCATGTCTACCTCAGTATTCTCGTTTCCTACATCAGTATCCTCAGTAACTGCAGTATATACTATTTAAGGGTCAGGTTTCACATGCTAGCTTAAGAAAATATTTCAATTCATCATCTACTAGCCTTGTCATATTTATATATGATATTCTTGAAAATTTTCAATAGCAACCTTCACCAGTGTGTGCAACATAAGATTTTTGCTTTAACATGAAATTCAACAAAGTTGTTAACAAATTTAGCGTGATAAATAGTGGCATCGGCAGATTTATACGGATGGTTTAGGATGTTAAGACAATCTAACACATGTATAAACTCGCACATGTGCCAACCAACCTAGCTAGCAAAAGCAGTAGATAACAAGACTGCAGCTACAATAGTGCATGGTGACTTTATTTATCTAGTAGTTCGGTATGGATAAACCATGAACAAATAAGTCGGTAAATTCATGCTAAATCATGAACAACAAAGAGTAAAAAAAACAATATTGTATCTAACACTCATCTTTGCTATTATGAATATCACTATTATCTAGTGGTAAGGTATGGATAAACTATGAACAACAAAGAAGTTGGTAAATGCATATTAAATCATGAACAAAAAAGCCTTTCAAAAAAAATCATGAAAAAAAAAGAAATTGGTAAATAATGCTACTATATTTAACATTGATTTTTTTGTATAATGAATGCAAAAACAAGACAAATAACTTAAATAATACATTATCTGCATCAATACCATTGGCTACAACTATGGGTGAGGAAAGAAGAACGAAAAATCGAACCGACTAATGAACCGTACCGAACTGTTCCAAAAATATGGTTAACCATACCGTTGGTTTCAGCTTATTTCCTTAAAATTTAAAAAACTAAGAATAACAGTTAGGTTTTTATTTTTATATATAAAAACCGATAGTTAATCGAACCGAATCGAACTAATACTCATTTAAAATTATATGATCTACTTATAGAAAAGGAAATTAAAAATAATTGTGCTGCCAATATTAAGTGAACACTTATATTATGGTTGAGCATACTACATATTTTTTTTTTTCCTAAATCGTCTCATTATATAATCAATTATATTGCTACTTTTATTATCACTATTTACGGTGAAATTATTGTTTTGCTAAAACACATAAATATTAAATCAAAATCTTATTTCAAAATGATAAAGAATCAAAAAATAAATCTACAATTAAAATTTTATACATAAAAGGAGGAAACAAATTGATCAAATGTCACCTTTTTTCATGTTATGATTTATACAAAAATAAAGCTTTCTTTCTTTACAGTTACTGTTGAATAATTGATTAACCGATCCGATTTCAAGTTAACTATTATAGTGGGTTTTGATTTTGATTTTTTACTTTTAGCAGTTAACCAAACTGTTCAAAAATTTAATGGTCGATTTCTTTTTGTATCAAATGATCGATTAACCGATCCGTAGCTTCAACGGGCATGAATTTTTGCACTCCAGTATCCACTAAAGGTACAAGTACAAGTGTATCATCAACATCTAAGATCAACGTGCAAAAATTACAATCCAATGCAATTATTTTGATAACCCAACCATAAAATTCTGAGGTGAGGTAATGTATTGTTTGTAGCTGGAGTTAAATGGATTCGGGGACGAGAGAGAGAGAGAGAGGCGTTTAGAGCATGTGTAAAGTGTAGGGGAGGGTACGATTAGACAACCATATATTCCCCCCCCTCCCTCTTTTAAGCTTTACTTATTCAATAAGAATACTTGCATATGCAATTTTCTACTATTATTTAGTCATAGTATTTTTACTATATTATCGGTTTAGGGACATATAATTATTTGCGTTCTTTATATATTTGTAAAATATATATGATTTACCTCCCCTAAAATATAGATTTTTTTTATGTTTGAGCTCTTTTGTTTTTTTCTTTTTTCTTTTTTTTTGGTGTGTATATAGTCTCAAATTTTTGAAATACAATGATGTTATACTTAAAATATTAACATTTTCAGGTGTTAATAGAGTATAATTAAAATATTATTTTATCTATATAATTCAACTAAATATTTATCTTTGTGTATCTCTTACACCAAACTATAAACTTAACAAACGCAAAAATAAATTAACATGACAAATAATTATATTTTAGCATAAAACAATGAATGATCTTCATAATACAGTATCTCAAAAATGAAAATCATTGTGGGTCCACATCTACTCATTCCTTAAACATTGAAATGGTATTGGAAAATATCATCACAGCTTAAACATTGAAATGGTATTGAAAAATATAGAGTCAAGAATTTGCATTAAAAAGTGAACGATTTTAGAAAATACTTAATGTAGATGTTACGTATGAAGTTTAATTTTTATTGATGATTTTGGTGCACTACATATATACATGCATGTATAAATACTTGTCATTATACTTTAAAAAAGAATCATATGAAACAACATAATTTTAATTAGAATTATATTGTTAATTGGTTCGCAGTCATTTAGTGGTATGGATAGTTTCTAGTACTTGGTTGAAAACTAAAGTAATCTAAAATCAATGCTATCTCTATGTGTAACAAAATTAATTTCTAAAGGGGTCGTTTGGTATGCATATACGTATATCAGGTATGGGTATCATATCAATATGACTTATATCCATATAAGTTTTCCTCAAATCAACGCAGTGATCAATCATATTTAGGTCTCTGGATATTGTGGATTACTAATCCACATACAAAAACTTGCTTCGATATCTTGAGCAGATTTATGCAATGTCCTTGTAGATTAACTATTTCCCCCTTCTATTGCACGACTCATTGCTACATAGTTAATTGAAGAAACTCACATCAATGTGATCCACCAAGAAATGAAACTCCATAACAACCTCATGATGTGCCAAAACTATTAATTAGACTAGCTCAGAAAATGCTCTTATTTTTGAAAACATCTTATTTTGATAATCTATTTCCAATATTACTGTTATTTCATCATTTTTCTAGACAATAATTCTATTCTAACATACTATGTCTGGACACACGTGCTTAAAATAGGAAAAAAATGGTCCGATTGCCTTCAAAATTTCCTTCCTATTCGGACCCACTTCTGAAACATCGATCTCACGCGCACCCGCTCCTAAATTTTAATCTCATCCACACCCAACTCCTAAATTTGTGAATTTAAATTAGGATGAAACTTTATAATAAGAAGCTTCTTAGTCCCTCTGTCCCATTTATAAATGGCCAGTATTCCTTTTCAGGATGTCCCACATAAGTTGGCCAATTTAATTTTTGAGCCAAACAACTTTTCCTTGTTAAATAATAATATTTTACACTACTCCATTGTTACACTTTCACCCATAAAGCAAAACAACTTTATTTGACTATTAAAACAATAAATTATTCTATAAAACTCCACCAAACACATTTTTTTTATCTCTAATTTTTTTTTCCTTAATATCCGTGCCGAAAAGAAAGTTGTTATTATAAATGGGACGGAGGAAGTATATCTTGAACTTCGGAAGTAAATCACGCTTGATTTTGTATCCTACAAGCACGAAAATCTTTCAGAAGGGTATTGTCTAGTTTAGTCATTGAATCAGTGATGGCAATTAACTAAACAGACTCATTTTGAGTTGTGTACACCCATTGAGGTGCATAATAAAAGTGCATGATAAAAGAACATCGTGATAAATTGTACCATTGACATCCTTGGAAGCTTCTTTGACCATAAATTATCTTTTGAACACCCCCTTGGCAGCAGCAACACACGAACTTTTTCCAACAAATGGACCAACAACAACATGAGGCGTCAGAACATCAAATCTGGGAAAATATAATAACCTATTCTCAGACAGAAAATCAACATCGTTACAGAATCATAAACAAACAAAAAGTACAACCATGCTCAAGGCCGTACCTTTAAAAAGAACAACTACATAACCAATCCAATGCTACCAATAGGTATAACCCCATTAAAAAAGATGAAATGACCATAAGAGAGTGAAAGAGTGTTAACGGCGAGTAGTGAGGTTGGCAATGAGAACTCACATTTCACGGATCACAAATCAAAGAGAGAAGTAAAACAATTCGATTTATAGGTTTTTGGTGAAAGTAAAATTCTTTGAGGAGAAGAATTGGGGAAGAAAATGTATAGAAATTTGCATAAAGATATTCACGATAAGGCAAAAGAATTGGAGTTTGCCAAAGATATCGATGTAGTAACAAGGGTCGTGCTTAGGAAATCACTTCCCCAAAAGCGGCAAGTTACATGAGGAAATCATCAACGACAGTCTATATTTCCGTCACTCATAGCTGGAGAGTGAACAGTAGGAAGGTTCAAATTTCAATTGTAATTTGAATTGGAAATGAATAGTTATTATTGGAAATTGAATTAATTGAGCATGATTTTGTTTGTATATGTAGAATAACTAACTCACACACACATGCAAGAAATAAAAGACACACAATTTACGTGGTTCGGAAAAAGGTGCCTACGTCCACGGAGAAGATGATCGGAGCTTCACTATTACCACACCGGAGAGATTACAACGTAGAGCTTTGAGCTCAAGAACCCTAGCTGCGCTTAACTCTCCCTACCTCTCAATATTCTAGGGTTTCACAACTCTCAACATGGAAATGTAAAACACTCATCGAATACAAGTACAAGAATACAACTTATATACATGCAATAGAGCGATCTCGATCGTCCAATCCAACGGCTGAAATGAGATCCAAAACCAACTAGGAAACTAGGTTAATTACATAACCACGACATTTAGATATTTGCAATCTAATCCCTTTACCATGTAGATTTCTAATTCAACCCCTTCATAATACAAGCACGTATCAACAGTCTAATGCTGGAAAAGTAGTGGAGAAATTATTGATTACTACAATAATATTTTCTTCTTAAAACTACACGCATGGGGATAGTGGAGGTTTTGGGATGCGTGTTGTATGGGCAAATTCCTTGAAAATTGGGCGGCTGCATGAAAATTGAGCGGGAAATGAATAGCAAATTATTTTGCTTTAATATAGTATAGATAGATGCTTGATAATTATGAAGAGGGAGAACTTCACTGCCACTTCTTCAAGAAATACACTCCCTCCTATCGTCGTTGTTTCTTCTTTTGCTGCCATAACCAATTAATTGATCATTCTCATCTTTTAGAACAAAGCCCATACCAATTTTTGTCGAAGATAGGACAGCCCATTGATTCGAGTCGAAAGACTCGAAACCAATTTGACAAATGCTCGCATCTTAGTTGGTCATGTTGGTTGGTGTTGCTCCCGATTGCTTGATTTTTGGACTATATCAACTTTCAAGAAGGAATTAATTTGTGACTTTTTATTTGTGTTTGACTCACTGCATTTTCAAATTATTTGTTTAGTTAGATTAAATAAGTCTTAATTGAATAATATATACTAATCCAGCATAATTACAATTGAATGTTTTGTTATCCGTATTCTTATTTACGAATTGAATGATAATTTTATCATCCAAAATTTGAACAAATAATTAATTAATCATTTCATACAATCAATCATATCATATGCAATATCGACATTCGTTCGGTCGTTCCCTCCGTGTCGGCAGCAATTAGCCATTGCATTTAAAAATCCAGCCATAGCTCTATAATATTTTCGAGTTTAATATTTATTTATTGGAAAAAAAGCATGGAAACCCTTACCTTTTTTCAAATTTCGGATTTAAACCAAACCTTTTAAAATTCGCAAATCAATATATGACCTTTTAATTTGATGCAATTGGCACTCGACGGCTATTTTCCCCAATTTCTGTGCTGACGTGGATCCCAGAAATACCTACATGACAAATTCCTCCGATAAGCTCAACAACACCGTTTATCACCCCTAAAAAACGACCGCGTTTCACAACAAAATAACTTAAACCAAATTATTTAGGGCAATCGGGCTTCTTCTTTGTCATTCTGCTCTCACAGCTTTCTTCTTCATCATTCTTCTCTCAGCTTTCTTCTTCCTCATTCTTCTCCATTTCTATCTTTTCTCTCATCTTCAGTGTCGATTCTGCAATGGCTTCTTCATCTGCTGCGCAATCTAGATCGCGGACCGATCCCGAACCTCCGACGTGGCTATGCACATGCGACCCACCTCAGCCGGCTCTTTGGACTACTTCAAACAGCGAGCAGAACCTGAGAGACGCTACTGGTATTGTCGTCGGAGAGGGCGGGTACGTACAAATAATCGCAATTCCTATTTCAATTAAGCTGCAAATTTGTGGGCAATCAAAGATAGAATTTTTATGTTGTTTTTGTAGTGGGGTGACTGTCACTTTCGGCTTTGGATTGATCCGGAATTGACCACGCACTACAAGGATGTTATCCAAAAACTGAAGGTCGAAAAGGAATTGGCTATGGAGCAATTGCTTCGAGAGAGAAAAAAAATAAAAATAATGAAGAGGCAGAGGCAAAAGAGCTATCAAATCTAAAACCCGTTTCTGTTGAAAATTTGAAGCAATTGGTGAAGAATATGAAGACTATTGAAGGCAAGATTAAGGGGTTGTATCTTCTATTTGTTGTTGTGGGACTTTTGCTTTTGTTTTTTAAGGCTTAGGATAGTTGTTGCAGTTGGGAGTTTATTGTAGTAGGTATTGAATTGTAGTGTAGTTGGGTGTAGTTGGAATTGAATGTAGTGGTTGTGGTTATTATAATGTAGTTGGAGTTGATAGTTGCAGATGTTGTTGTGGTTATTAAATGTTGCATATTGTGTTGTTGCAATTGCTTGTTATCTTGCTCGAGTTAATTAGTGGTATTTTGCTGGAGTTAATTTCTTGTATACATGAACTGAAACATGCAATGCAAGAATATATGAAATGAACTCACAAACATGCTACAAGATATGTAAGAATTAACTCAAAAACAATCAAAATGCTGCTCACAAACATTCAAGAATATAGAGCTGTAAAACACAATCAACTTGTACTCTTAATCTAGAAGCATGATTCATTAACACCTCTTTCCACAATAACAAAATCCAATCACTGTACTTGAACAAAAAGGTTAGGATCATCACTGGTTGATGTTAGAGAAACTGACAGAATATATTCCATATTTTAACAAAAAGGTCAGGATGATCACCCTTAAATTTCATTCATAGATACAAAATACATAATAAAATGTCTGAATCTGAGTTTCCAAGAGTCACAATCACTGTACTTAAACCAACATACCAAACTAACTGAGCCTTACCAGTCACATTAAAAGAGATAAAGAGTGTACTGGCTTTACAAACCAAACAAGATCAAAAAGGCCTATAAAATAGCATGTGCAGATGTAGAAATGAGATTTACAAAAGAGGCCAGAATATTCATAAGTCCAAAAAAGCATATTTTCCCCTAGATTGAGCCCTACTTTCTTGTGTGGAAGGGCCTTCATCTCTAGTAACAATGTTGTGTGTAGAGTGTTGGGCAGCTGCTTTTCTTGGTCTTCCTCTAGTCTTAGAGGTTCCTGATCCTTCTCTTTGCTCATGTGGTGGTTGAGGTGGATACTTTCTTGGTCTCCCTCTTTTTCCCTGAAAGATGAAACAAGACTCAATAGTTGCAGAAATTTCATTAAAACCAGGAAAAGGTAGTTTGGATTAGACCTTTGGAGCATCTGGTGCCTTTGGATTTGTACATGTCTTGTTGTTGTGGCCCTTTTGTTTGCAATTCTGACATGTCATGACAAGCCCCCACCTCTTCAGCTTGTTTGGATTCTTTGGATCTTCCTCAGGGGCTTTTTTTCTCCTATTCTTCTTTGGCCTTCCAGGCAATTTTTTGATTTTTGGGGGCTTCACAGCATATCCCTCAACTTCAGGCCACATTTCTTCTGAAACCAGAGGCTCAATTGCATGCTTGTATCCAAGTAGATATCTGTCAACACTATAGTAAGGGTGTACAAAGGCAACAGGATCTCCACCCTTGAATTTAATTGCAGCACAAGCATGGGCGTATGGAATGCCAGTCAAATCCCAACTTCTACATGTGCAAGCTTTGTTCTTGAGGCTCACCACAATGTCTTACCACTCAAGCATACCTCAAACTTATCATACATGTTAGGAAACACATAAGCTCTTGCACTCTGAGCACCATATTCTTCCAGTTTACTCATAATAGCAGGACACACTACATAATCATCTGCACAGATCAACTTAAGTTTGTCTACTTGCCTAACCATAAGGTCTCTCCTGATTTGCTCACACATATGGATTATGTGCATTCCCCTAGTAGCCACAAACCATTAAAAGTTTCAGCTATGTTATTGTCAATCATCTCACTACATGACCCTAGAGTCAGAAAACACTTACAGAACCTCTTAACATCCCTTGCAACAAAATCTTCATAAGCCATCTGGTTTTTTGCCTTGAGTTCTTCCAAATTCTGTTTGTACTCCTGTTCATAGGTGCTTCTTGCCACTCTCTAGAAAATGTTCTTCAAGCTTGTGCCCTTATGCTGCTTTTTCCAGTTCATGTAGACATGTCTGGCACAATTCCTATGCTCAGAGAGAAGAGCTAGCTTACTCACTGCATTCATCAGTCCCTGGATGACAAGAGAAATACAAAGTCAGATCAAAAAAACTCAAGGGGAAGTAAACTAAGATAAATGTTACCTTTTGTTGATCACTGACAAAAACCCAACCATTTCCATCTGTTATAGCCAGATCATCAAGGAGAATTTGTAAAAACCATGTCCAACACAGCTCATTCTCCACTTCTACAACAGCCCAAGCAATTGGGAACATTTGATTGTTCCCATCCTGAGATTGAAAATGAGATAAACCAAGTCAGAATACACCACAAATTGAGATACACAAAAACATGAAGCAAAAATAAAACACTTACCTTGCCAACTGCAGCCAGTAGGATTCCCCCCAAGTATGTCTTCAGAAAACATCCATCAAGACCAATCACTTGTCTACAGCTCTTCTTGAACCTTTCTCTCAAGGCACTGTGGCCTATATATAAACCCTTGAACACTGTTCCCTCATCCAAATGCAGAAGATATCTTCCATCCCTGTCTACTCTAATGAGCTCAGCTACATACCTTCTAAGTAAGGCATAATGACCCTCCACAAATCCTCTAATCTGCCTTTGAGCTATTGCTCTTGCTCTATACAATCTATCTTTCCCAGGTATAGTCAAAAAACTTTTCCTAATCTTTTCTGCTAGTATGCTGATAGGCAGATTAGGATAGACTCTAAACACATTCAAGTAGTGATCTGCTATCCATGTTGAACTCATGAGCCTATTATTTGTCTTCCTTCTGCATTTGTATTTAGGATAGTAGGTCTTCACACAGAAATAATCATCAGCTTGTACAAGAGAGGCATACACTCTCCAAGGACATCCTGCTCTACATTTGGCTTGGCAAACAGTCTTGGTGCATTTCTCAATTTTAATATGAATGTCATGTGCTATGGCATTATCAGTCAAAGCCTTCCTGCACTGAAAGCCATCCTCAAATCTCATGCCAAGTTTTATCTCAAGTAGCTTAGCTTTCACCCTTGGATCATAACTTGACCTGAACTTCTTGCTTCTAACACCATCTGCATCTTCATCTGTTGAATCCGAGCACACCTCACCATCACTACTTGCATAATCAGACTCACCATGCTCCACTCCTTGATTAAACCCTAAGCCAATCTGAGGTTTCTTATTTACTAAATCAAATACATCCTGTTTAGCTTTCACTTTCTGCCTTGCTGTCAAATACTCTTCATCATCAGAGGCCAACTCAGAATCATCTAACTCATCATCCTCAGATTCACCATCCCAAGGCTTAAAATCTCCATCTTCACTAAACTCATCCTCAACATCAGCATCATTCTCAACATCAGCATCTCCCTCATTCTCAACATCAGCATCAACATCATTCTCCTCAATAACAACACTTTTATCAGCTAAATTATCATCCCTCTTGCCACCCTCTACATAGAAATGTAAGACTCTTAGATTTCGATTAAGCAAGGCCAGCATTTGCATCACATCATTATCATTTCTCCAAACCCTATATGACTGAGACCTAGGAATCTTATAGCAGATTCTTTCCCAACTAGCATACCCTAATTTCTCAACTAACTTCGCAGCATCAAAATAACCAAATTTATCTTGATCTAAGTGAAATGTCCCCTCACATTCACCTCCAACATACACATCTAAACCATTTAAATTCACAAACTTCCCATCATGATGAACATACACAGCAAATAAGAAGCTGAAAATAGCAACCAACAACATGATATTAGACATGCAAATAGCAAATAAACCCTAAACCCTAAAAAAGTCACGAATTTCAGTCGTTTCATACCCAAATAACAAGCTAAAAATTGCAACTAAACAAATAATTTCACGAAAATGGTCTAAACCCAAACTACCCTGATTCAAAATGTGTAAATTGAACCGATTAAAAATAATTCCTCATTCTGAACCACACAAAAAACCCTAAATCAGACAAAAGCACATATATAAACCCTAAATCTATCCAAAAGCACATCATTAAACCCTAAAGCACATAAACTATTCATATTGTAAACGAATCGGGACCTACATGTCCTCCATTTTTTCTTCTTCGTCGCTATCTGGGACCACTTGAGCAATAAGATAAACTGGACACTGACAAAGATGAAGAATTTTATACTTTATCAGCAGATTCGAGCAATTTTTTATGCTAAATCATCGAAATAAGCAGAAGGAAGGGAATCAAATGTGTTTGTCGCAAAAGAGAATTAGGGATCCCGTTTGTTGCGTTTTGAGTTGTATGAAGAATCCCGTTTCTTTCATAGATCTCATTAAGGAAACAATGTCGTTTCCTTAGTTGCTTAAGCGACGTCGTTTTTGCATCTGAAACAAAATAATACACGTAGGCAAACATTTTACCACGTAGGCAAAAAATTTAACACGTACGCATCCTTTTTGATCGGAGATGATCGTCGAGTGCCAATTGCATCAAATTAAAAGGTCATATATTAATTTGCGAATTTTAAAAGGTTTGGTTTAAAACCGAAATTTGAAAAAAGGTCAGGGTTTTCCATGTTTTTTTGCCTTATTTATTTAATTTGTCATACACGTGCCTCAAATTTTCACCCTTCAGCCAGGCTCAAGCTATCTTGCCGGCTGCAATCATGCCAACTCATTATCGGGTTGGCTCTTGCATTAATTGACTCGAGCCAGCTATTCGATGCTCTAATTTTGTG
Source organism: Schizonepeta tenuifolia (assembly GCA_029490685.1). Taxonomy (NCBI): domain Eukaryota; kingdom Viridiplantae; phylum Streptophyta; class Magnoliopsida; order Lamiales; family Lamiaceae; genus Schizonepeta; species Schizonepeta tenuifolia. Next base: position 28,222,633 of record CM055958.1, read on the forward strand.
GGGGACGGAGGAAGTACATTTTTAAAGGAATTAAAAATTGAGTCATATAGTTACCACAACTATTGCGCAACAATAAAAAAGTAAATACTCTCTTTGTCCCGGATTAGTATACTTTCCCTTTTTTAGCTATCCCAACTTATTACGGTATTTCCTTTTCAGGACATATCTTTTACTTTCAATATATTTATTCTTATAAAGTCTCTTCATCCACTTAAAATATCTCTACCAAACATTTATCTACTTTTCTTAAAACCTATGGACGGCCCCCGCACCATACTAAGTGGGAACGGAGGAAGGTATAGATAACCGAAAATTGACTAGACTATTTTAAGGGCAGTAATGTAATGCTATAAACACACATGCACTAAACAGTTTCTCCGAGTAAAATGCATGGCGCACACACCTATGTTCTCTAAAACTTGCGCACAAAACTTCCCTATGTTTTTGAAATGGCATAAAACACTCATATGCTTTGTTGAAGTCTGCATGGAAAACTAACCCCATGAAAAGTAACGGAGCGTGAATTCACTTGCGCTCCATGAGATTTGTTCATGTTTTTATGCTTTTAAGATGTGTAAATGGTCCAAAATACCCCAAATATATTCTATAAAACAATATTCATGTTCCTTGCTCCATTACACACATGAAAAATAAAGTTATTCTGTTAGGAAAAAAAAACACAAATGATTGAAACAAATTCCATGGTACTGGTAGATAGAGCAAATCGTAAGTATTTGAGAATTAGTCTTCATTTTATGCTCTTATTAAAAGCTCCACCAATTACGTTCCCTCGTGAAAATTAATTATATACAATAACAATGGTGTTGGTTTATTGCATGTAATTCATATTGCTGCACGTAGTTTAACTCATAAAGATGCCATCTTTTTTCTACTCCATATTAAACCACACGATCTTTTAAGTTTCATCTATTTCAATGTACACAATTCAATATCAGCCAAATTAGATTTTTTTACCATCCACATAGCATTCTCTATTGTCCTTAAGCCAACAAGTTTAACTTTTTAACATCTTACAAAAAATAGATACACACTTATAATCCAACTTAAATGTCATTTTAAATCCCTAATAACAATTACTAACACTAATTGACAAGCTTATAACGCCAATAATAAGGATGCACAATTATGATTTAAGGTGAATAAATAGGAATAGAGGGATGCATGAGATACCACGGAACCTTGAGAATTTTCGAATCTATATCGAAATTAATATTAGATAAATAAAAGGATTAATTCAAAAAAAAAAACATTTACAAAAAGGATAAAAACAATAATATTTTAACACATTGGAGTATATAAAGTTCAAAATACTTAAAAAAAATATATTATCTAAATATAAATAGGGAGAAATGAGATAATAACAATTATCTAGATAAAAGTACTAAATTGTAGCAACAATTTTAAAACATATAAAATCTAACAATTGTATACTACTTTACCCTTTTTTATTTTTTCCCTCCCTTTCCTATTATTATTTATTCTACGATTTTGCAATTTAGTACTTTTATCCATTTCTCCCATTTAATTTATACGTCATTGTTTCTCGTCCATAATTATACTACACATCTTCTAATATTCCCTCATTTCTTACACTTCCAACAAAATACCAGATTTTAATATAGAATAATAATACATATTATATTACTAGTTTTTAATAATTTACAATTTAGTTCCATGTGATTCCACATTTTTAATTTTGTGATTTTACTTAAAGATGAATTTTTATGTGCTTCCATATTTTTAATTTTGTGGTTTTACTTAAAGATGAATAATTATGTGATTCCACATTTTTAATTTCGTGTTTTTACTTAAAAATGAAAAATTATGTGATTCCACATTTTAAATATTGTGGTTTTAATTTAGGATGAATATTAGGTGCTTCCGCATTTTTAATTTTGTGATTTTACTTAAAGGTTAATTTTTATGTGCTTTCACATTTTTAATTTTGTGATTTTGTTTGAAGATGAATATTATGTGATTCCCCATTTTTTATTTTGTGTTTTTACTTAAAGATGAATATTTTGTGATTCCACAATTTTAATTTTGTGATTTTTGTTATGGATGAATATTACTTAAAGAACTAAGGGTATAAATGACCTAAATTGCTAGATTTTGTATGTTTTAAATTAGTTGCTAGAATTAGAAAAAAAAAATATTAACATTGCTAGAAAAGTGGATTTTCCCATATAAATATTGGTAATGGAATTTGGTGCATCAAATCGCACATGAATCTACTGCAAGGGATTCTAGCCCTGTAGCCTGTAGGTAATGTTTCCCGTGAAAATCACCAAATTGTGAAACATGGGTGTAAGACGGAAGACACGTGAGCACATTAACTGAACGGCCTTAGTGATTAATTAACGTTCAAAGATGGAGGGGAGGAGGGGAGAGTGTGCATAGTGTTTAATGGGAAATTCTTGTATACATTTTATGCAATTTCAAGAATATATGGGTACTTTGTGCAGGTTTCAAAGAAAATAAGGGTACACCATGTCCATGCATACTCCAGTTTCCCCTCCCCTCATAAAACAGGCGCTGATAAATCTCAATGAAGGAAGGAGGAGTAACAGTAGTAGTAGTGCTAGTTAACATTAACAACAAAATAAAAGTAGAAAGAACTAATGGGGAGTCGGGGTGAACCACAGAGGCGGATGGGCAATCCTTTCACCTTGAGATGGAGATGGATAAAAGCTGCAAGGAGACACGGTTTGCGTTTGAGAGGATCACCTTCGAGACACTAGCGCGCCCGCTGCTCAGATTGATTTCCGGATTGGGCAATTCGTCGACGGGCGGGAGGTCTATGCGGCGGCCAGAGAGCGGACTTGTGAGTTTCGCGGGCGTTGAACAGAGCAAGCTAGCCGTGCGACGACCCGACGAATCTGGTGCCGTCTTCCAAGGCGAATCCACCGTCGAAGCTATGTTTTTTCTTCTCTCCAATGCTGTAGAAGTTGTGGATCATGTGTCCGCTGCGGCTGTCTCGGCCGGGAGCTAGCATCAGCCAAGGCGACGACGCTTCTCCCATCGTGCTCATCAGCATCCGACCGCCTATCGATCTCAACATACGGCCACCGCCGCCGCCCCTTGCGAACATACTACGGAAGATTGAGGAGCAACGCATCAGGGCCCCTTACACAACATAAGTTCACTACTATATTTTATTCACCTAATTTACTTGGGCCCGACTCCAATCCAAAACAATATGGGCTCCGATCTATTTATCCATTTAACTATTCTTAAGGCCTGTTTGGTAAGTTATAAAATACACTAAATTAAATAGAAATGTTAATATACACCATCCGTTCACGAAATGGTTGTCACATTGTGAACGATACAGGTTTTAAGAAAATGGTAGTTAATAGTGAATTATAGTGAGTGGAGTAAGGGTCGCGCAATAAATGTGAGTGAAGTAGTAAATGTGACAATCATTTCGTGAACAAACTTAAGTAGCAAAAGTGACAACCATTTCATGGACGGAGGGAGTATAAACTAAGTTTTAAAAGTAGACTAGTGTATTTGGGAATTGACTTATAGGAAAAAAAAACTCTTTATACAAAGAGTATTCATAATGAGAGTATTTGAGAATTAAAAACTTATAAAAAAACGGTAATGATATTCGGAAACACTGTGGCCAACCACATGCGTAAAAAAAAAAGTTAATTGTAAAAATGAAAATAATCACATTTCCCCTCTAGGATTTATGCTTTCCAATTAGGGTATATTTCCATTTTCAAAATCTATATGACCATTTTTAGCTTATGTGGCTAGCCACAGTGTGTGCGAATATCATTATTAAAAAAAACACTCTTTATGCAAAGGAATAGTGAAAACTGACATTAATTACGAATTGGGAGAAAAATATCTAGGTAGTATAACTAAATTACAATATAGAAAAATATTAATCACAAAAGTTTATAAAAAAAATATTTTAACTAATATAGCATAAAAAGTTAGTAAGTTAAATCAACATAATTATCCTTATCTTGCTTGATTTTATAGACAAATCGCACACTAAATTTATTAAAATTTACACTCAAATGTTTGGAGCCTAAATCTCAATATTTTACAAAATAAAATAATAATATAATATAAATATATCAATAAAAATATACAACAATTAAGAAAATTATTACTTCTAAGTAATAATACTATAATAAAAATATTAATTGAATAACCAAAAAAATTACAATTTTAAAGCTACGGAACCTAAAGAGGAAATGTGAAAAATTTAGAGACACATCTACCATCAAATACACATTTATCAATTTATTTAATATAGATATACGTACATTTACATATAAAAAAAAGTTTGGAATAAACATAAAATTTCAGAGAAGAAGTTGTCTTATCCTTGATCCAAAGATTATACTATAGTGCGAGAGATAAATCCGACTACAATTCCTTTACATTTTTTCCGTAAGACATCGAGTAAGTAGATCAATAATTGTTGAATTTTAATTTCATTGTTCAAAATTAATTGAGTTAGAAGTATAATTATTTTCCATATCTAGCTAGTCAAATTGGAAGATGAAACTTTGGCGTTTTCTTAATTCAATTGTTTCTTTCTTTTCTTTTGAGGAAATTAATTCAATTGTTTCTTGAGTATGAACAATGGGTTCATTTTGTGATTCCTCTCTCATTCTTCATGTTGTCTACCTAACTCATTTCTCTCGTGATTACTGAATCGGATTATTTTATATTTTACTCTCTCTGCCCCGTTTAATAAGTCTCATTTTGTCATTTGGGTGTCACATTCAATAAGTCTCATTTTCTTATTTGGCAAAGATTAATACACTAAAATCCACTTTATGTCACACTCAAACATGAATAGTGTTGTTTATTTTATTGTTGTAATGCCCCGTAAATTCCTTACGTTCTTAAAATTTTAAAGTTAATTAAATAAATAGCTTTGCACGCCTAAGTTTACGATTTTGAATTCTAAGACTAACGGTCGAAAAGTTTTTAGTTCGTGAACTCAGAACGGAAAACCGTCTGATTTTTACATTCACGAAATTGCAATACGAACTCGCCCGAGAAAGTTCGTTTTTATGTTTTTCCGGACAAAACTCGGACTGTGTCGTCCCGGGTTTTTGTCAAAATAAATTTTGTAAATTTATTTTCCGATTAAGTTTCGTACGTTAGAATTTTAGGTCAAATCGGATCGCGACGATTTTGTGCCGAGCGACGTTTCGCGTCGAACATTTTCCGTAACGTCGGACCGCGCCGGAAAAGCGCGTATTCTTTTTCCCTTCCCTCATCCAACCGACATCACCTCCCTTTAGTTAGATTTTTAGGTGTTTTTATTAGTTATTTAAGGGACACCTAATGCAACACTATTCCTACTTTACACCTCATTGTATCTTATACTATAAGTTAACAATTAAAACATTATTTCTCCTTCCCTCCCACACAAAAGGGCAGCACCACCTTCTTCCCCTCCCATCTTCATTTTTCCATCATCCATTGAAGAGAGCTTCAAGAACACTAAGAAGATACACACAAGTCTCAATCCCTCCATTCAAACCTCTTACTTTCTTCATTAATTCTTAAGGTAATTCCCTCCTCTTAACTTCTATCCAATTGGATTTCTTCTCTTTTATTTTCCTTCTTGATCGAAAATAAAGGTATTGGATTAGATGAATTGATCTTGGAATAATGAAATTGGATATCTTAGATAAGTTAATTAGGGTTTAGGATTGAGTAAAAATCAAGAACCCTAAATCCCCATTAATACCGAATTTTTAGGGTTATTAGTAGAATTTTTAGTTTTCTTCATTTGATGATTGATTCATGCCTAAGAGATGTTTAATTAGTGATTAGAACGAAGAGGAATCGAAAGCCCTATGTTTTTGTGAAATTCAATTAGGGTTTGAGTTGAAATTGGGGGTTTATGCATGTTAGTTGGAATTTGTTTTGCATTTGATTAATTGATGATATAAGAGGATGATTAGTGAATAAATGTTGTTAATTGGAGAAGAAAATCACCCCCACAATATATGCATGAAAACCGAAAATTATAGGGTGATTAGGGGTTTCCATGTGTTGATGTTAATTGATGATTTGTTAATGGAATATAGTTGCTTTTGATGTCAAGTGATTATAGGAATTTATTTAGATTTTTCTAAAAATATTCGTCGTAACGTAAGAGACGAAGATCATGTTATAAGTTGAAATATAATGATGTTATGACATGATTGCATGCATAGAAGTGATTCTCGTTAGATGTAGATTGACGTCGTAAAATTTGAACGGAATCCGACAACTTTAAAAAAATGCGTAAGAGACGAACCTTTAGTCGTAACTAATAATCGAGAAGTCGAATGAGAATTCTAATTTGATATTATTGTCTATGATGGACTTGAGAACAACTTTCTAGTTGATGTCATAAGCTTTCTAGTTGTTATAATATGAGCTATAGTTATAGTCGAAAACTAGAACGCGTTTTGAATAATTTGTTGGTTTAGTAATTGTTAGTTGAGAGCTGACGTTTAGAACGTCGTGCTTTTGAGCGAGTTTTGAGAAGGAGTTCGTCACGTACGGAAGTACGTGATGACTGCCTTGAGGGTCCAGTTTCCAAAGTTTTTGAATTCGAGAGCTTAGAACGAACCTAAGACGTTATACGTCGAACCTATCGAGCAATTAGGGTTTTCGCGGCAGTTTTGCGACCCTCGCTGGAAACTGTAATAACTTTTAGCTCGTTTATCGGATTTGCAATCCGTAAATTGGAGCGTAATCTAGACATCCCAATCTTTCCAGTGGTACAGGGCTCATCCCCTGTTTCCAAATCCTCTGTTCTGGACAGCCTCCAGAGTTACTGGATTGTGCAGTGAAATTTCAGTTTCAATCCTTCTAAGTTGTTTTGTTCGCAACTTAGTTTCTTTCGATCGTTTAAGCCGTTTTATCTGACGAATATCTCCCTACTGACCCTAGAGTCAAGTACAGGACCTTGAGTGATGAAAACCAATCGAGATCTTATCTCTTATTCGTTCAAGTAAAGAAGTAGTTAAGTGAGAATTTCATAAGTCGTGAAATGAACTAAAACGTAAATCGCCTAAGTTGATTCTTTCCAACTTGGCTCCTTATAATCTTTAAAGTCGTATTAAGTTACCGACTACCCTCTCTACTGACCCGAGAGTCGAGTATGAGACCTTCCGAGTTCTAACGAGATTAGTATGAGTCTCGTTCCCGTTTAAGTAAAACAAATCTAGTAAGCGTGCAAATGCCTAAAGAATGAAACAACTAAAACTTATTTCGATTCTCTTTGATCGATTATCTTTTACGACCCATGTTGAAGTATTATTGTTTTACGATGAAGGAGGAAGCCAACTGTGAAGAAAGGTCGGTAGATCCGAAGTTTGGAAGCTTTTGCTTTTAAGTTCTGTATAACAAGGTGGGCTTTTATATACAAAAATAAAACGAGCAATGCTCAGAAAATCTTTCTTTATCGCTTTGATATCTGTGTTTTCAAAGTGATATTATGGCATGAACTATTTTATGTTTTATGTGAGTTCTCTTGTATCTATCTGAGTCAACATTCGTATTTTCCAGATTTAGAGTTAATCTAACTAGATTAACTAACGATCGGCTCTGAGTTAGCTGCTAAGTGCTTTCCAAAGTTAGTGCACTTTGTAACCTGTGGTGTATGTGATATCCTGTTGAGGGGTACCAGCCACGGTGAATTAGAATTGGTCAAGATTGAACGTAACATACCAGAAAAATGCTTGCAAGCTAATTTGAGAAAAGAGTCAGAAAATGTTTAGTAGACGTGGGCCCGTTTTAATAAAACCCCGACGTGCTACGAATTATGAAATGCCATATTTATCTATACTTATGATTATGATTTCGGCATCGTGCCCACTAAGTACGTTTGTACTTAGCCCTACATTGTTTTCTAAATGTGCAGGTTGAAGCGACGGTGAGCGGCGACGGTTGATGTTGAGTTAAAGGATAGGATGCTTAGTTAGAACCCTTCCGTTGCCAAACTCTGAATAATCTTTTGAGATGTATCTTTGAAACAATACACTGTAGTTAAGTCTGTAAATATGAACTTAGCTTCTTTTGTGTACTTTTGTCGAGTAATCCTTAGGGATTAACTCTTTCTTATTTATATTCAAGTCTTGTTCATGGTTATTTATGCCTTTCATGTATGTTTAGTCAGTTAGCCCCCTTCTTCCCCGCTTCTTTAATCCAACCCCAGTCGCACCCCGGCTTCTGCTCTGCTTATGTTATTTTTGCTGCAAAATGGTGCAAACCATTGGAAATGATCTAAAGAACGTAACCAAGTCATATCGTGAATGTAGTTGATACGACTTTTGAGAATCTTAAATGTATCGACACTTGTAGAAGAAAATTTATCTTGGGCTTCAAAAATATTTTATTTAGTAAGAACACAGCCCAAATGGGTATTCATTGGAAGAAAGTAAATTAGACATTTATTTTGGCTCTTTCCTATATCATACGATAATAACTGTGGTTACCTTCAGCAAATAGAGGGGAAAAGGGTAGTTCTGTAAATAAGCTGAAAACTCAGTTTTTATGGATATATAGATTTTTGCTACACTATTTTAAATGAAAGTACTAAGATATCCTTCCATTTTTAGTTGAACTAATTAAATATATTTATGTTATTAGTTATTTGTTATAATAAAAGAAAACTAAAACATAAAAACCAAACTACAAACTTAAAAGAAAAACGAAGAGAAAGAAACCGCCAAAACCAAATTCTTCCCCACCCCAACGCAACCACGGAGGTTCTTCCCCAAAATTGAAGTCTGTCGGCAATGTCTGGCCTAAATATTACCAGTGACAACGATGCTGATGAAGTCGGCAACTCACCCACACTAGAAGCACAACATCACGAAGTAAAGTAGTGGCGAGAGAGAGGGACTTTGCACAACAGCGGCAAAGCCCTTCTCCGACGAGAGAGAGGGGCTCTTACCGTGTATATATTTATTAGACAGTGAGCAGAAATTTCAAATTCTTACCGTGTGACTCTAGAGGTGGCCATGGTTCGGTTGCAGTTCCGAACCAGAACAAGTGGTTCTTGATTTCATTCGATGGAACCAGAATCGAACCGACGACATCTTTAATTTTGGTTTCAATCCAAAACCATTACATCCGGATCCGATTCGAGCTAGGCAATAACTGCGGATTGCCCATACGAGTCAAGATGTGCAGTGTTTGTTCTTGAGCTAACGAATTCAATGGAATCAATGGACTGAAGGCTGGTATTACCAGATTACCAGTTAGATTGTGGAATCTAAGGAATCCGGCATGACCTCGAGGACTCAAAGCATGTTGGGAAATCTGGCGGTTCCAAACCGGAACCAGGGTTCCAATTATTTTTTTTCCTATTTTTTCTTCTTTAATTTTAATTTTATGTATTTTAATGTAAAATTGAGGTGAAATAAATACGAATTATAACATAAATATAAATAAACATGTAAAAAAATTCAGAGGAACCGACTATTCGCAACCAGAACCGAACCAAAACCGTGCGGAACCGAGAACCGCCAATTTCGATCTGGTTGTAGTTCTTTTGGCCACTTCTACTTTTCTCTACTCAAAATATATCAATAAACACATTCACTTGGCTATATATATGAATCAACTAAATTGTATCTATTAGTTGCTCGCAAGAGAACGAGGTCCTAAGTAGTACGGATAGCTAACCCAAGTCGTATTCTCAAGGAAGGCTTAACAGGGCAATGAATTCATGATAACACGAGTTATTAAAACGAACCTAAACATTCTAACCACGTTTTTGATGAGTTTTTATAGCTAAGAGTACTTAATAACTTGAGATAAATGGGAATTCAATGAATGAAAACATCTAAGATAAAAGCTCTTCTCTTCGAGATGATCAAAACAAATAAAATGCAATGCTCAATCGATTAGTTCCTCTAAATTTATTAACGAAGTGTTCTAATTACTAACTTTCATATTCATATATTAGGACTACGCAAATGAAATCATAGAACATGCTCGATAATTAACCTATGCGTTTCCGGTCAAGATTAACTCTACTTCAATCACATTCCATAACGAATTCATCTCTCGATCTCATTCGATACTAAGGCATTCAAACAATGATCAATTGTTCAAAAGATTCTACAAACGATTGAAGTAAAAAAAGAGCATTCATATTTCACAAGTAAATAACAATTCCGAATCGAAGAACTAAATCCTAGAATAATAAATTAGTTCATGCTATATGAAATGAAAATAAAACGGAAGCTGAAAATAAACATTGCATAACCGGTAAAAATTCTTACAAAAAACTAGAAGTCTTCAACGATTCATCGATCGAACCAACTTAAACGGAAGTAAAAACATAATTGTTTGGACGGAAAATTAAAGACCTAAATCTACAGAGTGTTTTTCCTAAGACTAAAAACGAGAGAGAGACGAATCCCTAAAAAGAAATGCGCTAACTAACTGATGAAAAACGTCAGTTTTCTTCAGTAACTGCAAGTCCCGCTCCGGCGGGGTTCTTCTTTGCTTCACGTTTTCCGCGCCAGCGGGAAATCCCGCGCCGGCGGAAACTATTTTGCCGAAATAATCTCCCGCGCCGGCGGCAAATCTTGCTCCGGCGGGAATCCTATTTTCTTCTACGTTTCCCGCTCCGGCGGAAAATCCCGCGCTGGTGGGACTCACTTCGTCAAGGTCAGCTCCCGCGCCGGTGGAATTCCCGTGGCAGCAGAATTACATTCCCAGCTTCAACTTCTTCCTTCTCAATTACCCTCATTTTCCATCTTCGCACTCGATTCTTCGTCATTGATTACCTACGCACTAATACACCAAAACACCATACACCAAACATACGATCACAACTCGTAATAAAAAAACGAACAAAAATCATGCCAAACGCACGCAAATAATCACATGCAAAACACACAAAAACGAACTCAACAATATCATCACTACATCAACTTTTAGAATCCACCATATTTTTCCTTCCAATTTACCCTTAACAATAAACTCAATTTCTAACTTTTTGGTCTTATTACAATACTCTTACTGGGAATGTCAATCGAGCTAACCCTTTGGGGTTCAAGTCAACCCTATCTGGTTGTTGGGCTATTCGGTCCGGGTTAAGGCAGGTTGAATTATTTTCGAGTTGAAAAATGGCAACCCGAACCCTAACCCTTCGGGTTGCGGGTTATCCCGTCGGGTCACAAGATTTTAAAATAAAAAATATAATTAAATAAAAAATAGACTTTCCAACAAAATAAGTCTAATAGTTATAGCACACAGAAAGTCACAATAATTCAACATTATTTTGTTATCTCGCAAATAAAATTAAACACATACATTATAAAAAAAAGAAATTGAAGGAAAATAAAACAAAAATGAAAATTCGAATATTTGTAAATATATATATATATATATATATATATAGAGAGAGAGAGAGAGAGAGAGAGAGAGAATGAAATCGAAAAGATGAAATTATGCGTAAAAAGAAAATATGTGCATTTTACTTTATAATAATAATAATAATAATAATAATAATAATAATAATAATAATAATAATAATAATAATAATAATAATAACATGCATGTACGGAAGTTTCTCTCATAGCGCACGTTAGTGAAATCTGTTAACGTGGGCATCACCATGGCGAGGGGAAGAGGACGACCAAAAACGAAGGCAGCACTGGTGAAATCATGTTTTTCCATACATATGCTCCATCTAGGCAGTTAAATAAAGCAATCAATTTGCTAATCAGAGATGATGGGTCCAGATCTGAAAATCAGGTGCCAATCATGGAAGAGGTTAGATCCTTTTATCTTAATCTAATGGGAAGTGCACCTCTGGAAATCCCAAGGGTGGAGAAGGAAGTAGTGGAGAGGGGATATACTCTCACTTCCACACTGAAACAACAGCTTGTTGAGAAATTCTCAGAGGAAGAAATTTAAGTAGCTCTTTTCCGTATGGATTTAAATAAGGCTCCAGGGATTGATGGATTCAATGTTTTCTTTTTCAAAAAAACTTGGAATGTGATTGGTAAAGAAGTAAGTGAAGCAATTCAGGAATTTCAGAGGACATGTTTTATACCAAGGGCCATCAACACCACTTTGGTATCTCTCCTGCCCAAGAAAGCTAATGCCACTACAATAAAGGACTACAGACCTATTGCTTGCTGCTCTATCTTGTATAAAATTATCTCCAAAGTCTTGGAAAATAGGGTTCAAAAGGTGCTTCCACAGCTCATAAGTCCTACTCAAGTAGTTTTTGATAAAAGGGAGATCTATCTTTGATAACATATTGCTAAGTCATGAGCTTATAAAAGGATACACAAGAAAGGGTATCTCCTAGATGTATGGTTAAAATAGACATTCAGAAAGCATATGACTCAGTTGAGTGACCCTTTTTGAGATACCTTATGCTTGAGATAGGATTTCCACATGTCTTTGTTGAATGGATTGTGGCAAGTCTTACCAGTGTCATCTATGTTATAAGTGTAAATGGAGCAACAACTAATCCTTTTGCAGCAAGGAGAGGACTCAGACAGGGGGATCCCATATCCCCCTATCTTTTTGTGTTGTGTATGGAGTATTTGTACAGAAGTTTGTTGGAGCTGCATTCTAATAATCTTTTCAGATTTCATCCAAGGTACAAAAGATTTGGTCTGATTCAACTATGATTTGCAAATGATGTCCTTCTTTTCTCAAGAGGAGATGCTACCTCCTTAAGACAGCTGTTGACAGTGTTTAAAATTTTTTCCAGTACATAAGGTTTGAAAGCAAATTAGATAAAAAGTTGTATTTACTTTGGAGGAGTTGGAGTTAGTATGCAGGAAGCTATCTTAGCTGAATTTGGAATGGTGAAGGGTGATTTACCTTTTAGATATCTTGGTGTCCCTTTATCATCTAAAAAGCTTATTGTCTTGCAGTGTCAACCATTGATCAGTAAGATTCTAGAAAGAGTGGATAATTGGGCCTCAAAGTTGCTTTCCTATGCAAGCAGAATCTAGCTTATCCAGTCAGTGTTGTTTGGCTTACAAGCTTTTTGGTGTCAAATCTTTTTTATACCACAAAAAGTCATCAATGTGATACAAGCTGCATGCTGGAATTTCTTGTAGATTGGCAAATCTGGAGCTTCAAAGATCGTTGGTGGCTTGGGATTTCATTCAGTTAGCTAAAGTTGCTAGTGGTTGAGGGGTTATCAATATGAAAACTTGGAATCAAGCAGCTATTTGAAGTTATTCTGTAACCTTGCTCATGAAAGGAAAGATTATGGATCAAATGGATCCATGGTTATTACATAGAGCAGGATATCATGTCCATGCTGATTCCAAAGCAAGCTTGTTGGGTGATTCAGAAGATTTTGAAGGCAAGAGAATATTGATGCAATCTGATGCAGGAATGAATCTAATGACTGAGCCTGTTTACTCGATTGGGACAATGTACAAAATTTTGAGAGGAGATATTTAGTCAATGGGGTGGAACAAAATACTTAGGTGTAACCCTTCTCCTCCAAGGTGTATTTTTATTACTTGGCTCACATTTCTGGGGCGTTTATTACGTGTGATAACCTGGCTAAAGTGGGCGTAGTTGTTGATCCTGTTTGTTGTTGTGTGGAGCAGAAGAGGAGACCATAGCTCATCTCCTTTTTGCTTGTTCTTTCTCTGCAAAAGTTTGGCAGAATATCAAGAATTGGGGGGAAATAAGCTAGCATACCATTGATTGGACTGAGGAAAAGGAGTTTCTAACACAACATTATCATTCCAAAACTGTAAAGCAACAGTCTTATCGCATGGTTTTATCAGTGGACATTTATTGTGTTTGGAAGGAAAGAAATGCTCGCAAGTTCCAAAGAAATACAAGATCATGTGAGGAGGTTTTTAGAGCATGCAAGGAATTAATCGTTTGGAGATGCACACTAAGTAAAAAATTAGCCAGGATGCTTAATATTTTACATTAGTCTGTTTGTAGCTGCATGAATGTGGTTTTGAGTTTGATTGGTGTACGATACGTAGCCTCTGGCCAGATTGGTAATAAATTAAATATTTACCAAAAAATAAAATAAAAAAGTAATAATAATAATAATAATAATAATAATAATAATAATAATAGATCGGAGCCCATATTGCTTTGGATTGGAGTCGGGCCCAAGTAAATCAGGTGAATAAATATGGTAGTGGACTTGCGTTGTGTAAGGGGCCGTGATGCGTTGCTCCTCAATCTTCCGTAGTATGTTCGCAAGGGGCGACGACGGCCGTATGTTGAGATCGATAGGCGGTCGGATGCTGATGAGCACGATGGGAGCAGCGCCGTCGCCTTGGCTGAATACCATGTTATAACTGTGCTAACCCTTTGATGTTTTATCTTATAGACTGTCTAGAATTTCAGCTGAGATTATAGATAGGTCAGTAAGGTTTAGATCAGTAGGGTTTTGGCATCATCAAAAAGGGGAAAATTGTTGGGAAATTTAGTAAAGTTTTGATTGATTCCAAAACCAACTGACCGCAACCGAGTAGATATTGCCATATCCTAATGTTAGTTTTTAGGCTCGCTGTTTGAGCAATGTTCAGATTTTATCTTTACAGGACTCCAGTTGAAGACGGCAACATGGCTATACTCGGATAGAACTTTAGATGAAAATTCGGATGTGGAACATCAGATGTAAGAAAGACAACTGAGCGTTCAAGCTAACCGTTCGGATATAGAACATCAGATGAAAAAAAAACATCTGAGTAATCAACTGTTCGTCAGATGTGACAATCCACCCGATCAAATGAAACATCAGTTGCAGGACTCAACCTGATAGATCGACAACATGAAGTTCAAGGCAACTGAGGGTTCAACTGTTCCTCTTCAGACAGAATGTCAGATGAAGGTAGCAATTAGATGGAACATCAGCTGAAGACCACTCGGATGAAGATCGAACGTCTCAACCGACTAATCAATGTTGAAAGACAAAGGTTGAAATTTGAATTTCAAAAAGAAAGTCACGTGAAGGTTTGACGTTCTGTCATTACCTCATTTGGCCCAACACAAGGTTGTCTCAGAAGGAAAGCAGAAGTTCACAGTTGCCAAATCGGGAAAATCTGCAGAGATGAGAGACAAGCCATCGCTTTCACAAAACAGAGATCAACGGCTCTTCCAACGGCTAGTTGATCCTCACCGCCTATAAATAGAGGCATTCATTCATTCATTCATCAAGAAGATAGATGAGAGACAGACGAGCGAAAGAACGACGATATACTGTAAACAAGCTAAACTGCAATTATTCTTTCTCTAAGAACATCACCAGCTGAGAGTTCATAGAGAGTTAGAATCTGTTTTGGTGTTTTCGATCTTAGTTTGAGTCTTCATTTGTTCAAGCTTAGACCCTAGCTCACTTCTTTGTTAGAGCTAATAGTTGGAAAACCCACCCTTATACACATCCTCTAAAAAGGTTGTTAGGATCCTGCTCTTCCCGAAATTGAGTAGAAAGGTTGATAAGTACCCACAAACTTATCTGTAAGGTTGATAAGTACCCGCAAACTTATTTGTACGGTTGTAAAGCCCGCGTAAGCTTTGTGGTAGCTGTCCTAAAGAATTTGGACTGAGTTGTGTGGACTCAAAACTCCCCATGGACGTAGGAGTTCTCTCCGAACCACGTAATCCCTTGTGCTTTTGTGTTTTGTGTTCAGTTACTTTCTGCATATCTAACTGTCCAACTAACTAGCACTTAAAACTGCATTTTTACATTTCAACTGATTTGGTTATTGACCGACCTTGCATCTGAGCGTGAGTTGTTTTATACGAGTTATTTCTGTTTCCACCACATTCCGCACAGTACCACTCTTCCAGCTGAGTTTTCTTACTCAGTTGTGATTCCAGCTGAGTCTCATTACTCAGTTGTGATATTTTTCGGGGGTTGTTTTTAAAATTCCTATCTGGTGTATTCCCCCCCATACACCAGAACTCGTATCGAGACCATCAAGTGGTATCAGAGCAGTGGTTACAAGACCGCTGTCTCTGTTTCACAAGGTGTGAATCGAGGTGTTTTTCTTCAGTGGTCAACTGAATAGATCTCTTTCACGCTAGTGCATTTCTGCTTGCATTTGTCGTCTGTTTGTTGTGTGCAGATGGATGTTAAAGACAAGATTGTTGTTATGTTCTCGGTTGTGAACTATACATCCTGGATAACTCGAATGAAGAAGATTCTACTGTCCGAGCATCATCGAATGCAACAAGTGATTACTTCCGGACCGATCACCATCATGGAAAAAGTCATTCGCACTCCTACAAATTCCAATGATGAGGATGCAACTAAGGTGATGGTCGAGAAGAAGCCAGAAGATTTTACTCCTGAGGAAGCAAAAGTGAGCCAGCTGGATATCTGGGCTCAGAGCACTATCATGTCTACAGTTGGACAAGACTATCTTCCATGGATAAAAGAGTGCAACACAGCTAAGGAGATGTGGGACATTTTGACATCTCTTAGTGAAGGGAGTGACGAAACCAAGGAGAACAAGTTCTCCCATGCTTGTCAAGATTTTGACAATTTCTGTCTAAAAGTCGATGAAACCATTGATCAGTTGGAGCTTCGGTTCATGGATATCACCCGAAGGATTCAGTCTATCCGACGAGGAAAATATACTTTGAGAGAGATCAATCTAAAAGTATTACAAGCCCTACCAGCTGAGTGGGACACCTTCACCAACATTCATGAAAGCCGAGCTGACCTTGGGGAGATGGGAATGGACAGACTGTTCTCAATTTTGAAAGGAAACGAGTACAAGGTGAACCGACGAAGATCAACTCAGTCCTCGGTGCAGACGAGTCGACTTGAGGATGTTGGTTCCGGAACAAAGACAGTAGCACTTCGAGCCGACTATTCCAAGCCGCGAACATCAAGGGCAATAAGATCTGTGGACACAGCTTCGAAGGAGCCGAGCAGAGAAGAGCTGCAATAGAGTATTGCCGCCTTATCAAAGAAGCTGGCTGACATGGATACTCGGTTCGGAAAATACAAGCGATTCTATAAATCCAACCGAATTCGAGATAACTCAAAGCCTGTGACCAATAGTTGCTTTGAATGCGGCAAAGAGGGACACTTCAAAGTTGATTGTCCAGATCTTTCGAAGAAAGATAGAGATGCGTTGAGGGCCAAGCAAAATGCAAAAAACAAGGCCATGGTTGCAGAAAAAGTAGCTGAGGACATGGACATCTTCACCGACACCGAAGATAAGGACGAGCTGACTTCCACCAACAACGCTATCGGACAGGATCAATGTCTCATGGCATTTGGAACCGACCAGGATGATGCTGAGGTACATTCTAGTCCAGTTAATTTAAATTCTTCCAATGTTACTAACATGCAGGAAACAGTAGATGAAGAGTTGGAACCCTCGTGGGGTGACTTCCTAGAACTCAGTGAGGAATTACATCAGCAATCGGTTGAGTTTAAGAATCTTTAAGAACAGTTTGCCAGACTTGAAGAATCCTTAACCGAAAAGGACGATCTGATCAAAAATCAAATCGAAGAGATTGATGATCTGAAAAGTCAACTGAATGTGGCCAACCAAACTAAGTCTCCAACCAATGAAGATTTGAAAGAGCAGATCAAGGAGCAGCATGAGCAGTTGAACAAGCAAGAGGCACAGATCGACCGGCTGATGAAGATGTCAGACGCACAGACCTAGCATATAGTTGTTCTTCTCAAGGATCTACAAACTGAGAAGGACAACCTGATAAAGCTATATCAATCATCCAAAATCATCGAGAATCTCATTAGTTACCGACGACAAATGGATGACGTGTCTGGACTCAGCTACGACATGGTCAAGGACACTGGAATTCCACCCGCAACCTTTATCAAGGCTGTGGATGTCACGGTTGCCAAACCAAATCCGGTTGAGTCTGCAACTCCCCAACTTAATCCAACCTCCATGTCACAGCAAGTACCTACAGCACAACCTGCTAAGGGAATTGCAGCTGAGAAAGGAAAAGAAGCTGTGGCTGGAGAACTGAAGAATCCATCGGTTGGGATAACAACTAAGGGGGAATGTTCCAGGACTCAGAAGAGGAACCGAAGACATCGGAGATACAATCAGAACCAACCTCAGAACCGACCTCAGAAGGGATGGAATCAACAGAACCGACAGGGATTCAACCATCAGAATCAACATCGGTTCCATCATCAGAACAACCAGAGGTTCCATCAGAGTCAACCAATGTGGATATTCAACCATCAGAATCTAACAGCTGTGGATATTCATGCCAGAACATGAATCAACAACAGGGCATGAACAGCTGTCGTCGACAGTCAGGAAAATGGAATCAGACTCAGACACAAGGATACCAAAATGGCGTCCGACCTCATCTGCAAAACCAAAAGGGTCAGAAACGTCAACAAAACAGGGGGAACGCCTCTCCTCCTAAAGCCTACAATGGGAGAAATCAATCTCCTCCCAAGAAACAGAATGTCAATAATAACAACAAGCCTAAGGATGACCGAGGTGTTGTTATAGTTGATGGAGAAGGAAAGATAATTTGGAATGACAAATCTATTCGAATCTACAGGGAAAAATGATCCACAGTTCAAGGGGGAACTGGTTCTAACCCTTCAGGACCCAACTAAAATTGGGGACCTAAGCGTGTTTCTCTGTGCAGGAGCAGGAGGAACAGCTGAGGAAGAATAAAGCATCACATACCGTGTGGGTGATGGACAGTGGATGCTCGAAACACATGACAAATCTGAGGGATTTGCTTAGGGGTTTCGTGGAGAAGGAAGGACCATCTATTACCTTTGGTGACAAGTCAAAAGGTCACACCAAAGGCTACGGTACCCTTGAAACCAATCACGTGTCTATTTCCAATGTATCATATGTTGATGGATTGAAGCATAACTTGCTCTCCATCAGCCAATTCTGTGATAATGGTTTCTCTGTCAAGTTTGATGCACAGGGCTGCAGGGTCAAAAATGTTAGAACAAAACAAGTCATATTGTTGGGAAATCGATCCCCAACCGGGAATGTCTACTATGCAGATTGGAATAGTAGTCCTCCTGAAACCTGTCTGTTATCGAAGAGCAGTTCAAATGTGAGCTGGCTGTGGCACAAAAGGCTCAACCATCTGAATTTCAAGACAATGAACCGCCTTGCGAGACAGGAACATGCAAAGGGTGTTCCGAACCGTGTGTTTTCACCAACACATATCTGCAGTGCGTGTCAGCTGGGAAAGCTCGCTAGATCCTCCTTTCGGTTGAAAACGATTCCATCAACCGACCGAGTATTGCAGCTGATCCATATGGATCTCTTCGGGCCTGTTACACCCAAGAGCATGAATGGTAACGAATATACACTTTTTGTTACTGATGATTTCTCTAGGTACACGTGGACCATTTTCATGCGTCACAAGAGTGAAACCCGAGATGAGCTACCCAAGCTGATGGATCGGATATCTAACCAACAAGAGATGAAAATCATTTGCATCCGATCAGACCGTGGAACCGAGTTCCTAAATGAAACCATCATCGAATACTGCGAGAAGTACGGAATCACTCATCAAACATCGACTGCTCGTACTCCACAACAGAATGAAGTAGCCGAGCGAAGAAACCGAACGCTGAAGGATGCTGCAACATCAATGTTGACAAGCTCAGCTCTGCCAAAGAAATTTTGGGCTGAGGCAATCAACACAGCATGCTACACCCAGAACCGGTCTCTTCTGACCAAGCGGTTGGGAAAGACTCCATATGAACTATGAAGACGCAGGAAGCCTGATATTTCATATTTTTGCGTTTTTGGTTCTAAGTGTTATATTCACAACAATGGGAAGACTCAGTTAAAAACTTTTGACGCCAAGGCTTCGAAGGGCATATTTCTCGGATATGCCGCTCGGATTAAGGCTTATAGAGTTTTTAACAACAGTTCTCGTGTTGTGGAGATAACACCTCATGTTAGTTTTGATGAATCTACTTTTGAGTGCAGGGAACAGGCTAAAGGACAACAAGTAGATCCACATGTTCCACCAGCTCTCACCAGATCGCAGTTTCTAAGGCAGAAGAATCTGGCTGAACCATTGATATGGGCAACCGAGGATGATGATCCTTGTTCCTCTGAAGATGAATGTGAGGACTCCAGCTCATCTCAAGGGGGAACTTCAGCTGATGTTACTCCAACTGCATCAGCATCCGAAGCCCAACCGAGCCCGGTTCAAGATATTATCCATGTTGAGAATCCAGACTCAACAGCAGATAAATCACCAGTTCTGAAGATCCCAGCATCTCCCACGGCTCAGGTTATCCCATCCTCTGAAATTACGGAACAGCCACTGTTGGAAGAAGAAGGAAGACGCAACAAGAGATGGTATGAAGATCATTCCAAGGACAACATCATCGGAGATCCAGCCAAAGGTGTGCGTACTAGGAGCAGAGTAGCAAATCCAGACTCAGCTGAGAAAGATTCCAGCATTTACGCCCAATATACTGAGGAGTTGGCAGTTCTGGAGGAGTTCGAGCAAGCCGGAGATGTTGCCATGATTTCATGTTTCGTAGCTGATGGCCAGAGCCGAAGAATGTTATGGAAGCTCTCAACTATGTTCATTGGACAACAGCCATGCAAGAAGAGCTGAATGAATTTCTACGCAACTGTGTATGGGAGTTGGTAGAAAGACCAAATGGTGTTAAAGTCATTGGATTAAAGTGGATTTTCAAGAACAAGAGAGACGCCATTGGATTCATCGTGAGAAACAAGGCAAGGTTGGTAGCTCAGGGATATTGCTAACAAGAAAGAATTGATTTCGAGGATTCCTTCGCGCCTGTTGCAAGGTTGGAAGCCATCCGAATATTTCTAGCCTATGCCGCATTTCACAAATTCAAGGTTTATCAGATGGATGTGAAGTGTGCTTTCCTCAACGGTGATATTAAGGAAGATGTTTATGTTGAACAGCCTCCCGGTTTTGAGACTGGTGATGGAAGAGTGTATAAGTTGAAGAAAGCAATCTATGGATTGAAGCAAGCACCTAGGGCTTGGTATGACACTCTCTGTGGTTTTCTTCTGAACTCGGGGTTCAAACGAGGGTCAGTTGACAAAACACTGTTCACCATAAAAGTTGGAGAAGACATACTTGTTGTGCAAATCTATGTCGACGACATCATATTCGGTTCCAAGTCTGAGGAGCTGTGCGAAAAATTCTCAAATCTCATGAAGGAGAAATTCGAGATGTCGATGATGGGTGAGATGAATTATTTTCTTGGGCTACAAGTGAAGCAATCACCAAAAGGAATTTTTATTAGTCAGTCCAAATATACAAAAGAGCTCATCGCAAAGTTCAGATTGCAGACAAGTAAAACCACAAGGATCCCGATGAATACTAACTGGAAGATTGAGCCCGGATCTGAGGAAAAACTCATGGATGCCAGTAAGTATAGAGGGATTATTGGTTCTTTACTATATCTAACCGCCAGTCGGCCAGATATATCTTACGCGGTTGGAGTGTGTGCTCGGTTCCAAGTTCAGCCGAGGGAAGCACACATGTTGGCAGCAAAGAACATCATTAAGTATCTGAAGGGTACTGTTAATGTTGGGTTGTGGTACCCAACTGACGACAATATCCAACTGTTCGGATACTCAGATGCGGATCTAGCCGGAGATCGGTTGGACAGGAAGTCCACATCTGGACACTGTCAGTTCATGCAAAGCAAACTAGTTTCATGGTTTTCCAAGAAATAAGCATGTGTTGCCACTTCTACAACCGAGTCAGAGTATATGGCCGCTGGTAGTTGTTGCATGCAAGTGTTGTGGCTCAAGCAACAGCTGAGAGATTATGAAGTAGCAACTGGACAGGTTCCCATCCATTGTGATAGCTCAAGTGCCATTTCTATCTCTTTGAATCCTGTTCACCATTCACAGACGAAGCACATTGACATCCGACATCATTTTATCCGAGATCATATTGAGAAGAAGGATGTATCTGTGGAGAAGATTCCAACTGAGATTCAGAGAGCAGATATCTTCACCAAACCTCTAGCCGAAGCACGATTCAAGATGTTATGCGATCTCCTTAGATTGTTGGATCCATCAGATGAGGAATCAGCCGAGGTGAAGAGATAGATATCCATCTGAGGGGGAAGCTCAGATGAAGGGGGAATCTCAGATGCGGATCGCCATCCGAAGACATCAGACGTCAGCTGAACAGATGAACTCGAGTCAGCTGATGGCATGCCGTAACATTGGAACACAACTGATTCCGACATCAGCTGGCAGGTATCATTTATGGCTGAAGGTGTTTGTGTTTTAAATGAGAATGTTTGAAATAAATTCAAACATTCCTGAGCATGTCAAATAGATTAAAATAGCCATCATAGCGCATTTAATGTAAAGTAGGGCTGAACATCAATAGCCTTACTTTATAGTGCGACTGGGCTGACATAAAAATAGTTCACCTTCTCACGCGCGCATGTTGGAACTCGAAATGTGATGTCAGTCAAAGTTAGTCAACAGTCGCGAGCTCTCAACCGTTGATGGATTCGCGCCATTCAATCTTGGCCATCTATTTCAAACGACCCACTAACCTATAAAAGGCGGAAAATCAGGAAGTGATTTCTTACCTTCTACACTTGTATTTATCTGCATAACTGTTCATCTTCGTATCTGAATTTGTTTCACCATTTTCGGCTAAGTTCTTCACTTCTTCTCCTATATATAAACCTCACTGGAATACTAAATGGCACCAAAAGCTTCATCTCAAGGAAAGAAGATGGCATCATCAGGACCAGCTCTTGTCCCTTCATCATACGAGGAATCATATGACATGATGATATCCAGAATCCACTTCGAGCAAATTCTGTCAACAGAAGCTCTGGACTCACCGGCATTATCCCCTCTCGCCGATCTTCTTAGGGATAATGGTCTTCTTGAGTGGGCAACGCTCTTTCCCACCCACTTGCTCAGGCGTCAAGTCAGAGAATTCTACATGAACCTGCAACACGAACAGGGAGTAGGCCTTATTTCAGAAATCTCCTGTCGACAGCGCGACGTTCCTGCCAGAACTGTCTGCTGTGTCAACTTCCACCTACCGATTTCCAAGTTGCTACGCTCCATCATTCCACCAAATCTGACTGCCACGAACACCGTCGAGAACATCACAGATGCAGATGCAGATCTATTTCTGGAGAATGCTCTTATCACTGCTATAAAAAAAAGAGGAGCAACATGCAGAGAACAAAGTTGAAACCCGAACATCGACTTCTGTTCGATGGTGTATCCAAGGTTGTCTTTGGATACAGTGGAGCCTTTGGAGATATCAGCCGACCCAAGCTCAAGCAGCTGATAGCTTTGGAGCACAAGCACAATATCAACTGGTTCAAGTACTTCGAACACCAGTTGACAATGGAGAAGCAGAAGATTTCAGAAACTATAGCTGATTCCGGGGAAAAGTTGTTGAGTGTTAAGGGAACTCTCAACTTTGGAGTCAAAATATCTGCCCTGATACTTCTCGCCATGAAGGATCAGAACATGGTGTGGGAAGACAGTCAGGAGACATCAGTCAAGAGGCAGATGTTGTTCCCAACAACCAAGAAAGCTCTTGATGTGATTCGGAGTGTCTACACTCCCAAAGACAAAAGGGAAGTTGTGAAATCAGCTGAGGAGAAAGATACAGCTGAGGAGCTGCCTCCAGCTGCCGGGCACTCTTCCAAATCGACAGTTACACGCCGACTCAGAGATGAGTTAGATAAGGATCAAGAGGAGGAGCCGCGTAAGAAGAAGTTGAGGGTTCGTATCAAGAAGTCAGTTGCAAAACCAGCTGAGGAGGTACCATCTGAGTCGAGTCACTCAGTTGACAAGGATGCTTTTGAAATTGTTCCTCGTGAAAGTGGAACTAGGAAGAAGAGGTCTCCCCATCAAGATGAGATGGAAGGGCTGGAAACCGATTCGGAAGATGAGCCGAACATGTCCTCGGATGCAGCTTCTTTATCCAAGGAATCCGACGATGTTCCATCCTCCCCCACGGCAGGAGCTGATGCCGTACAACACAAAGAAGTTCACTCAACTGAGCATCAGTCAGAAATTCCGAGCTCCCCTCTCGATGCCAACATTACAACCCAGTCAGAAATTTCGAGCTCCTCGCTCGATGCCAACATTGCGACCGCTTCTTTGGCCAATGTTGAGGAAACCCTTGAACCGATTCCTTATGAAAATCTCTCTCCCTCTCCCATTGACGAAGAGGCTGATCGTCAAGCTGTCGCGCTGGAACATGAAGGCAAGTTGGCATATAGCTTTCAGAAGCTGATTGGAATGTTCCCCGAGGCGCGCGACATGCCCACCTTTGCGACGCTCGGAACTGAGCTGTTGTATCAATTCAACATCTTTTTCAGCCATTGGTATGTCAAGGAAGATACCATCCGGATACACAGCTGGAACCAGCTCAAGGAAGATGAATCCCGTCTGAGGGAATACTTCAATTGTACCAACCTTGAGGTTGCGTACAACAACAAGATCGCACTGCTGACTCGCCGTCTGGATGTCAGCAAGGCAGAAGGAAAAGACACAAGGGAGACAACAGAACAAGATTGTGTCACTTTCCTTGACAACATGCTGACCAAGTCTGCTGATTTCGTAGATGATCTTGACGCAGCCGCAGCAGCAGCAAAGCAGGAAGAAGAAGATCTTCAACAGTACCTGGCCAATCGCCAAGTCATGGTTACTGTTGAACAGCCCGCACCCTCTGATCAACCAGCACCAGCTGATCAGCCAGCACCCTCCTCGGATGAAATATGCGAGCTGATCGCTGAGAGGGTCAATCAGCTGAGGAAGGAGATGATAGCCAACATCCAGCTCAACCGTGAAGAACAGCTGAGGATGATAGAGGCTCAGGATGAGAAGCACAGGAAGTTGCAGGAAGAGCATGATGCGATCAAGATGAAGCTGGATGACTTCTCAACATCCATCAGCAAAGACATCAATGACTTGAAAACAACAGTTCATGGAATCAAATCAGACCTGAACGTGTTCAAGTCCATCTCTGAATCTAATCTTGCAAAATCTCAAGAGACGCAAGACAAAGAATGGGATTCCCGGTTCGAACAGAAATGGGTTGAGTTCGTCGCCTTTCAAACTGAAGTCACTGAAACCTTCGCCGCTATAAAGAAAACTGACCAAGAGCGTCGTGACAATGAACTGGCAAAGAAGGTTGATGTGGAATGCGTTGTAGATGAACTATTCAACCGGATCCAGCAGGCTGAACAACAACTCACTTCTCTGGATGGCTCAGTCGCAAGCCTTATTGCTGATGCCAAAAAGGGGGAAGATGAGATCAGGGAAGATGAGACGCAAGCTGAGGAAGGGATGACAGCCGGAAAGAAATCTCAGCTGAAGAAGACCCAACCGAAGAAGACAGCTCCAAAGAAGTCCGCTCCGAAGCCAACCGACAAGAAACAACAGCTGAAATCTATTGTTGTCGGAGGAGAAGAAATGGCTAAGGACATGGAGCAGGCGAAGGAGTATGGAGTCTCCTACAACTCCATAGCCGAGATTGCAGCCGAGCTCGATGCTGAACTCGACGGTATTACAACCGAAGAGTGTATTGCTGCTGCTAAAGCTATGGATGTTCCCGAGAAGGATTACATGAACCCGGAATGGGTGAAGAAATTTGCTGCCAACCAAGCAACAAGAGTGAACAAGTTCGAGGAAGAGCTTGCCAAGGTTACCAACAACTTGGATATAAATGTTGCCTCCCGCAGCCGACGACGTATTGAGAAATATCAGGTGAAGGCTGAAACAAGATTGAAGCAACAAAGACTGCCAGGAAAGATCAAGCTCCAGGGACGCTTCAAACATGTTGATAAATGGATGCCGGCAGAATGGAATGATGATTGGGAATCATTCAAACAAGAATTTGTGAATGATTTCTACTATAGGAAGGTGTTCGCAACTGAGGACCCAAGAAGAGCGTCCAAAGAAGCACTAACCGAGCTTCACTCTGGGGATCCGGGCATGTTCAGCCAGTTCAGACGAGCTATGATTGATGCAAAGCTGGACATGAATACCGTCCCTGTCCCTCAGAAGGTCACTTATCTTCCTCCATTCATTCCAGACACAAGAAATCCCAACAGGCAGAAGATCGCAGCTGAAGCCAAGAAAGTCTGTCAGGAACATGGAGTGGATATCTCGAAGAAGTCAGATGCCAAGAGAGAAATTTTTGTCAGGATTTTCGGCAAGTATGGGTTGAAGTATTAGCTAAGATAGAGTTTTTGAGCCACTGATGTATTTGATTTCTATGCTTATCTGTGTAAACACATTAGTTGTAATGAAAACTTTCATCATATATCTGATTCACCTTGACGTACAATTTTCCAGTTGTCCAAGCTCTGAATCGCAAAGTTATTTCAATACCATGTTATAACTGTGCTAACCCTTTGATGTTTTGTCTTATAGACTGTCTAAAATTTCAGCTGAGATTATAGATAGGTCAGTAAGGTTTAGATCAGTAGGGTTTTGGCATCATCAAAAAAGGGGAAATTGTTGGGAAATTTAGTAAAGTTTTGATTGATTCCAAAACCAACTGACCCCAACCGAGTAGATGTTGCCATATCCTAATGTTAGTTTTTAGGCTCGCTGCTTGAGCAATGTTCAGATTTTATCTTTACAGGACTCTAGTTGAAGACGACAACATGGCTATACTCGGATAGAACTTCAAATGAAAATTCGGATGTGGAACATCAGATGTAAGAAAGAAAACTGAGCGTTCAAGCTAACCGTTCGGATATAGAACATCAGATGAAAAAAACATTTGAGTAATCAACTGTTCGTCAGATGTGACAATCCACCCGATCAAATGAAACATCAGTTGCAGGACTCAATCTGATAGATCGACAACATAAAGTTCAAGGCAGCTGAGGGTTCAACTGTTCCTCTTCAGACAGAATGTCAGATGAAGGTAGCAATCAGTTGGAACATCAGCTGAAGACCACTCGGATGAAGATCGAACGTCTCAACCGACTAATCAATGTTGAAAGACAAAGGTTGAAATTTGAATTTCAAAAAGGAAGTCACGTGAAGGTTTGACGTTCTGTCATTACCTCATTTGGCCCAACACAAGGTTGTCTCAGAAGGAACGCAGAAGTTCACAGTTGCCAAATCGGGAAAATCTGCAGAGATGAGAGACAAGCCATCGCTTTCACAGAACAGAGATCAACGACTCTTCCAACGGCTAGTTGATCCTCACCGCCTATAAATAGAGGCATTGATTCATTCATCAAGAAGATAGATGAGAGATAGACGAGCGAAAGAACGACGATATACTGCACACAAGCTAAACTGCAATTATTCTTTCTCTAAGAACTTCACCAGCTGAGAGTTCATAGAGAGTTAAAATCTGTCTTGGTGTTTTCGATCTTAGTTTGAGTCTTCATTTGTTCAAGCTTAGATCCTAGCTCACTTCTTTGTTAGAGCTAATAGTTGGAAAACCCACCCTTATACACATCCCCTAAAAAGGTTGTTAGGATCCTGCTCTTCCCGAAATTGAGTAGAAAGGTTGATAAGTACCCGCAAACTTATCTGTAAGGTTGATAAGTACCCGCAAACTTATTTGTACGGTTGCAAAGCCCGCGTAAGCTTTGTGGTAGCTGTCCTAAAGAATTTGGACTGAGTTGTGTGGACTCACAACTCCCCGTGGACGTAGGAGTTCTCTCCGAACCACGTAATCCCTTGTGCTTTTGTGTTTTGTGTTCAGTTACTTTCTGCATATCTAACTGTCCAACTAACTAGCACTTAAAACTGCATTTTTACATTTCAACTGATTTGGTTATTGACCGACCTTGCATCTGAGCGTGAGTTGTTTTATACGAGTTATTTTTGTTTCCACCACATTCTGCACAGCACCACTCTTCCAGCTGAGTTTTCTTACTCAGTTGTGATTCCAGCTGAGTCTCATTACTCAGTTGTGATATTTTTCGGGGGTTGTTTTTAAAATTCCTATCTGGTTTATTCTCCCCCATACACCAGAACTCGTATCGGGACCATCAGATATGAACAAATATAATGTTTCAAAAATATTACATTTCAAAAGGAAATAATTTAGAAAAAAATGAAAAATAAATAAAATGAATAATAGGAGACACAATGATCAAAGAAAATAAAAAAAAAACAAAAAAAAAATGAAAATACTTTAAAAGAAGAAAACATTAAATAAATAATTTTAAAATATGAAAATAAAAATAAAAATAAATAATAGGCAGAACACATAATATAATGAAAAGAAAAAAATTTAAAAAAAAAGAGTTAAAAAAACGAAAACAATAAAATAAATACATATAATGCATATATATAAAACAAGAGGAAATCCCTCAAAATAGCACTTCTTAGAAGTGAAATTTAAAAAATGTCACCTTTTTTAATTCCTTATAATAATTCATTTTTGGTCTTTTTTACCCCTCTTTCCTCCTTTTCACACTCTTTCTTTTTGTTATTCTTCTCTCATTCATTCTCTCTCTCTTTTCTATTGTCTCTTCTCTCTCTCGACTATCTTTCTTCTCTCTCTTGAAACTAGTCGCCACCCCGCCGCCGTCAATCCTTCATCTTCACAGTGCCTCCTTCTTTCTTTTCACACTCTTTCTTTTTGTTATTCTTTTCTCATTCTTTCTCTCTCTCTTCTCTATTGTCTCTTCTCTCTCTCTCTCGACTATCTCTCTTCTCTCTCTTGAAACCAGTCGCCACCCCACCGCCGTCAATCCTTCATCTTCACAGTGCCACCATCACACCTTCATTATGAAGAGACCCGTCCATTTCCTACCTTTTTCTTTCCCTATCAATTCATGAATTTCTCCGCTTAATATAAACATACATATATTGATATGAACAAATGTAATTAAGATTAATTATTGATATGAACAAATATAATGTTTCAAAAATATTACATTTCAAAAGGAAATAATTTAGAAAAAAATGAAAAATAAATAAAATGAATAATAGGAGACACCATGATAAAAGAAAAAAAAATGAAAATACTTTAAAAGAAGAAAACATTAAATAAATAATTTTAAAAATTTTAAAATTTGAAAATAAAAATAAAAATAAATAATAGGCAGAACACATAATATAATGAAAAGAAAAAATTAAAAAAGAAGAACTGAAAAAACAAAAACAATAAAATAAATACATATAATGCATATATATAAAACAAGAGGAAATCCCTCAAAATAGCACTTCTTAGAAGTGAAATTTAAAAAATGTCACCTTTTTTAATTCCTTATAATAATTCATTTTTGGTCTTTTTTACCCCTCTTTCCTCCTTTTCACACTCTTTCTTTTTGTTATTCTTCTCTCATTCATTCTCTCTCTCTTCTCTATTGTCTCTTCTCTCTCTCGACTATCTTTCTTCTCTCTCTTGAAACTAGTCGCCACCCCGCCGCCGTCAATCCTTCATCTTCACAGTGCCTCCTTCTTTCTTTTCACACTCTTTCTTTTTGTTATTCTTTTCTCATTCTTTCTCTCTCTCTTGTCTATTGTCTCTTCTCTCTCTCTTGACTATCTCTCTTCTCTCTCTTGAAACCAGTCGCCACCCCGCCGTCGTCAATCCTTCATCTTCACAGTGCCGCCGTCACACCTTCATTATGAAGAGACCTGTCCATTTCCTACCTTTTTCTTTCCCTATCAATTCATGAATTTCTCCGCTTAATAAAAACATACATATATTGATCTCACCGCGTCACAGTCACAGACCAAACCAAGAAGCTTCTACATCATCCATGGCGCGCAGCCTCCATTTCATCCCTCTCCTCATCTTCCTCTCCATCTTCACCATCTGCAGATCTGTAAGCCTCGTTGGACTCGTCAGATCTCTGGCGCTTCCGTTGTGCGTCCAAATCTAGGTTTGCTGAGGGAGAGAGAGTGGAAATTGAAGGGGAGTTTCAGAGAGATGGGTCTGTGAGGGAATCGCAGAGTTGTTGCAGGGGCGGGCCGGAGTGGTTGCAGAGGTGGGTGGGGGAGCCGGCGGCGTCGGCGGCGTCGACCACAGACCATCACTTTCGACGGCGGCACATTCTCGCTGTCACCACCACTTCCGACGGCGGTGACGCCACCACCAATTTTGTTATTCTTTTCTTTCCTATTTACTAGTCATTTTCTTTGTTGTATTTGATTCTCCTCTTTAGCCGATTTTTTCTTCTTTTGTTTAATTCTTCTTCTTTTCTGTGATTATTTTTTTAGATCAGTTGAATTTCTTCTTCCTTTTACTTCGTCTTCTTCTTCGTAATTGTAATTTTTTTTTCGATTTTCTTAAACTAGTAGAATATGTTCTTATTCACAATGATTGTTTTTTGTGATTCACCCTTATTTATTTGTGATTTAAGCTGCAATAAAAATGTTATTTCTCAAAAAAAAAAAATTGTTTATATCAAAATTGTTATGATTCACAACGTATTTTTTGTGATTCACAATTTCTTTTGTGACCATCGTCGATAATAATTTGTTTTTTTTTGTGAGATTTCTGCTTGGTGATAGTGAAAGAGATGGAACTAATTTTTTTAGTGAGTCACATATTTTTTTTTTTGTGACCACTGAAGGCGGTAATAAAAATGTTATTTCCCAAATTTTGTTTTGTTCATATCAAAATTATTTTGATTCACAACTTTTTTGTGATTCACAATTTTTTTTGTGACCACCGCCGGTAATAATTTTTTTTTTGTGAGATTCCTGCTTGTTGATAGTCACTTAAAGAGATGGAACTAATTTTTATTAAGTGAGTCACAAACTTTTTTTTGTGACCACTGACGGCGGTTGAAGAAAAGTGGTGGTGGAATATTTTTTTTTGTGCAGTCACAAAATTTTTTTTGTTACCGCCCGGCGATAGTACCGGCGACGACGGCGGGGGTGGTGGCACGGTGGCGGCGTTAGTAGAAAAATGGCGGTGGAACGTTTTTTTTTTTTGTTTAATCACAAAAATTTTTTTGTGACCGCCGGCGTTAGTAGCGGCGGCACGACAGCGGCGACGGTGGAAAAATGGTGGTGTAATGTTTTTTTTGGTTCAATCAAAAAATTTTTTGGTTACCGCCGGTGACAGTGGCGGCGGCACAACGACGGCGGTGGTCGCACGGCGCCGGCGGCGGAAAAGTGGTGATGAAATTTTTTTATTTTTGTTCTGTCACAAAATCTAATTATTTAATAATAATTTGTATTTGGTATCAAAAATTTTAATGTGAATGATGTATTTTGGTAATTTGTTGGTCAAAAGAAGGGTATAAATGTCTAAAAGTGCTAGATTTATAAGTAATTAAAAAGGTGACATTTTTTAAATTTCATTTCTAAGAAGTGCTATTTTGACTATCTTCTCATAAAACAACATGTATATAAATAAATTTTCCTACCCAAAATGAAATAAAAACTGATGTAACTTAGCAGTTAAAAGATGCCTCTTAGAGCTTTCACCAATGAAGGTTGTGTGTTTGATCCTTGTTGGGAGCAAAGTAGCCATTTTTTTTTATTTTTTTTTTGGTAAATAATTGATTTTATACAAACCTCCTGCTACAAACACACAAGTCATCAACCATGAAAAACACAAAACCAGAATAAGGCCTCATAGCTTTAGCTAATGTATGATCTTTTCTAATCCTTATAGCCGCCATGATTTGACATTGATGCAATACCATCTCTCCACTGGAACTACTAGCTTGAAACCTCTTATAATTCCTTTCTCTCCATAAGCTTTAAACAACAATAGTAGCAATCATCCTATAAAGTCTTTGTTTGCTGGTTTTTGATCCACAATAGGTGATCAACAACTCTTTTTCATGCTCCCAATCACCACCTCCTCCTTGCAATCGACACCATTGTTTCATTTTTGTCCAGACAAAAGAAGAGAAATCACATTGGAAGAACATGTGATTTAAACTCTCATTAGCCTGACCACAAAGACTGCAATTTTGATCCACCTGAATTCCAATCTTCAATAAGTAATCACTTGTCACTAGCCTACCAAGCAAAGTTAACCACATGATGAATACACATTTAGGTGGAGCATCATTATTGCATAGCATTTTATTCCAAGGAACTTTTTCCACCTCCTCGCTCAAAGCATAGTACATATTCCTAATGGAGAATGATTGTTGAGAAAGAAGTGCCTTTCCTGCATCAGAATTCCTGACATACTCCCTTGCTCCCATGATTTTTCTCACCACCCAAGAAGCTTGGTGAGGTAGATTCATGGATGTGAGGCTCTTATCTTTTATATAGTAGCCATGTACCCATCTAATCCATAGTTTTTCTTTTTGGTGAGCCAAATTCCAAAAGAGCTTACACAAAGCTGCCTCGTTCCAAATCTTCATATCAGCCACATTCCAACCTCCTGCAGTCTTAGGTAAGCAAACAAAATCCCAAGCAACTAGGGCTCTTTTAGACAACCCTGACTTTCTAGACCATTAGAAGGTTCTACAGGCAGATTGGATGATTTTTATGACCTTTTGAGGGATCAAAAAGATTTGACACCAGTAGGTTTGGACATTAAACAACACTGCTTTGATCAATTGTAATCTTCCTACATAAGATAGCAGTTTGAAAGCCCAACAATCAATTCTTGCCATTATTTTATTGATGAGAGGCTGACACTGCATCACAGACAATTTCTTGGGAGAAAGGGGAACTCCCAAGTATTTAAATGGCTAATCACATTTCTTCATACCAAACATTCTTTGAATAATTTCTTGTTGGGCTACTGGCACCCCCCAAAGTATATGCTGCTTTAAGATTCGTTGGCCTTTAATCTAGATACCTTAGAGAAATGGTGGAAAGTCTTCATGAGCTATTGCACTGATCCAACGTCTCCTCTTGCAAATAATAACAGATCATCCGCAAAGCATAACTAAATAATACCAAACCTCTTACATCTAGGATGATAGTGAAATTCTCTATTTGTTTTGAGTCCCAATAGGCATTTATGCAAATATTCCATGCATATGACAAACAAATAGGGGGAAATAGGATCCCCCTGCCTCAAACATTTTTTTGCCTCAAAAGGAGCAGTTACTTCTCCATTTATACTTATAGAATATCTGACTGTAGTGAGACATTGCATTATCCAGTTCACAAACATATAGGGAAAGCCTAATTCCAACATCAAATACTTGAGGAAAGGCCACTCTACTGAGTCATAGGCTTTCTGGATGTTGATTTTCACCATGCATCGAAGAGAAATGCCCTTCTACCATATCCTTTAATTAACTCATGGCTCAATAAAATATTATCTTCTATCACACGACCTTTCACAAAAGCAGATTGAATAACACTTATAACATCATCAAGCACAGTCTGCAATCTATTAGCCAAGACTTTAGATAAAATCTTATACAAGATAGAACAACATGCTATTGGTCTGAATTCTCTGACTGAACGAGCATTATTAGTTTTTGGCAGAAGAGTAATGAGGCTGTATTAACATTTCTAGGCAAGAAACCTGAATAATAGAATTGTTTAATAACAACAATTACCTTCGTACCAATTATGCTCTATGCTTTCTTGAAGAAGTGGACATTGAAGCCATCCAAACCTGGTGCCTTTTGTGAATCCATGGAGAATAAGGCATCTGCAATTTCTTGATCAGTAAACTCTGCACATAACTGGACTTGTTGATTATGTTGCAGCAATTTTCCCCTTCTTACTATATCTCTATCCAGCATTGGGAGACTATGTGCAGCACTCCCCATGAGTCCTAAATAAAAAGACTGTATTTCTTCTTTAATCTGCATCTAAGTCAAGCATCTTGAGCCATCGGCTCTTACCAATTGATTGATTGCTTTTCCTGATTGCCTAGCTCTTGCAAAAGCGTGGAAAAACTTTGTATTGGAATCTCCCAAAGTTATCCAGTCCACTCTGGATTGCTACTGCCAAATGCTTTCCTCAATTCTACTCCATTTCTCCAACTCCTCTAGACAACTTTTTTCTTCAATTATGAGCTCTTCTTGATCAGTTGTGTCATTCATTCCATGCTGAATTTCTTTAAGCTTTTCTCTCAATAGATCAAGTATTGCAGCAACATTCTTATACTGACTGGTATTTAATTGCTTGAACGGTATTTTCAACTTTTTTAATTTGTACCAAATATCCAGCAGTAGATTCTCATGTTGTGTAGTATTCCAAGTATCTTCTACTATGTTCTTGAACTCTGCATGCTGAGCAAAAACATTCAGAAAACAAAAAGGGGAATTCAATCTCTCAATATTCCTATGAAATTGAATGAACTGGGGGCAATGATCCGAGATATTCTTTTCTTTAAGTTCTACTACCACAGAGCCAAATAAACTACACCACTGAGTATTAGCTAGAGATCTGTCAATAAGTGATAGGATTCTGTTCTCTCATAGCTGGTTATTACACCAAGAGAATTTACCTCCCACTATTCTCACTTGATGCAGTTCATTAGCCTGAATACATTCACTAAAGTCCTTAACATCAGCCTCAGTTATAGGGTTTCCTTGAAACCTATCTTCCATATCCAATACAACATTGAAATCTCCACTTATGAGTAAGGGAGCTTGAGTATTCTGGCATATACTAGTTAAATCTCTCCAAAGATCCCTCCTTATCTCAATTGTATTATAAGCATAAACTGCAACCAATTTAAAGGAAACACCCTTATCCAAACCTGTAATCTCCACATGAATTTCTTATTTATGATAACTCATACTCCCTCCGTATCATTTCATTATACCCATTTGGTTGGGCACACATATTAAGAAAATGAGTTGTTTATAATAAAGTTGAGAAGATAAAGTAACTTTTAAGGGGTACTTTTGTCACATCAAATAGGAGAGAGAAGAGAGTTAGTAGCTTTTTAGTGGCATATGTGGTAATTTATGTGTTATACTGGGGTATTATCATATGTTGCATTTCCATTTTAGGAAATGGGCATAATGAAATGATACATCCAAATAAGGCAAAATGAGTATAATGAAATGATACGGAGGGAGTAGCTGTTACTCCTATCTTCTTAGGATTCCAGCCCAGCCATACTCTACCATTAACAACTTTATTGTAATTATGCATAAAGTTCCAATTCCTGCAAATCTTCATAGAACTTTTTTTGAAATTTTCTTGTTTCACTCTAGTTTCAAGCAAAGCTACAAAATTCACTTTATTAGTTTGCAAAAAGAGTTTGATCTATTTTTAAGGGTTTGTTACAACCCCTCACATTCCAAATCATCATCCTCATGTTGTACCTAAGGGGAGAAGGTCCCTGCCCTCTTTATTCATTGATCTGAGTTCATCTGGATTAAGAACTAAATAAGTATTCCCAATGCGAATAGTATTAGAGTTCTCACCTTGTCTTGAGGTATTAGCTGTCTTCTTTGATACAATCCAATCCCTATTGGTCTCTTTTTGTTTCCCTGGATCATGCCTTTGTTCAATCTCTTTTTGTTTCCCTAGATCATTCTTTTGTGTATTTGGTTTAACTTGTTCAGATATCCCAAGCATTGGCATCCATTTCTGCTTCTCAGGTTGGGGTTTGGATTTTCCTTTCCTAAGACAGTCATGTCCAGCTGTTTGACATGTCTTGCAGAAGGGAGGGATCCAATCGTAGAGGATAGCTTGCTTAACTCTTTGCCTCTTCTCGCTTTCAATGATAGTTTTGTATTTTTTTTTTGAACAATATTACAAGGAAATTTAAATACCGCGTGACGGAGGACTCGAACCCGTGACCTTTGGTCCGGGCATTAACCTTACTACTACTAGGCTAACACACACACACAATAGTTTTGTATTTTATTGGCTGAGTAACATCCACTTCCGCTAATAATCTCGCATAAGAGATGAGACTTTGAGTTGTTGCATATTCATCAGCACAAAGGGGAGTTCCCAGGATACTCTCAATCCGACTCAAAGAGTTCATTGCCCAAAAATCCAAAGATAGGTTGGGTAATTGAACCCAAAGAGGCACTACCTTAAGAATTTCCTTCTCAAAACCAAATCCTGCTTCCCATTTTTTTTAACTATAACCGGTCTATTAGCAAGAGTATAAGGATGATTAAGCAATACAACATTCCTTTCTTCCCCAGTGTTAAATCGAACAATAAAATATCCTTCAGCATGATAAAATATTTCAGATGAAGGAACATGATACTGTTTTTCCAAAAAAGTACTCAGATATTTTATAGTTGGGGATTCCCCAATAACATATAAAATCACGGCATGTTTCTATTTCAGTGTCTCAACCTCAATATCTTCCTTTTCTAAGCAAGACACAGGGATTCCATTTTTTAGAGTTGGAGGAACAAAATTCAGCTTCATACCTCCATTGCCAGGTCGATTCTGAGGAGAATTGACTTTATCATGCTGATCCTCTGCATGTTCCAGTTCAGAATCGTTGATCTGCTCACTAATATCCATGGTTGAAGTGTGAATTCCAGCTAGTTCCAATGTCTCTTGAAGTACTGTTCCATTCCATTCCTTTTGAATCCAAGAAGTTCATTCCCCAGATTTTGAAATTGAGCCATGAGTATCCTGTTTGAAGGAATAGGTAGCTTGGGTAGGTCACTAATCACCAGATTCTTCCTAGGTCGGCCGCGTTTCGCCATTTTTCGATGATATGCGCACAATTAGCTGATTCAGCAAAAGTGCGCCGAGAGAGAGAGAGAGAGAGAGAGAGAGAGAGAGAGAGAGAGAGATTAAAATACTGGACCTGCCAATTTTTTTTTACCCCTTTCCATATTAATATTTTTCACAATTGGTGAGAAATGGATGGAAAATGGACTGCTCGGATTGGTTATCCATACTGCTGGGTAAAAATTAACTAACGTAGTAAACGTGTGAACCCATGTTAATATTTT
Organism: Schizonepeta tenuifolia; assembly: GCA_029490685.1. Lineage (NCBI taxonomy): Eukaryota > Viridiplantae > Streptophyta > Magnoliopsida > Lamiales > Lamiaceae > Schizonepeta > Schizonepeta tenuifolia. Next base: position 28,259,405 of record CM055958.1, read on the forward strand.
CCACAATTGGTGAGAAATGGATGGAAAATGGACTACTCGGATTGGTTATCCATACTGCCCGATGAAAATTAACTAACGTAGTAAACATGTAAATTGATGGAAAAAGGATGAAAATATTCTTTTTCCACTCTTTTCCATCAAAGTAACTCACCTGAGTGGCTTAATTTGTTATTGTTACCGGTTTAGTAAGTTTAATAATGGCCCTCAAAAGTGTTAAACTCTTTAATTCCAATGAGGCAAAGACATTAATTCTTTTAACTCTTTTAAATATTTGTCGTATTTTTATTTTTTAATAAAATTTTGAGTAGAGACACAATTTTTAAGTGATTGTTTTAGTTTTTTTTGGTATTGTTTCATTCACTACTGCAAAAATGCTCATAGACAAAGGTTTATAATAGTTGTTATAGGCATAAATTGACTGAGGTCGTAGGTAGTGTTGTGATAGGTATTTTAGAAAATGCTTATAGACAATGGTTATGAACCAATGTCGTATCTAATATCGCAACGCTTAAAACCGTTGTCTTATGTATTTTAAATCTGTAAGAGATGTTGTCAAAATATAATCTCAAAAAAACCACGGTTTGACATCAGTTTAGACGCGTTGTTGTTTGCATATTTAGTGTTGTATGCATTTAGACGCGGTTTAGAACTGTTATTGTAGGCATGATATTGTCCAAACAATAGTTAAAAACTGTTGTAGTATATATTTGAACTGTTGTCTTAACTATCTTTAACATCGGTCAATCAAATCACATATTGGTCATATCTCTTGTAGTACTATACAATTGTAAGCATTTTTAACAATATTGTAAATGATAAATTGGTAAACTGATTTCATGAAAATAAAAAGTTGCTAATATTTCAAAACATGATCTTCATTCATAAATATCCAAAAAGCCTTTACAGCAGAAACATACAAATATCCTCAAATCCAAATGAAACCAAATATCAATAGGAGTTTCTTCAGCTCCCACAAAGTTTGTCTGCTCCAAAATACTGACTGAACATCTTTGGCTCCCCTATAACCTATTCATAATATATCATAAATTAGATAAACTATTTATAAACTAAAAAGAAATGTAATAAAAGCTGCGAGAGCTCATGTCATATTAGACAAGCTTTACCTTTTACTAGAATATATATCGTTGTACACATTCCCCCCATTCCCCCATGGACTTCATGAAGATGGTATGAAATGGTTTAGTTTCATCAAATTGATATAATGGAAACAAATCAAGAAAAGAAACTTACGCTTCAACTATATATTTCCAATCGCCATGACAATTTCCAGTGAACACTTGATCTAACAACCCTATCTCTTTCATGTGAGGGTCGATGACTGTAAGGATCCAATGCGCTCTACTTACTAAAATATTAATTCGGACTTTCTTTTTTACATTTTCTAACTTTAAGTAAATGGCCAAATTTCAAACTTAGCATGCCCCAATGTCTTAGCCCTAATACCTACATTCAGAGGATGTTAGATATGGAGCTAATTGTCAAAAGTGGACCGTAACTTTGAGTGTTTTTAGAAAAGGACTATATATTATGGAATTTGAAAGAGAGGACTGTATCTTTCATTTTTTGTATTTATACTCCTATTTGGGGCCCAAAATTAATAATTTGGGTTTTTGGTGACACCTCAAACCCATTGATGATGTGGCGGTGACGTGTTTTTTTTGTATTATCGATTTTTTTTTTCATTTTTTCTTTTTACAGCCTTAAAATAAAAATAAGAACCCACCCTCACACTCATTCACTCCTGACTTTCTGTAGATCCCCAATTTCAGAGCTTCAATTCTAATCCAATCTTCGACACTTTTGGCCATTTTTTTATCATGCTTTTCTCGAATGGTGTGAACATATTTTGGCACAATGAAGCTATGTGAAGTATTTTTATTAGTACATGATTACATCTTTAGTATGATGAGATTGAAAAACGACAGACTCCAATTATGATAAAAATGAATTGGTATCATATCATAACATTTATGCTGAAAATAAATTGGTTTTGGGCATTGATGCTCAATATTTATTTTTATTTTAAGGCTATAAAAAGAAAAAAAATGAAAAAAATAGATAATACAAAAGTGACATGGCACCGCCACCACCTCCACGTCATCAATGGGCTTGAGGTGTCACCAAAAACCCAAATTATTAATTTTTTGTCCGAAATAGGAGTATAAATACAAAAAATGAAAGATATAGTCATCTTTTTCAAATTTTGTAAGATATGGTCCTCTTTTTAAAAACACTCAAAGTTACGGTACTCTTTTGATAATTAGCTCTTAGAGCATCCACTGCGGTGTTCGATCGCCTGAGTCGAAGCCGGTGTCGAGCACCGCTCGACACACCCCCCATCGACGCAGGGTAGGTCGAAGCCATAATGGCGGCTCGACACAGGGGTAGGGCGAAGGGTGTGTCGAAGGCTGTGTCGATTTATCGACACAACCTTCAACTCGATGACGCAGCAAGATGGGGACACGTAGTGTGTCCCCATTGGTCCGATGCTTAATTTTTTTTATTTTTTTTTATTTTCTGATTAATTTTTTTGTTAAATAAAAGCAGCAACGGTCAGCAACGCTATGTACATATCCAACGGAAAATCCCTCATTTTTCACTATATATACCCCTTCATCATTCACTTATTCTCCACACAAATTCCTTTCTTCATCCATTTCATTCTCCACACAAAAATTCAATCTTTCAATCTTATTTTGTGCAAAAAAAATGGCTGACGAGCAGTTCAATTCATGGTTCTCGCAGTATTACGGTTCAAACCCACCGAACCAATCTCCCAATCCGGCGAAACCAACTCCCAATCCGGTGAATTCAAGCTCCCAATTCTCCCCTTCTCCCGGTTTCGGCCAATACTCAGTCCCTGCAGGGTTTACATCTTTTTCGCAGACGTCGGGTTTCTCCCAATTTCCACCGTCGACGGGGTTCTCACAGCCGCAGGGGTTCTTCCAATTCCCTTCGGCGACTGGGTTCTCGCAATTCTCACAGCCGCAGGGGTTCTCCCAATTCCCCCTGTCAGCTGGGTTCTCGCAGTCTCTGGCGTACTCCCAATTCCCTCCGTTATACGGCTACTCGCAGCCGCAGGGGTTGTCTCAATTCCCCCGGACATCCGGGTACGAGCAATTCTCGCAGCCGCCACCGGGTACTGCTCGATTCAGACATTTCAACCTCAACGACGAAACGACGATCTTGAGGTGGAAGAAGAGGAAGAGCAAGAGCAAGAGGCGTAAGGAGATTCCCAACAAGAGGAATCGGAAGAACGCGAGCCAACACCACCGCCCCCATCCCGCCGCAAGTGGAAAGCTCCCGTCTCCTCAAGCACGGCCACTTCTCCGGCCAAGGGGAAGGGAAGGGACCGCCGCAAGGGGAAATCTCCCGCAACCTCCTCCGGCGAGAATAATAAGCCACTGCGAGGTCCTAACTACACTGGCGCTGAAATTGAATTCCTCGCACGGTGCTACATTGATTTCGGGTTGGACGCGGTCACCAACAACTACCAAACCTCAAACGCGTTCGGGGAGAAAATAATGCATCGCTTCAACCAGTTCATCGCTCCCGCCTACCCAAGAGAAAAGGATGCGATGAGGAGCGCATGGGGCTGCGCCAAGAAACAGATCTAGAACTTTGCTGAAATCTACATCTAAGAAGAAGACCAACTCGGAAGCGGGTAAAACGAACTCGATCTGTACACAAGGGCCCAAGATATGTACACCGACAAGTATGGGAAAGAGTTCTCGTATAGGGCTGCGTGGGAGCTCTTGAGGCATATCCCAAATTTCAACAACCCAAAGAAGCCGACAGCTCCAAAGTGGACGAAGATAAATGAAGCCGGCGAGTATACTTCGTCTGCTAGCGGCACCAAATCCACTACATCCGCGAGCGATGCAAACACGCTGCAGGTTCACCCCGAAGGAGTCAAAGCTGTGAAGAAGGGGAGGAAGGGCAAAGGGATGGTAAAGGAGGCGGCGGCAAGAGAGTTGGCTTCACTCAACGAGAACTTCGCATTGGACGCCGCTTCAGCGAGGGAGCAGCGGGCGTACAGTGTCTATATTACAGACATGTCAAATTTTACTCCCGCTCAGAAAGAGGCACACGATCGAGTCGTTCGTAAACTTACAAAAGAATTCAAATAGGAGGATTAGTTGTCCTAAATTTTTTTTTCTTAATTATTGTAATTCTGCAGTTTTTAATTATTGTATTTTTTTATTATTAGTGTATGTTTTAGTTTTTTTAAATTCATTAAAATTATCATTTATTAATTTTTGAATTTAATTAAATTCTTTTTTATAATATTTATTACAAATAAAAAATAAAATATAATCTATTCAATAATTAAAATCACGCTTCCCAATACTTCAACCTAGGTCTTACTCAACTTCACTATAGTGGAAAAATCAACCTAGGTCTTACTCAACACCACCAATCATTAAAATCACGCTTTCCAGTGCTTCAACCTAGGTCTTACTAACACCCTGTAATGGATGCTCTTACATATAAAAAGGAATATCGCTCTAAAGAAGACGTCATTATCACGTAGCAAACATATAATACTTATATATTATCGTACAAAGACAAGAATTTATCCAATATGTAGTGAAGATAGCGGCTAGAGTTCCTACCACAAAAAGAGAAAAATGGACGGATTGTCAAGATAAGACGGATTGTCGTGAGCCACGTGGTACATCCCTATTGGCCCTAGCCGTAGAAATGACAATCATGCCTGCAGATGTTCATAGGAAAATTCTCTTTTATCCTTGATCCCTAGATTTCATCCACGTTTCAAACTCGTTAAGTGATTTTTTTTAAAACATAAAATTATTAGTTAGACAACTTATATGTTATATTAATAACTAATACTCCCTCCGTGCGGGAGTAAAAGTCTCATTTCACCCATTTCAAATGTTCGAGAATAAGTCCTACTCTCAATTTTAGACCATTATACCCTTCTTTTTTTTGTAAATTACTACCCTTTGCCATATGGGACCCCACCTCACATCAACTTTATTTCTACTTTTTTATCATCCCAACATCTTTATTCTTACTTTTTGGTCAATACCACCTCTTTTTTGTCATTACCACTATTTTTTTATCATTATCTACTACCCCTATATTCTAACTTTTACCCTACTCAAAAACACTTTATCAATTTTCTTAATCCTCGTGCCCATTTAAAATGGGACTTTTACTCCCGAACGGAGGGAGTAGTATTTGGTTTGATCTAACTATTTTATTATATTTAAAAGAAAATACTTTCCCCGTCATGTTCAAAGTGTCATGTTCAAATTAAGAAAATTTTAATTAACCCTTCAAAAGTCATTCGGCCTAGCCACTTTCAATATTTTTACCTTTATTTTTAATCTCCGTGCAGAACAGTAACATGACATTATGAGTGGGATGGAGGGAGTAAATTTACTATTGTGAATAAAATAACTTATCAAAAAAAAAATTAAATGTAAGTCTTGATTTAAAAGCTTGTTTAAGTTTGATGGTCGTGATACGAGTTAACTAGTGTATGGGGGAAATACACCAGTGCAGATTTTTGCCTTTGATAACTCAACAGCTATAATACTCAGTCGAAGTAGTCGCACAATCAGGGATACAGTGGACTTCTTTGACTGAGGGTCAACTGTATGGCTTGCTGACTGTGGTTTTAAGTGCGGTGCGGAATGTGGTGGAATTTATTTTACTCATTTTTAAAGAAAATCTACTTGAATGTCAAGTTTGCAAAATGCTTTAGTGTAGTTTGTAAGAATGCTTGTGTGTTAGTTTTTCAGTTAGAGATGAAACAGTAACTTGAAAGAAAATAAAGATACAAGGGTTTTTACGTGGTTCAAAGTGAAACTCCTACGTTCACGACCAACTTGCTCGTTGGTAATCAACTAAGTTGTTTGCGCATACAACTTAAACGTATCCACTTGGTTTCGGGTATCAAGCAAACTAATATAGTTGATTTGCGGGCTCAACAAAACCTAACCTCTTTGTTTGCGGGTATAAAGAAACCTAGAACCTTTTAAACTTGGTTAAGGTATGAAAAGGATTTTGGGGATTTTTCCAACTAAGAAAATCAACACACAACAAGTGGTGATTTTTTCTTCTAAGACTGAACTCGGAAGGAGTATCTAGACTTAGGAAATGAAGAGACTGAAACTCTAAGACTCGATTTAAGAAAGAATTTTCTTGAAGAGCAAAGGAGCTAAGAGAGCAAAAAGATCAATTACATTAATGCTCTCCCACAATACTTTTCACCCCCCGGTTATTATATAATGTATGTCTTATGTTCTAGATCAAGTGCTAATTATTTTCTTCCGATCTCAAATTAACACAATAAAATAAGCAAAGTTGGTGATCAATCAAACCAAGAACACAAGAAAGAAGAGAAGGTCGTAATTGATTAATCGATTAAGAAATAAAATTAATTCATCTACTCTCTCATCAAGGATATAAGAAAATTAGCTACTCATAATTGAAGCAAACACCAAATCAAAGCAAAAGAAATTCATGATCAACAACAAAGAAAAAGCATAAAAGAAATGAAAAATCTTAATTGCTTGAACTCTTGAATCTTATCTCCAAATATTCAAAAGAAAGTAAAAGTATGCTAAAACAATGTAAAAGAGTACAAAGTGTTTCTTCTATGCAATAAAAAAAGTATTTATACTTTGAAAAATTACCACAATTCATCTAAGAATTAGAACTTAACTAGGAAAAAAGTTTAACCATGAAAAGAAAAGCATTTGAATAGGGTTGGGTTTTCATGCAGTTGCATGCGAGACCGCATAGTGAAACATGTAACTTTCGTGGATGACGCAACCTCTTATGCGGTCGCAGCGTGGCCAACCGCATGCCCTTATGCGTGAGCGATGACTTTATACGGTCGCATGTTTGCTCGTTGCTTCGTTCAACTTTATTTTCTTCTTATTTTGATCTATTTCTCGAACCGTTTTCTCCCACGAACTCGTGTCAAGTCAAACTTTTCTTCCATACATTCGATTCTCATCTTTTAACTCCAAAACCTACAAATTCCACACAAATACAAGCAAGTATCATATTCTTCAAATTATTTCACAACATAATCTCAAACTTGCCTACCTACATCAGTTTCCACATTAATTTATCCCTAAATAAGCTTAGAATAGGTGAAAATCCATGTTTTATCAACTAGTGACATAATATTCCATTTAATAAAAAGTCTGATTGTTGACTGATTATAATTAGGAAGGCATGAATATCAATATTAACAAACATTAGGGATGTGCTTGTACCCAAATAAACAAAAGATGCTTACTTGTACCTTAAGATGAACAAAGGGTTTATTTCACTATTTTCCCTATAATAACTATGTATGGAGAGGCCCATAATTTTATTTTATTTTCGGATGACATGCAAAATTTAATTATGGCAAAATGAAAAAAAAATAATAATAAAAAATAGAGAGAGTTGTGGAAGGGTTCGGCGGCTGAAGTGTTGATGCGTTCCTCAATCTTCAATCGTCTGTTTGCAAGCGGCGGCGGCGGCAGTCGTATTTGGAGGTCGAAAAGGTGTGGCGGATATGGAAATGAATTTAGGCGGTCGCAATCGCATGCTGATAAGTACGCTGAGTTTGGGTCCACCGGAAAGTGTAGCTTTTTGCTGTCTGAGTAATGGACGCTGGACTCCCATTGCTAGCAGCGGTCGTGGTTACGGAGATTTCTTGTGTTCGGGAAAGGGATCCTTGTTCTGCCTGACTACAAGTTGTTCTCCGGAAATAGAGCTCTGCCGAATCTCTCGGAGGTGGAGGTGTGGGATCTTGGCGATCCCGGGTGTGCTCGGATTGAGAGGAGGCATGCCTTAAACGAGATGCCGCAGTTGGTTCGCGACTCGTCGGGAGTGAGTGAGCGGAGGTACCTTGTATTCTCGGATCAACTCTATCTCGTGAGGCGGCATATGGTGGAGCGGGTCGACGGCGCCGGCAACTTTGTAAAAGATATCTACTATCCCAATCGCAAGGGTTGGGATAATAGTTATCCCTACAAAACTGTTCGATTTGATATTCATAGGATCGATAGCGATGGGAAATTAAATTATTGATGGATGACAAGGTGTCATTGGATAATGCTGCCATTTTTATTGGGATCAACCATGGATTGGTGATGGAGGCTGCGGACCACTTTGGTTTGAATTCCAACTCCATCTACTTCACCGATGATACCATACATACACCACCTGATCGTCGTGATGCTGATGTAGAGCGGGGCGGATGGCAGTTGGTTTTGCCTCGAAAGTCGAAATGGGCCAAGCCTGTCTGCTATGGTGGCCACGATATTGGCATCTTTGATGGCAACGACGACACTTTCTCGCCGTCTTATTTCCCCCTTGATCCCCCTAGTTTCCAGAGGATCGACCCGCCACCACTCTGGTTTACTCCCGGTAATAATTAATCATCCTAGCCACATTACGACTAATAGGGTGTTTGGCTAAACTTTTAAGCTCTTTAAAACAGCTTAAAAGTTATTCATTACTAAGGAATTAGGAGCTTAGAAGTTGTTTTGAGGAGCTTTTAAGCTAAGCCAAACACCCTCTTAGTTTGAGCTATAAGAATAAAATGATATATATTCTTGGTTTATGTAGTAGTATTTGGTGAGGTATGTATGTACAGTTTGATCTGCTCTCACTCATTTAATCCCTAATTACTCCATTCTATTCTAAATTCGACTACACTCTCTTGCCCTGTAAGAGATTGGGATGATAAAAAAAGAATTTATATGCAGACACAACGTAAAACCAAATCAGGAAAACAGTTGCTATATAGAGTGGTGGTATCTACTGCTGTGTATAGAGTGGTGCAAAAGGAATTTGAGGCGTTTTCAGAATGCTATGAGTTCAGTGCTCAAAGACTGTCAAGTCCAAATAGCTATTAGATGTCCAAGAAATCCCAAACTGATGAGATGTCTTAAGAGTTATATCAGTTTTGTTTTGTTTTGTTTTGTTTTGTTTTGTATTGTTTTGTGGTTTTGGAGATTATGAGTTGTAATGTTTACAAAAATATAAAATAAAAAAAATCAACTATATACAGGGGAGGGGAGAAGAATGTTTTGTATGATATATATTACTATTTTATTGTAGATGATGAGTATGCTAGCAGTAAATCTAAGAATCTTGCATCTTTTGATATTCAAAATTGATTATCATGTTAGAGTTGTGTTTTAGATGTTCAGAATGACAAGTTATGAACTTATGATCAATTTTTTTTACTTTGAAGCAATCATTTCAACGTTATTGATGATGAAATAGAAGGTGTGAGAGGAAGATATGATGATGAAGAAACAAACTGTACAAGAGTCAAGAATAGGATATATGCATTAATGCATGATGATGATGATGATGATGGTGAGTTACTGAAAATCCCAAGAAAATAAAATATGTATATCAAGCTATCATTCTAGCAGTAGCTTCACGCAATCCACATTCATTCATAACGATAATAAATAAATAGTGAAATTATCCGAGCATATTGAGTGATGTTCAAAACGACGTTGATGACAACTTTGATCCTTTTAGCGAAATGATAAATTGATAAATTGTCTTGGACAAGATGGGGACAATTTTATCATATTACACAATTATTACTATAATTAAATATATATATATATATATATATATATATATATATATACATCAGATTTTAAGCATGTACTAATATACTCTTTCAGAAAATATAAATTTATATTGAGTAATATTTTTGAATTTTGAAATGTTTACCATATTATATATTATATTATCATAGATGTATTTTCTTAATAATGACAAAAAAATTAAGCTATTGATTTTTGTACACGTGATTTATTCCTAAAAATAACAAATTAAATTTTTACCATATCTAATTTATTTTTATATTTTATATCCTTTAAAAAATGATTTGATAATTTTTGTTACAACTTGTCATCGGGGCCGCCTAGAAATCTCCTTAGAAATCTTTATCCTTCTATGTTCGAATTTGTTTGATCTCCCGGGACATTATCCATATATAGGTTGATAATGTCCGTCGCCAAATAAATCATTGAAAAAACCATCCAAATTATCGGCCACATATTACACTATAAATATTTATAAGTTTTGCCTTGTTTTTATGTTTTGTGAAAATTGTATTGACTATAAAATCTCAATTGTGCGTGTGTTTAGAGATGGCAATGGGTCGAGTACCTACCCATTAAGCATTTCCCAAATACAAACTCATGAAAATTTTCAACACCCAAACCCGTCCCAAACCCGATTAAAAAATAATTTTAAAACTCATACCCGACCCGAACCTGTTGGGTAATACTCGTTTATTACCCGCTAAAAACTCGAATAATAAAAAGTAAACATCAAATAACAAAATATTATAAATATGATTAAAACATAAACATCAGCAGAAAATTTCACTAAAATTAATCTCAAAGCAAAGTACAACGAACTTACAAAATCTTAAAACATAACTAGAAGTATGAATCATTGATGTTGTCGTTGTGTCGTCATATTTCGGAAGTAAATTTACAAAAGTAGAGGAAAAACATTAAAGACTTGACGGGTTAAGAAAATCAGATAAAACCCTAAATCTACTAATATTTATAATTATATAATAAATTATACTTATAATAATATTTTTTATCTTATATATATAAATGTGTTTGGGTAGCGGGTATCCGGAGGTAATTGCCTAAACTCGACCCAAACCCGTGACGGGTTTGCATGTTTCGACCCAAACCCGTCCCAAAACCATTTAATATTTTCCAAACCCGTCCCATCAGGGTTTGGGAAGTACGGGTACCCGCGAAAACCCGACCCGTTGTCATTCCTACGTGTGTTTATAATAACCAATTAGTTAGGATTTGATCATTGAATTTGATTGATTATTTCTTTAAATAATTGTGTTAATTGTATTAAGGATTTTGATATGCACTTTCCATATTGTTTTCCCTCCCAAATACAACAAGGGTACACTAATAATATCTAAAATATTAAAATCCGGTTCTTATTGGACTGGGTCAAAAAATCGGTTTAGGAATAAAAAAGTCTACTCCCTAAGACAAATTAATTGTCTATTTATCACTACCTATAGAATAGAATCTTCTTTATAACAGTAGAATAGATCCAAGCACCACATTTATTCATATGCTTAGGTGGATTTTTTAGAATTTTTCTTTGTTAGTTTTCTAAAAATTTGGAGCTTACAAAATCTGATTATAGATGAAATAACAAATAATACTATTAATTTCTTTGGAAAACAAATTATTTACAATTCTCATTGATGTAACCTTTTATTATGGGAAATTTATATGGCGGTTACAATTTTCATTGATGTAACCTTTTATTTACTAGCATCCTCAACGTACTTATTTAAGGAGGAATTTCAGGCATTATGATATACCTTACGCAAACACAAAATCAGGGGAATAATTTTGGAAAGACACATTATTCAATTTTTAATTACGGAAATGATGATCAATGATAAAACATTTCCATTCCATAGTACGTAGTAACTGAAGTTTAGTCGCCCATCAATTTCTCTATAAATCTAAAATAAGTTGCTTTCGATTTGTTCATCCTCTCGGTCTCAACGTATTTTTAACCGTTGACCCCACGAGATGGAGACTTGTGCTTTCAACTCGATCCGGCCCGACGACTAAGCTACATAGGGATCAACATCAGCTATCATCTCGCCACAGTTGAGAGGTGCTAAGGTGTTGGTGTAACTCTATGGCCAAACAAACCTCCTGTCGTCTAGCTCTAATTTGCATTTTTCGTTCTACCTCTTTTTGCCAATTCCATATTGCACATCACATGCCTCTGGATACCTCCGTTGTATCTGTTATAATGTAGAGAGTGTGGAAATGGAAAATGCATGTTATGAAGCTTTCGTATGGTCTTTTTCTTGTGCCTTTTAAAGTTTTTGTCATATTTGGTTCATGACATTCTTATTTACTTGGAAGCTTATTTACTTTTTCAAATTAATTTTTTATTAATCTAGATAACGTAGGTCCATATTTTGAAGTTACTTCAGTTGTACATTAACTTGGAAAAAGTGCACACCTTAATACATAAGCTTGATGAAGGGCTTTTAGATAATGGATTTGTTGGAGTAGTTCTATCTTTTATGTCTAGCCACCACGTTGTATCTCCCTCCCATTTAAAAATTTTAATATTTAAATTTCCAATTTCTTTAGTTGTGATATGTTGCTAATTCGGTTTCTAACTCTCGATTAATTTATATTGAGTTGCATATTATATATATATACTCCCTCCAACCCCCATATTTATGCTTAGTTTTGGTGGGCACGGGTTTTAAGAAAATCCTGTAAAGTGAGATGTAAGTGGAGAAAAAGTGGATGTAAGTAGATGAGGTCCCACATTATAAGGGTAATAAGTGAAAATTTTATTTTCTAAAATGGGCTATGCATAATTATAAAGGACAGACGAAAAAGGAAAACTATGCATAATTATGGGGGTCGGAGGGAGTATATATATACATATATATATATATGAAGGGAGATCTTGATGAGCAAATTAAAGACATACATTTACGTGCAGGACTAAAATATTGGATTGAGCAAGAGATATATGGAGAGGGGAGAGAGAGAGGTAGAGAAATTGAAATCAATGCAATGGTTTTTCTGCGCATTTTTCCAATTAGGATCGTGACACGACGAAAACTTTGTATAATCTTATGTTTGATTTTGTATCTTGCTTATTTAAAGCACTAAATAAGACTCAATTAGTTTTTTTTTCTTGTATTCCATCCAATTTTTTTGGTTTTAAAAAATAATTATTATGAAATTTAAAAAAATATCTAATGAAAAAGGAAAAAAAAGCGAGAGATCTCCATATTTGGTGATCGCCACTGTGGAAAAAAATGAAGAAATCAACATGATCTCATTTAATATTAAAAAAAATAGAGTGATCACCATGTTGGTGATTGCCATTGCTAATGGTCTTATAGAGAATTCATTGAAAATATTATGATCACGTAGAGTGAAATAATTGTGGCGAGGACATTGTAGACATATTTTCCAAGAAAAAATAATATTACTCCTTTATATCCTTTTTATTTGTTTTCCTAAAATCTAGCACGCTTATTAATTAAAAAATTCCGAATGTAATGTTCATAGATTCTGAATTTGTGTTCACAGTATATTTGGTATTATATATTTATAGATGTTCAACTTTTTATCGAGACAACTAATCAATTTTAATTTTTACAACTAATACTTGGTTATTTTATATTTTTTAATTTAAATGAGTTTGCATGGTTAGTGGGTATTAATCTATAAATCTGGAACCAAAAAGTTGTAGAATCACTTTATTAATCTGGTTAAGAACAAATACATGTTTATAAATTGTAAATGAATTTCGTAGATTATAATTTTTAATTTACTTATGTATATATTTTGCAATGTAATGTATATTTACTTATGTTCCATAATCAGTGCAACTTATCAAAACTGTACACACAATTAGTGCAATTCTGAATACATGTGATAACAACAATTTATGTTAATATATATTCTCAAAAAAATTAAGATTATGTTAATATAAATTAGTGGAATATCATATGTTACTATATCCCATATCGATTCCACATAAATCTATAGGGGAAATCGTAACAATCCATCCCCTTTTCAAACTGGATGTCCACAGACGACACACTACCGAGTCCGACCCAAACCACAGGCCCCACTTTCCGATGTGGCAACCTACATGGGCCGGCCTCCGAGGCAGGCCTTTTTCGTAGCCTGCCCAAATCCGACAAGTTGGATCAAATTGTTAGGCATATAAGATAGAGAGCTCTAACTTAACCCAAAATCATGGTTAAAGGTAAATGATTGACTCCCACTTATATATCCTTCCATACTTTCATGTGGAATCAATGGGGGATATCGTAACATCATATTTGTAATTTAATAAATTTCAATCAACTAATGGCAATATATGTTACAAAGCATGATTTTACAACGGTAATATGATTACCCAACAATAAATCCTGAATGTAATATTTATTTGTAATGATTTGTCAAATTATTTCACTTTAAAATGATATATGGATTTTTTAAAGTTATATTTACAAGTTACTACAACGTAAAGTAAGTCACCCTCAATAATATCAACACGAGATAATCCTTCAAATAACACTAAATTACAACAGATGATTCTTCATGTAATATTTATTTGAAATGTTTGAGAAATCAAGTTTACAACATAAAGTGATTTTCTGTCAATAAATTATACACGAGATGATCTTTCATGTAATATTTTTGTGCAACGTGATGATCCTTCATGTAAAACTTATTTGTCAAATTATAAAAAAATTTACATGTAAAACTTATTTGCAATGATTCATCTAAATTATATCACTTTAAAATTAAATATTTAAGTTTTTGTGAATCATATTAAGTTACAACATAAAGTGATTCTCCGTCAATAATTTCTACACGAGATTATCCTTCAAGTAACACTTATTTGCAACAAGATAATCCTTCATATAACACTTATTTAACTTGCAATGATTTGTCAAATTAATTATATCACTTAAAAATAAAGGTATGGATTATTTTTATAAAATTATATTTGTAAATTAACACATAAAGTGTGTTTCCGTCAATGAATTTTACAGAAGATTACCTTCATGTAACACTTATTTGCAACGAGATGATCCTTCACGTAAATCGGCAATAATTTATCAAAATATATCATTTCGAAATAAAATATTATTTTTTGAACTATATTTGTAGATTACATCTTAAATAATTCTCACTCAATAAATTCAACATGAGATGATCCATCACGTAACATTTATTGTGACAAGATGATGTAATACTTATTGTAACTCGGGAACCGCGTAATTGAAGCCAAATTAATTGCAGGAAAGAATGCGAACAAAAAGTTTCCAATCGCAAGAATGATCATGAGCCCCTCAAATTTTACTAAATTTCCAATTCGGTTCAGAGAAAGTCACGAATTTTACAAAATTTCCAATTCGGTTCTAGATGAGGTAGTTCTCCGTGATACTTTGCTTTGCTATGACCATAAGCAAGAGTTAGAGCCTATCTCTTTCCAACGTGAGGTTGTACCTGCCGAAATCTATGCTTAATTAATGTCATTTGTACGTTGCTATCTCACGACTCACGAGTAACTAGCAAAAAAGTTTCAAAATTTTGTATAGTGGTGATGATGGTAAGACGCATGACACTACAATTAACGTGATTTATGATGAAATTTACGACGGATTGTGAGGTATTTATAAGATTAGTTATTTTAAAAATTGATTATTATTATTTTATGCATTTGTTTACAATGGCTATAAAAAAAATATCATAATATTAAATAGTCTATTCATAATAGGGGTATTGATTGAGAGCACCACAATCATTCCTATGTTGATGTGACACTTTAAAAATTTATCTATAATATTTATCTTAAATTTTCATTATATTGGCATCTACTTTCAATATGTAGTAATATTCTGATTCTAAATTAAAAATACATATTAATAGATAACTAATCATGATTTTCCATTTATATCTAGCCGTTATGGTTTATAAATGAATTTCTTTCATTTGTCATGTTAAATCAAAAATTTTATCAAAAGATTACGAAGGTGAAGAAGATGATTGGAATGAGAAATCCCAGAACAATTAGTGGTTTCGGCTCAAATGTAATTTTTCTTCTTATATGTTAGTTTATGCTTTATTATTATTGTTGTTTTATATGGCAGGATAAATAATAATATTATTATATTAATAGATTTTATCATTTTTATTTCATTTGTACACTTTTGGATATATGCTTCCTATACATTATGCTTTGAAATAATATGTTACTATGTACTTTTAATTCTATGATTGTTATGGTAATAATCAATGGCAATGTTTATACACGAGATGATCCTTCACGTAACATTTATTTGCGCCGAGATGATCCTTCACGTAATGCTTATTATAATGATTTATTTAAATACATCTCTTTTCAATATATTATTAAATTATTTTTTAAATTTATATTATTAAATCTGCATTAAGATAATTAAACAATGAATATTTTTTAACAAGAAGTCCGAATTCCATTTTACTATGTTCAATTCAAAAATTAGTTTAATTGTCAAAAGAAAATGAATACACATTACAAATTCTTGAAAGAATACTTCAGACATGAACAATAAATAAGGTTTGGATTATTAGCATGCACTATGATATATTGTGGTAGAAACGAGTAGTAAATAACTTCTTAATTGGAGTTGAGACATGTTTATTTATAATATTCAGGGCTTATTTATTCTATGCGAGTTTGAGACGAAAATAAGATGTAAATTTTATATTTTTAATTTGATTTGAGATATAACGAGTATATGAAACAGGTCTATATAAAAAAAGGGCATATATGTAAGAAACATGGTATTTATACAATATATTACTACATGTTTACTTTGTGATATCTGTAAGAGTTTAAGATGTGGACAAGTTGATTTTTTTTTTCAACCGGATACAAATAGTTTGTTTGTATAAATATTAAATAAATGAGTTCGGTTAATAATTAACAGAATGTTTATTATTATATAAATTTTAGAATAAATCGAGTAATTACACAACTAATTTTTCTGCAAATAGTATAAAAATATGATAATTCCGTCGATGTTCGACGGGCAACACACTAATTTTTTTGTTTAAATCCGTGTCAACTTTCCACAAATACGCTCCAATTTATAGTAATGTATCAATTGAATATTTGCACTATCCATTTTTTTAATCGGAAAAAGATAATAAATAAATAAATAAATAACAAACAATTTAGAGTAAAAGGGGTACTTCAAATCTTTTCATCAAGTCCACCTTAGAAACAAGAATCCCTTACACATACAACTTCAAAAACCGCCAAGAAAACCTACACCACACAAGCTCTCGGATATAAAATCCAATTTGCAATAGGAACATTATACAAAGTCCTATCTTTTAAAGACACCCACGATCAAACTCTAACCTTATTCTAGTCAACCACCTTGAAGATCTCAATAACACTCCTTCAAAATCATTTTATTTCTAATCTTCCAAATATACCACATTACCACAATCCAAACAAAATCGACAATTTTTGACAGTTTTTCTTTTTCAAAAATATCACAATATATTGGGGAAAATGTATAACGGGGTTATCACAAAGTAGGTGCCTAACTTAGCCACTTAAGTTAAACTTCATTGGCGTGTATAACATATCCTTCTTCTTATGATACTATCGAATACAGTTTAGGCATAAATGGGATGAGATTAACTATCTTATTTCAATATTCCTTTAATTCCACATGTTAATACAATAGTTCTAAATATCAGCCATTATCATGTGCTATAAAATATATCCTTTGAATCTAATATTTAAAGTAAATATTTGATTAGTTTATAATATTTTTTATGTATCCGACTTATCCGACTTATCCTTCTTAATAACGCTTATTGTTCAAGATACTACTAACTAATTAAAGTCAGATTTTAGAATATCGTTTATTATATTAATATTCATTTAATCTATAATGTAATTCTACAATAATATGAACGAATGATCAAAATACGAATTATTACTAGTTTAAAAATAGAGAGGATTGTCAAAATAGCACTTCTTATAAGTGAAAGTTAAAAAATGTCACCTTTTTTTAATTCCTTATAAATCTAGCACTTTTAGACAATCTTACCCTTCTTTTGACCAAAAAACTACTAGAATACACTAATCACATTAAAGTCTTTGATACCTAATATACCATTTTTCATTTAAAAGATATCAGTCGACAAAATTCATTCACCCACTTTTGTTTCATCTTCTGTTTCTCTCCACCGTATTTTTTAGTGACTTTCCGGTCAACTTCTTCGACGATGGCGGCCGGATAATATACATCTGTTGTTTACCTCTCTTTTACGTTGATTTTCTGGTAAGCTAAAAGCTTTCATTTTGTCTGCTATTTTTTTTTTCGATTTTCTTGTGCTTGGTGCCATACTTTTATCTATCTTTTCCGGTGACTTGCAGAATCGAGCCAGCCATTTGAGAAAAATGACAACTACAAACCCTAGTTCGAGAAGCAAAAACGAGGAAGGCGAAGAGAATGTTGAGCCAGAAGCAACGCAGGACACAATGGATGAAGAAGACCTAGATTCGCTTGGTGATGAACAAGGTAGTTCGTCAGATTCTGACGAAGAAGATGAACCGCGGGTATATATATATTTTTTGTTCTTTTTTTTTTGGGTAAGTTTTTTATTTTTTAGTTCCTTTCGTTTGTACACGCTTTAATTTGTGTTAGTCATCAGAATCTGTTTAGCATAAAAAAAATTGTGAGAGTAGCTGCTTATAATTTGTGAGTTTTTTGCTGTAACCATTTTTTTTTGGTTATTCACAAAATGGGAAGTGTTATTCAATAGATCTTTGGTAACGGGTAAAAAATTGTGTATCCAGATTTAGTAACGGGTAAAAATGTGTGGGTAGCTCTTAAAAATTTGAGATAGTACCTTTTGAGAATTTGTGAATCTTGTTGTGAACCAAATTTTTTTTGTTAGTCACAAAATGGGAAGTATGATTCCATAGATTTTTGGTAACCGGAAAAAAAATGTGTTTCCAGATTTGGTAACGGGAAAAAATGTATGGGTAGCTCTTAATAATTTGTGATAGTACCTTTTGAGAATTTGTGAATCTTGTTTAGAACAAAAAAAATTTTTGTTAGTCACAAAATGGGAATTGTGATTCCATAGATTTTTGGTAACTGGAAAAAAATTGTGTTTGCAGATTTGGTAAACGGAAAAAATGTGTGGTTGCTCTTAAAAATTTGTGATAGTACCTTTTGAGAATTTGTGAATCTTTTTCTGAATCAATTTTTTTTTGTTAGTCACAAAATGGGAAGTGTGATTCCATAGAGATTTGGTAATAGGAAAAAAAATAAGTGGGTAGCTTTTTAAAATTTAAGATAGTTATGTTATGTAAAAATTCATGTAACTTTGGCAACGGTTTCATTGTTGGTTCTTTGGTTTCTTCAAAAATCAGAGATGGTCTATGTTTGTAATTGGTGAAGTTCTTAATTGAACACATTATTTTATGTGACTAACAAAATTAATAATGTTAGCTGAGGGAAATTAGGTAACAGTAGAACTAGTGTTTCTGTTAACGGTAAATGACAAAAAAATATGTGTGAATGTATTATATATAAAATGTGAATCAGGGAAACAGGGGAATAACTTTTTTTTGGGGTTCCATACTTTATTTAATTTTGTGAAATTAGAATGCATTTAAATGCATGTTTGAAATCCAGTGATTGAATTTTGTGCCATTTCTATTCCAATTTGGAACTCTATGGGTTTTGTTGTTATTACTTTATCTAAACTTGCTAGGTTCGTGGTTGGCAAGAGACCAAGATGGCGGAATTCAAAACTGTGATGGGAATATGACAAGGTTAGTAACATAAATTATTTAGTTCTTAGCAGAGAGTAATAGATGGAGTAACTATTTCTTAAGTTTGACATATCTATTGCAATAGGTGGTGAGTACATTTAGAGTAATTGGTGGTTGGGCTACTTATGAGATGGATTTCCGAAGCAATACGATTAATGTCTACGACGCCAAATCAGGGAGCTACACACAAGGAGATTTTGATAACCAAAGGGATATGTTGATTTCACTTGCTCGTCTCTTGCCACAGGATTATTTATTAGTGAATGAGTACAAAAAGAATTTTTTTGTTCTCAATAGCTGGGTTAAAAGAAAAAATAAATTTAAATTTGTAAAAGGTGTGCGATCAAACATAATTTGTTGTGACTTTGTAAATTTTAATCAGAATAAATTAATTTTTGGTTACTCACAAAATGGGAAGTGTTATACCATGGAACTCTTGTAAGCAGGGAAAAAATCTTGTTCCCAAATTTGGTAACGGGCAAAATGTAGTTATTGGTAACTTTTTTAAATTTGTGATAGTTAGGTGATGCTATCTTTTGTTAAATTGGTAAAGTGTCTGTGAGAATTTTTTTTTTTGTTAGTCACACTATGAAAAGTGTTATTCTATTAAACTTTGTTAACTGTAAAAAAATTGTGCGTCCACAATTGGTAACAGGGAAAAATTGGTTGGTAGATTTTTTGAATTTGTGATAGTTATGTGACGGTAACTATTGCTATTTTGTGATAGTTGATGCAACAAAATTTTCTTTTGCTTACTCACAAAAATAATAATGTTAGATTAGGAAATTAGTATCAAATTTTAAATTGGGATGGGAGCTGTTTTAATTTGGTGAATTTGCGATCTGAACAATTTTTTTTCTGTTACTAAGAAAACTAATAATGTAAGCTTAGGGAAATTAGGTAACAAAATTAACATGTGTTTCTGTTAGCGGTAAGTAACAAAACAAAATGTAAATAAGGATATTGGAATAGACATAGTGTTGAAAATAAATGAAAAATTATTAAGTTTTGTAACAAAAAAATATAATTTAAAATTTTGAAAACCAATGTGACATCAAATATTTCTGATTTGTAGTCCCTTGTTCATAATCCAAATAGTAAGTACAAACAGAAATATAAGTTCCAATAATTGAAAAATAAATGTCTCAACCAGTTGAAATGTACTGCTTAACAACATAGAAGATAATTAAATATTCAAATTACGACACAGAATTATTTTTCAACCCGCTCGTTTAATAAAGTAAGGACATTTGGTCTTAGTATGATGTGGAGAACGGCAAACACTGCAGCACTTGGGTTTCCTTTTACGTGTTGGTGGTTTTCCTTCAACAGATGCATTAGAAGAAATAGAAACGTCCACACTACAAGTTGAAGTGTAGTGGCCTCTCTGTTTGCAACGAGAGCAACTACGAGATGATTTTCTAAATGACGACTCTCCATGGGACGGAATCCTTTTGTTACTACTAGGGCATCCAGCTTGTTTCGGATTACTAGGCACCCCAACAACTATTTCCTCTCACCCATAGCTGGTACTAGAAAATGCAGCTTTAGATTGAAGTGTCAAGAAACACAAAAAACAAAAGCTCCGACATATATTTCGACCACGTACAAAAATAATGAGAACAACATTCACAAGAGGAAAAGTGTTACTCTACGAAACTATACGTACAGTAAAAAATGTGTTACCAGATTTGGTAAAGGGGAAAAAAGTGTTGCTATCTAAATTAAATTTGTGATAGCACACTAATTTTTTGGGTGAGTCACAAGAGGAAAAGTGTTACTCTACGAAACTATACTCACAGTAAAAAATGTGTTACCAAATTTGGTAACGGGAAAAAAATGATGTTATCTAAATTAAATTTGTGGTAGCAAACTAATTTGTTTTGGTGAGTCAGAGGAGGAAAAGTGTTACAACGAAACTATACTCACAGTAAAAAATGTGTTACCAGATTTGGTAATGGGAAAAAGATGTTGCTACCTAAATTAAATTTGTGATAGTTTTGTTCTCAAACATGATTTTGGTATTAACAAAAGGAAAAAGGTTCTACCATAAATTAGTGTGTTCTTCGTACAGATGCAGCATAATAAAGAAAAAAAAACCAGAATATGATAATGAATGTTGATAGATTTTCGCGAATATAAGTACAGAGAAACATGTATTATACTTCGAACAAAGAAATGTGAAATCACCAAAACAAAAAGGTCACAATTAAACTGAATCATACAACAATAAACTGGAAAATAAAAAGAAATACATGTTCGAAAGAGAAAATAAATTTAATTTACCAAATTTACCCTCCTTCCTTATTTTTTGAATTTATGTTAAATTGTTAGATTTAATCCTAGTCACATATTCTTAGCAAATGAGTGGCTAAAATTAGTTCCTATATCTCATATAAGGATTGGTTCTCACTAGATTCACACCCTATATATATATATATATATATATATATATATATATATATATATATATGAGAGAATTGTTAAAATAGCACCTTTTCTCTATCACTTTTAAATTTTGGCACATTTCATAATTCATTATAATTTTAGCACTTTGTGGCTTTTTTACCCTTCTTACTAATTGAAAATTACCAAAAGACCAAGTAACAAAAATTATTTGGTGATTTAATAGTTTTTTACATTTCTCTACTCCAAACTCAAACCTTTCCACCGTCACTACCACCGCCTTCCGGCTGTTGCGCCACCACCGTCGCTGGCAGTGGTCACAAAAAAAAAATTGTGACTCACCACAAAAAAAAGTGTGACTGACCCAAAAAAAAAAAACTACCGCTCTTAGTTAGTCACATTTTTGTTTTGGGTCAGTCACATTTTTTTTTTGGTTAGTCACACAAGTTTTTTTGTGACCACCGCCGGCGGCGGTGGCGGCAGCAGAGCGGCGTTTTTTTTTTTTTTTTTGTGGTGAGTCACAAAAATTTTTTGTGACCACCGCCGGCGGCGGCGATGGTGGTGGCGCGACGGCCGGAAGGCGGTGGCAGTTGCACTTCACGTTTTATACTACGTTAATTCACATTTTATAAAAATGCTATCGACAATACAATTATTCACGTCTTGTGAAAAAGGATGAAAGAGGGGCAAAAAAGTCCAAAAATACTAAAATTATAAAGAATTATGAAAGGTGCTGAAATTTAAAAGTGATAGAGAAGAAGTGCTATTGTGAGGGAAATTCTCATAAAAATAGGTGGGCCTTCATGCAAAAAGATATAGTTGGGCTTCCATTTTCAAAATGCGTGACACACTATTTACATAATTCACTTCAACATGTCATAATCATAATATATATATATAGGGATGAGATCTAATGAGAATAGCCCTTAAAGTGAGAAATAGGAATAAATTTGGACCACACATCTCAAAAAAGGGCGGGCGCGTGTCTTTCACGTGCGGCGCGTGTAGCTCACGCGCCAATTTTTTTTTTCTTTTTTTCTGGGCGATTTTTTCTTAAAATACGGTGCATCTAGATACACCGTATGGTACATCTAGATACATTGTGTGGTGCATCTAGTTACATATTATGGTGCATTTTCAATTTTTTTTTCACTTTTTTTTTAGTTTTTTTTTTAACATTATTTTTCTCGGCTCCGCCTTAAAGCATAGTGCATTTCCTTACACCTAATGGTGCATCTGATTATACTGTCCCGTGCATATCAGTACACGTAGTGGTGCAGCTCATGAACCACAATGTGGTAGATGCACCACACTTTACAATGAGATGCACCACAACATGAAACTAGATGCACCATACGTTGACATGAGATGCACCTAGTTTTATGAAAAAATCAAACCTTAAAAAAAAAAAAAAAAATTCATCTGGATGCACCGCCCTTCTTAGCAAGATGCAACAGATGAGTGGCTGAGATTGATTCTCATTTCTTAAAATAAGGGTCATTCTTATATGATCCTAATTATATATATATATCTTCTTTATAATAGCAATATTGATTGGAGCCACCACAAGGATTCTCATGCTTATGTGGTATTTTTTAGGATTTTTCTTTAGATTTATCTAAAATCTCCATGTATGCATACTTTCAATTCAATATATATGACAAAATACATTTTTGAAAGCAAATTTATTATTAGGAATTAATAATTTTCAATCTACTCATTAATAATAGACATTACAAGAGCTTAAATTATGGCAATCAATTAGTTTATTTCTTATTTTTATTATGTTTTATGCCTATATATATTCACCAACAAATTAAAAAAACTCACACACTTCACTTGCATGTGCTCTTTCATCTTGCTTTATAGATCAAATAAAGCACAAATGATAGAAATATGTTGTTGCACCAAGAGGATATATTAGCATCAAGGTCTTCTAAATTGAAGTTAGAAGTAAGAGTGTGATATATTAAACTTTTTTTTTTAAATTTGTATTGTTTCTCCTAAATTTATTGGATTCTCGATCATGTCGTAGTAGATGACTAAAAAGAATTATATTTCGTTTATGCTCTGATAATTATATTTCGTAAGAGTTAGAATTCTTTTTTTTTTTAATATGTGATATATAATACTCAATCCCATGAATATCGCCAAATGTGAGGATTCCGATATATATATATATATATATATATATATATATATATATATATATATATATATATATATATCTGTGTGTGTGTGTGTGTGTGGCGGCCCGCGACCCGGGCCTATGCGGATCCGTCCGAGCCGCCACGCAGTGGGTGGGGTGAAACCATATAAATCATGATCATAAATGATGATAAAAGTTATTTATTGAAAAGTCGAAATGTCAAGTATTTGGGATAATAAAGGAAAGGTGGGTAATTGTTCAACATCGATGTCCTAGCATAACATAACTGGGGTCGATGTATGAGGACACCGGCCCCGCACTGCGGAAGCGTTTCAAAAGATAACCATCTACAATTAGATGATTAGAACATAAGAGGTAACATGAGTTTGGTGGCATAAGCCTTATTGAAGACACAACAATGGTCATAAAGACCGACACGACAAGTACTTGAAAACGAACAGACGGACAATAGCGACATCGACATCCCCTTCCTTCGCCTCCACGTTGATCAACCTGCATTAGGAAAAACAATGCAGGGGGCTGAGTACAAAAGCACTCAGTGGATTCCATGCCCCATTTTGAAAACAATTTTTCAAAAGATATAGCATGCTTCATTCTTATGGAAGGGGGTTACTTTGGTAAAAATATCCTTCACATAAGTTTTTAAAACAGTTAACGGTTCGAACCATAGAGCATCTCACATTCTTGGGTTACCACCCGGTTCAATTAGAGGGGAGCCACTCCCTCTAACCGAACCGTCATAACTTCATGTGTACACTACCTTGGCTTGTACGGAGCACAAGGCCGATCGTATTATAAAACTTTCAACATAGGTAAACCACAAGCAATTGAGCATAAAACATTTAGCATGCATATCACACTTTGAAAGCATTGGGTTTAATAACCCTAAAGTTACCTCAGTGGGAGTTTGTAATCCCACAGTTTGAAAATAGAAACCCACATTGGTTCAAGTTTTCTTGACTAGTCCTTGGAATTGAAGAGTTGCTCGGTCCTACAAGAGTTGTCTTAAACACTTAGGTTCACGAGCATAAAGTTGTCTAAGGTCTTAGCATCCTAGGTCAAACTTATTCCCGAGTTATAACATGTATGTTATGCATGTTATGTTATATGAGTCACCTAGATATCTTATGCATACTATATGCTTTACATCGTATCCTGCCATATGCATGCGCTCTTAAGAAATCACATATCTCATGTCATAATATCATACTTTAAGATATGTAATACATCCATACTTGACTATTGAATATATAACATTTATTTAATTGACTTAGATCATTTTAATTGATTAATTAAGAAACAATTAATTACTTAAGGACATATAATTAATTAATAAAGAATTAATTAATTAAAAAAGTGATATAATTAATTAATAAATAATTAATTATTAAAGGGACATGATTAATTAATTCATTATTAATTATTAAAGATATATGATTAATTAATTAATAAATAAGTAATTAATTAAGGCATTAATTAATTAATAATTAATTAATTATGAAAGAATTTTAATTAACTAATTAAGTTTTAATTAATAAATTATTAAATAATTAATTATTTAATTAATTATTAATAATAAACAATGAACAAATAAATCATAAAATAATAATAAATATTAATCATATAATAATACAATTATCAACCATATAATATAAATTGTACCTAACATTAAATCCCAAATAGATATGGACTAAAGGTCCATATCACACATAAATAAGTCATATTAGATTATTATGATTAATTTATCCAATACAAGATTAAGTCCAATCACATAAGCTCAAACATTTTTCATACAAGTATAATAAATAAATGAATGAGCCCAACCTATCAATTATTAGGCCCACTCGGATTTAAATTACAAGTCCAAATCCTTTTTATTCCAAGCTCAACTGAAATTAATTAAGTGTCGATATTTTATTATTCGAGTGAAATATGTCGATATTATTCGAGCATTCATATTTTATTATTCGAGTGAAATATATATATACATAATTTATCTTTTGATTAATTATTTCTAATTAATCACATTATTGCATAGGCAATAATAATATCGACATATTTCACTCGAATAATAAAATATGAATGCTCGTGCTATGCAATGCATATGACGTCTAAATTTTTTTATGATTTAGGCGTATAAAATTTGTCGGGAATAAGTGATCGTTCTATTATCCGATTAATTCTAATTAAATTTTATATACTTAAAACGAAATTTTTAGGCTCGAATTTTCGGGTTTCTACATCTTACCCTCCTTAAAATAATTTCGTCCTCGAAATTACGTACCTTTAACGGGTAAGTCGGGGTAGAGTTCTTTCATCTTGGATTCTAGTTCCCACGTAGCTTCTTCTTGTTCGTGGCGCATCCACTGGACCATGATTAATGAGATTTGCTTATTTCTAAGCACTTGCACTTTCCTATCGAGGATACATTCGGGTCCATCTTCATAGCTTAAATCTGGGTTAAGGTCGAGGTCGTCGTATCGGATAATGTGCTTTGGATCATATACGTATTTTCTCAGTTGAGAAACATGGAAAACATCGTGCACATTTTCTAGACTTGGAGGTAAGGCAAGTTTATAAGCGACTTCCCCTATCCTTTCCAGAATTTCGAAGGGTCCTATGAATCTAGGACGCAATTTAACCCTCTTGCTAAAGCGAACTACGCCTTTAGTAGGTGATACTTTCAGAAAAACCTTGTCTCCTACTTGGAAACTTAGTTCAGTTTGGAGCTCGTCTGCGTATGACTTCTGTCGATCCTGGGCTTCCTTGATCCTCACACGAATTTTCTCAATAATCTCAATCATCTCTTGGACTAATTCCGGTCCTAACATCTTTCTTTCACCAATCTCGTCCCAATGAAGAGGTGATCTACATTTTCTACCGTAAAGAGCTTCATATGGCGCCATTCCTATGGTTGCTTGGTAACTGTTATTGTAGGCAAACTCGACTAGTGGTAGATACATCTCCCATTGTCCTCCTTGATCGAGGGTTACAGTTCGTAGCATGTCTTCCAAGGTCTGGATAGTCCTTTCGGACTGTCCGTCAGTCTGGGGGTGATAAGCAGTGTTAAAACGCAAGCGCGTTCCCATGGCATTTTGCAGACTTGTCCAAAATTTTGACGTGAACCTTGTATCTCTATCAGAAATGATCATGGTCGGCACGCCATGCAGTCGTACTATCTCCTTAACGTACAGTCTAGCTAAACGATCTAAGTTCCATGTCATTTGCAATGGCAAGAAGTGTGCAGATTTGGTTAAGGTATCAACTACGACCCAAATCGCAGTGTTTCCATGATTTGATCGAGGTAAGCCTACTACAAAATCCATCGTGACGCGTTCCCATTTCCATTCTGGTATCTCTATTGGTTGAAGAGTCCCATAAGGTCGTTGGTGTAACGCTTTGACTTGTTGGCAAGCTAAGCATCTCTTAACATATGCAGCTATATCTCTCTTCATGCCTTCCCACCAGAAGTTCTGTTTCAGATCTCGATACATTTTGGTACCGCCGGGGTGAGCAGTATAAGGTGTATCGTGAGCTTCACTCATGATTTCTTCTCTTAAGCCAACATCATCGGGTACACATAATCTTCCTTTGAATGTCAGGGCATTGTCCGGTGCTTCCTTATATTCAGACTTGTCATCGGTTCTTGCCTTCAAGCGCATTTTCTCAAGGAATTCGCATTGACATTGACTATTAATGATTCGATCGCGAAGGTCAGGTTTTGCCATAACAGCGGCTATACGGCTTTGGGTTGTCTCAGGAGGGCAAATCTCCTATATTCTCAATTGCTCTAAATTTCTCATGAGTTCTTTTTCTTCGGTCAACAGTGATCCTAGCTTCGATCGAGGTTTTCGACTCAAGGCATCGACAACAATGTTGGCCTTTCCAGGGTGATAACTAATCGTGATGTCGTAGTCCTTGACTAGCTCAAGCCATCTTCTTTGTCTCATGTTAAGTTCCTTTTGCTCGAAGAAATATTTCAAAATTTTGTGGTCAGTGAATATCTCGCACTTGGCTCCATAGAGGTGGTGTCTCCATATTTTCAATGCGTGTACAACTGCTGCTAGCTCTAAATCATGTGTTGGGTAGTTCACCTCATGCGGTCTTAATTGACGTGATGCATACGCCACTACCCTTCGTCCTTGCATCAGGACGCATCCTAAGCCCAATTTTGACGCATCCGTGTACACGATGTACCCTTCATTTCCTTCTGGTATGGTGAGAACTGGCACTGTCGTTAACTTCTTCTTCAACTCTTTGAAACTGGCCTCACATTCAGGAGTCCATTTGAAAGCGGTATCTTTCTTCAGTAGTTGCGTCATTGGTTTTGCTATCTTAGAAAAGTCTTCGATAAATCGCCTATAGTATCCAGCCATTCCTAAAAAGCTACGGACTTCTATTACAGTAGTTGAAGCTTTCCAATTGTTCACAGCTTTGACTTTTGCAGGGTCGACTTTCAATCCCTCGGCTGAAATCACATGGCCTAAGAAGATTACTTGGTCAAGCCAAAATTCACACTTGCTAAACTTGGCATAGAGTCGTTCTGATCTTAAAGTTTCCATCACTATACTCAAGTGTTCTTCATGTTGTTTGTTATCCTTCGAATAGATGAGTATGTCATCTATGAACACTAACACAAAATTGTCCAAGTATGGGTGAAACACTCGGTTCATCAAATCCATGAATACGGCTGGTGCGTTGGTTAGGCCAAACGGCATCACTACAAACTCATAGTGACCGTATCTGGTTCGAAAAGCTGTCTTTGGAATATCCTCTTCCCTGATCTTCAACTGATGATATCCAGATCTCAGATCTATCTTTGAAAAGACAAATGCTCCCTTGAGTTGATCGAATAGATCATTGATTCTTGGCAACGGATATTTATTCTTGATAGTCAACTTGTTCAAGTCCCTGTAATCAATGCACATGTGAAGTGATCCATCCTTCTTTTTGACAAAGAGAACTGGTGCTCCCCAAGGCGAAGCACTGGGTCTAATGAATCCAAGATGCAATAATTCTTGTAGCTGCACTTTTAGCTCTTGAGTTCCTTTGGTGCCATCCGGTACGGCGCTTTGGATATTGGTGCTGCTCCTGGTTCGAGGTCTATTGTGAATCCCACTTGTCTAATTGGTGGTAGTCCGGGTAAGTTTTCAGGAAATACATTTGGGTATTCTCTCACTATCGGCACTTCTTCAATTTTCGTCTCCACTTTGATGTCGCCTTCCAAACTAACCAAGAAAGCTTGGCAGTTTCCTTTTTTTATCATCTGGACTGCTTTCATGGCAGAAATTATCGGTATTTGACGTCCAACTCTGACTCTTGCTCCATAGAATCTTGTCTCTTCTTTTCCGGAAGGTTGAAAAGAAATTTCTCGGTCTTGACAGTGAATCGTCGCACTATTGACCGAAAGCCAATCCATTCCCAATATGATATCGAAATCAAACATATCTACGAAGTGGAAATTTGCCTTGTGGAGTGATCCTTCTAAGTCTAACTCTATGTTCAAGCACTTATCCTTAGATTTCATAGTTTCTCCTGACGGAAGTAATACTTCTAAGGTTTGACTAGAGCTTACTGGGGTTAGACCTAATTTGTGGCATGCTTCCAAAGATATGAAAGAATGTGATGCTCCAGTATCAAATAAGGCTAAAATTGGTTTTCCAGCAACGTTGATCATACCTGCCAAATTTCCTTGGTTTTGTGCTGTTTCATGTTGGCTTATGGCATAAGCTTTAGCTATTTGAGGCTGCTTCCCTTTCTGATTGCCTTCCTGATTCTGATTCGGTCTAGGAGGGTTTGATGGAACTTGCCTTAGTGGAAGTGGTGAAGGATTTTTAGGACAGTTCTTCTTGAAGTGCCCCGACTGTCCACACTCAAAGCATAAGTTGGTTCCCAATTTGCACTGTCTAGAGTGTTGCTTCTTACATCGAGGGCAAGGTTGTTTTTGCGGTGGCGGTAACGCTTTGAATCCAGATTGATTTCTCGACTGAGAATGCTGGTTATGTCCTTTCCATGGCTTCTTTCCCTTGTGTTTGTTCTGGTTGTGGCCATGCTGGTTGGGGTTCACATTGTCCCATTTCATTTTGTGATCTTGAGCAGGGTGAGCAGTTTTTTTCTCCTCTTTGGGCAGGACTGCCTCCATGTTGAGTGCTCGACTAAGCGTATCGGAGTAAGTCAAGCGTCCATGACTAGCTAGAGGTAGTCTAATCTCCGCTCTCAATCCTTGACGGAACCTAAACGCCCTCTTTTCATCAGTACTCACCAGATGTTGAGCATAACGTGACAGCTGGTTGAACAGTCGATCATAGTCGGTCACAGTTTTCGTCCCTTGCTTTAAGTTCCAGAATTCATTCTCCTTTTGGTGACGGTACGTTTCTGGGATGTACTTTTCGAAGAATTTTTCCTTGAACTGGTCCCAAGTTAGGTCTCTCAGAGTTTCAGGGTTCATTGCGTTCTTTTCAGCTTTCCACCAATGATCAGCTTCGTCAGTCGGCTGGAAAATGACACAGATTGCCCGTTCATTAGGATTAAGTTCCATGAAGTCGAATATCCTTTCTAGGCTACGTGTCCACTTTTCAGCTTCCGGGGGTTCAGCGAGTCCTCCAAACGTTGGCGGGTTTTGCTTCCTAAAGCGAGTCTCGACTCGTTGCTCAGGTGGTGGGGGTGGAGGTGGTGCACGCTCCTCGTGATCTGATTCCTCATCATGTGGTTCAGGGCCTCTTCGGCCGCCTCCTGGACCACGGCCACGGACCCGGCCTCGTCCTCAGCCTCGACCTTGTCCTCGTCCTTGGCCTCGCCCTCGCCCTTAGCCTTGTCCTTGCTCAAATCCTTCTCCTTGTCCTTCCTCAAAGTTTTCTTCGTGTTGGTCAGCCATTCTGAAACAGTTTGTAAGTTAAGAAAATCAAAATCCGACTCTCGATTTGTTTGAGGTACGCACACTTAAAAGAGAAAACTCGAGATTAAACTATTAGTTGTACGCCTCTCATTATTGCCTTATCATTTTATTTCATTGTCGAATGACTATCATATCTTATTTTGGCTTGTCTATCGGGACTCGTCATTGTTATAATAAGATAAAAATATTTTCGGCCATAATGTATCGTGAATTGTCTTGTTCGTTCATTTCAATATCATATCATCATATCATATAACATTATAGCATTTCATTTCATATAACATCATAACATTTCACTTCATGTCGATCATATCACATCACATCATAACCTAACATTGCAAAAAGCTGTCATAACATGTCATACCATAGCATATCATAAGTTTGCCCAAACAAAGGTCCATCATGAAAATTTGCCTCATACAAGAGGTCTCATGTCAACAAAAATGCCTCAAACCGAGGACTTATGAAAACAACATAACCTTAAAAGGTCTTATAAACATGTCAAAACGTGTCATCATAACAACAAAAGATGGACTCATAAAGGAAACATAAAAGTGCAACATCATCATCATATCAAAACATGAAATAGTACAACAATAACAACAACATATCGACTCTCTCTCTCTAACTCTCGTCCTCATCGTCATCCTCCATTGGCCCTCCTCCTTTGGGTCCTCCTCCTTCTTCCTTGGGATCGTCCTTGTTTGTGAATGAACCTCCGGACGGGTTAGTCTCGAGGTCCCGTCTAGCTCTCTCAATCAACCGGTCGAGATCCCTAAGCAACTTTTTCTCCGGCTCCTCCTTCCTTTGAATTTTTTTCTTCACGATGTACTTTGAATACCACATGCTAGGTCCTCGTAAGCAACCGCTAGTCTCATGGGCAAGGGAGTCGGGTAGAGGTGGCTGCTGGGGACAAGGTGGAGAAGTTGGTGCAGCTAAAGGTACGTTAGGAGTGTAAGTAGGTGAAGGTGGCAAGGAGCTCGGGGTGTAAGTAGGGGACTCTGGTGTGTAGGAGGGTGAAAGTGGTGTGAACTGAGGTGGGTGAGAGGGACCGGCCTCTCTGTCATGTCGCCCTTTGGGGGCAGTGTGGTCACTGAAGTAAAAGTAGTCTGAGTCGGTGTCCGAGTCAATGGTTAAGTCGACAAAAGGCCTCTTTGTCCCGGAGTGAGGTGGGACTGTACTAGGTGCATGAGGAATAAAAGTAGATCCATCCCTCGCCGGGGAGTGGATCCTAAGAGAAAGAAGTGGGTGTTGAGGTTGCACATGAAAATCAGCTGGGAAGATTGGAGGGATATAACCCGGGGGTGGTTGAGGTATCGGATCGTACGGGCCTGGGGCAGGTGGTCCTACCGGGTATTGAATCCAACGAATTAGGATCAGTAGGGATAGGTCATTTAGGCTTGCCATTGGCCGACATTGAAGGCCCTCCATCTTTATCAATTCTAACTCTTGTCTTACCCAAACGCCCCAATTCAAGGGCAACCAATAGACCATGATTCTACAGCTTTTGTAATTTGTCCAGTGACCTCCTCCAACTAGACGACTCTCTTCCAAGAAAGGGATCACGAACTGTCCCACTGACTCATCTGGGTACCTCCGGATAGCATGGAAACGCTGCAAAAGCTCATCGTAGGTTGGTCCGGGATATCCTGCCATCTACAAGAAAAAAATAAAAAAATAAAAAGAGTGGTTCTATTAGGAAGATATCTTAAAACAGCTAAGCTCAGGACTGTGGTTTAGGTTAGATTTGGGTCCTCTCGACGATTGTTCTAAGAGGTTCCGACCTATACAATCTAGTCCCGGCGCACACTCGTCAGTCAACTCGGGATTCCTATCCCAACTCGTGACTGTAAACGATCATCGAAGGTTGGCGGCCCTCATACGAACGAATTTGCGCAAAAGAAATAAAATTGCACGTAATTTGAGCAAGTAAACATGTATTGACACACATAGCATGATATGAACATAGTATATGCAAGGGTAAAGTTCATGAGCATGAATTCAAATATGAAACATAGCAATTTAATAACCCACGTAAGAGTTCAAGTATAACTTTCCTTTTTTTTTCAACCGCCGTGGAGGGATGGAAGGGATGTCATGAGAAACTTAGCATTGAACTTGAAGAGTTCCTGACTTTGGTTGCTTTATATCTATTGACTCTAAGTAGAAAGAATGATTAAGGCTTATAGGGCTCAGAGCGAACGAACTGCTCTGATACCATGTCTGTGGTGACCCGCGACCCGGGCCTATGCGGATCCGTCCGAGCCGCCACGCAGTGGGTGGGGTGAAACCATATAAATCATGATCATAAATGATGACAAAAGTTATTTATTGAAAAGTCGAAATGTCAAGTATTTGGGATAATAAAGGAAAGGTGGGTAATTGTTCAACATCGATGCCCTAGCATAACATAACTGGGGTCGATGTATGAGGACACCGGCCCCGCACTGCGGAAGCGTTTCAAAAGATAACCATCTACAAGTAGATGATTAGAACATAAGAGGTAACATGAGTTTGGTGGCATAAGCCTTATTGAAGACACAACAATGGTCATAAAGACCGACACGACAAGTACTTGAAAACGAACAGACGGACAATAGCGACATCGACATCCCCTTCCTTCGCCTCCACGTTGATCAACCTACATTAGGGAAAACAATGCAGGGGGCTGAGTACAAAAGCACTCAGTGGATTCCGTGCCCCATTTTGAAAACAATTTTTCAAAAGATATAGCATGCTTCATTCTTACGGAAGGGGGTTACTTTGGTAAAAATATCCTTCACATAAGTTTTTAAAACAGTTAACGGTTCGAACCCTAGAACATCTCACATTCTTGGGTTACCACCCGGTTCAATTAGAGGGGAGCCACTCCCTCTAACCGAACCGTCATAACTTCATGTGTACACTACCTTGGCTTGTACGGAGCACAAGGCCGATCGTATTATAAAACTTTCAACATAGGTAAACCACAAGCAATTGAGCATAAAACATTTAGCATGCATATCACACTTTGAAAGCATTGGGTTTTTTAATAACCCTAAAGTTACCTCAGTGGGAGTTTGTAATCTCATAGTTTGAAAATAGAAGAGTTGTCTTAAACACTTAGGTTCACGAGCATAAAGTTGTCTAAGGTCTTAGCATCCTAGGTCAAACTTATTCCCGAGTTATAACATGTATGTTATGCATGTTGTGTCATATGAGTCACCTAGATGTCTTATGCATACTATATGCTTTACATCGTATCCTACCATATGCATGCGCTCTTAAGTAATCACATATCTCATGTCATAAGATCATACTTTAAGATATGTAATACATCCATACTTGACTATTGAATATATAACAATTATTTAATTGACTTAGATCATTTTAATTGATTAAATAAGAATCAATTAATTACTTAAGGACATATAATTAATTAATAAAGAATTAATTAATTATTAAAGACATATAATTAATTAATAAAGAACTAATTAATTAAAAAAAAGGGATATAATTAATTAATAAATAATTAATTATTTATTAAATAATTAATTAAGAACATATAATTAATTAATAGATAATTAATTATTAAAGGCACATGTTTAATTAATTAATTATTAAAGACATATGATTAATTAATTAATAAATAAGTAATTAATTAAGGCATTATTTTATTAATAATTAATTAATTATGAAAGAATTTTAATTAACTAATTAAGTTTCAATTAATAAATTATTAAAGAATTAATTATTTAATTAATTATTAATAATAAATAATGAACAAATGAATCATAAAATAATAATAAACATTAATCATATAATAATACAATTATCAACTATATAATATAAATTGGACTTAACATTAAATCCCAAATAGATATGGACTAAAGGTCCATATCACACGCAAATAAGTCATATTAGATTATTATGATTAATTTATCCAATACAAGATTAAGTCCAGTCACATAAACCCAAACATTTTATTATCATACAAGTATAATAAATAAATAAATGAGTCCAACCTATCAATTATTAGGCCCAGTCGGATTTAAATTACAAGTCCAAATCCTTTTTATTCCAAGCCCAACTGAAATTAATTAAGTGTCCATACCAAAGCCCAAATTCAAAATTTATGTCCTTAAAAGCAGTGTACCCATACACGATTTTATTAAAATAGTTAGACACTTCCTATGGACTTGAAATTTTAACTGAACAAAATTAACATTTTAAAATTCATTTTAAAAATACTAACATCAAACTATCACACACATAAGCTTCCCAACTTAATCCATATTTTATGACAAAATCTGGAGTTCTTAAATTTGGACTGCACAAGGGCTTATAAGATTAATTCATCTAGGCTTGAGTTCTTAATCAAATTATTATTTTCTTATCATTCCAGAAACCTCAATAAGTCGATTTTCATATACAAAAAGCCATTCATCCAAATTCGTTATATTAAAGATTTCACAACCGATTTCCCAACATCTATACAAAAGCTGAAATTTGTCACTGAATTTTCTTATAAAATCTTTTGAGGGTTCTTATCTTCATACGAAAATTATGATATTAAAATCATAACTACTAAAAGACTTCAAGATTCATAATCCATTAGCAAGACACTGATTTCATACCTTCAAATATCCTAAATAAATCGGTTCTTACAATGTGGCAGATTAACTAATGAAGTTTTTCAAGCATACTCCTAACATCTCTATCTTTAAATTATTATGAGTACTTTTAGCACATTCAAAAGCTCATAAAATTCTCATCAAGATCATAACTACACATAGCCTATCATTTACACACATGCAACACACCAAGAAGAATCTCAAACCTTACGCACAAACATCACACCTTTCATACTCATTATCATACTTTAAGAACTTGACAGCACATAGTGATTTATTGTAAAATCCATATAAAATAGAGTTTTCATCCTATAATAATGAGTCTTATCATTCTAAAATCTACAAGAAGCCTAGAATACAATACAACAAGCCATGTTATCAATATATTAGTCGTTTTCAAGATATTAACAAGTTTTTCACACTTAGTCAGTTTTTTGACAGATTCGAGCAAGTTACAAACTCAAATGTTTTGACACCTTTATACTTGAAAACGAGGCCTCATTTTCACATAAATTGTAGCCAACATACCAGGCTTTCATTTGAAAGTGATTTCACACATTTTCATGGAGTAGATTGAGAGTTATGGGTCGTTTATTAACACATATGTGCAGCCATACAAACTGCCAAATATCTTCTTCATGCATACACATTCATAACCTAAATTCTAACACATAGAACACACTCATATCCCATATAAACGTGATTAGCATCATTTTAACTAGATTTACAGCCCTTATAACTTGTTCATTATTAACCTAACATGTTCATAAAAGAAGGAAAAGCAAAAGAATTAGATGAAGATTTATACCTAGCTTCCTTCTCCTCCTTCTCTCTCACATTTCCTCCTCTCCCAACCTACTTCTCAACTCTTGGCCCTCTTCCTCACGAGATTCCGGTCACCTCCTCTCCTCCGGTGGTGGCCGGCGGCGACGGTTATGGGTGGTGGTGGTTCTGGCGGTAGTGGGTGGTGGTAGATGAATAAGGGATTAGGGTTTGAGGAGAGATGATTTGCAGATGGTGAAGAATTGATTTCATCTGCAAACTTAACGTGAGTGAGGGGGAGGGAGAATCTGTAGGCAACTAGGAATATCATTACTTCTATTTAATTCTGATTGGGGATTACGGGTGGTGATTTTGGGGAAAGGGAAAAGTGTAATGATTAGATTTTAGTCTGCTGCAAAAAATCTGTTTCCTCTTTATCTCTCTTCTATCGTCTTCAATCCTTTTAATCCCCCCCTTTATTATTATTTTTTTTAATCTATTACTAGATACTAATAAGAGAATATCATGTGATATAGCCAATATGAGTATTGAAATATAAATTATGGCCCACCCTCTTCATAAATATAAATTATAGCCATTTTTTTGAACTTAGGACTTAAAAACCCTTTTCCCTCTTTTATTTGTGATCCATCACTCTTTGATCCATTTTATTGACACTTCATTTCCTTTTCATTTTTTTTTTCCTTTTTTTACTGTTTTTTTTTCAGTTTTTTTTTTCTTTTCTTTTTCTATTTTTTTTTCTTATTTTCCAGAATTTTTTTCTTTTTTTTCTGTTTTATTTTTTATTTTTCAGATTTTTTTTTCTTATTTTCCAGATTTCTTTTTCTTTTTTTCTGTTTTTTTTATTTTCCAGATTTTTTTCCTTTTTTCTGTTTTTTTTTTATTTTTCAAATATTTTTTAAATTCCAAATTTTTGTTTGCCTCTTCGTTTTTTTTGTTTGCCGCTTATTCTTTGGTCAAGATTCGAGCGAGGGAGCCGAAGGCCTCGGAGCGAGCCTAAAAAATCTAAATTGTTGCCCGACGATTATCCTTATATTAGTAATCGGAGCCGAAGGCGGAGCCGCAAAATCGGAGTAGTATAACTTGAAATAATTGGAATGTTCGTCCCAAGAGTACCATATCATAACTTGGAACATCTGGAACTAATTTGACAATTCGTCCCAGTTGTACCAAATCTGGAACAATTGGCACTAATAAGGCTAAATTCGTACCAGATGTACTAGAACAATTGGTGCTAATAAGACTAAATTTGTACCAAAAGTACCAAATGCCTCATATCCGCCCGACCCGACTCGCGCCCGCCCGCGTCAAACCTGACCCGCTCTGCATTTCATTAAAGGTATTTTTGTCCCAAATTGAAAAAAATGGCCAAAATTTATATTTTTAAAGAAGGTAGGCCAAAATTTATATTTTAATAATCATTATGGCTATTTCAAAATATGTCTCTACTAATAATTTTATTAATTACGGAAATAAAAAGAATTCCTTATACACACGCACACACCTACACAGCGCACACACAAAATTCACGCGAACACACACACTTACATATATATTAATATATATTATTATATTACATATTTTCCTTTTATATAGTATTTCAATTTTCGTTTCATAATACGACATTCATTCATCCAATCAAAATTTCGATCGAGCATATACGTAGAACTAATTATTTCGATCTTAACGAGACCAATATCCATATTATTCTATAAATTAACTCTTTTACAAAATCAAATAAACAAACGCTTCATAATTATATTATATATATATATAATTTATCTTTTGATTAATTATTTCTAATTAATCACATTATTGCATAGGCAATAATAATATCGACATATTTCACTCGAATAATAAAATATGAATGCTTGTGCTATGCAATGCATATGACGTCTAAATTTTTTTATGATTAGGCGTATAAAATTTGTTGGGAATAAGTGATCATTCTATTATCCGATTAATTCTAATTAAATTTTATATACTTAAAACGAAATTTTTAGGCTCGAATTTTAGGGTTTCTACAATATATATATATATATATATATATATATATATATATATATATGATAGTCCCGATACGAGTTCTGGTGTATGGGAGGGGGAATACACCAGTTAGAAATTTTAAAACAACCCCCTGAAAAATTATCACAACTGAGAAAAAGGACTCAGCTGGAATCACAACTGAGTAAAAATACTCAGCTGGAAGTGTGGTGTTGTGCGGAATGTAGTGGATAAAAATAACTCGTATAAAATAACTCACACTCAGATGCAAGGTCGGTCAATAACCAAATCAGTTGAGAATGTAAAAAATGCAGTTTGAGTGCTGGTTAGTTGGTCAGTTGGATATGCAATAAATAACTGAACAGAAAACACAAACACACAAAGATTTACGTGGTTCGGAGAGAACTCCTACGTCCACGGGGAGTTGTGAGTCCACACAACTCAGTCCAAATTCTTTAGGACTGCAACCACAAAGCTTACGCGGGCTTTGCAACCGTTAAGATAAGTTTACGGGTACTTATCAACCTTACAGATAAGTTTACGGGTACTTATCAACCTATCTACTCAATTTCGGGAAGAGTAGGATCCTAACAACCTTTTAGAGGATGTGTGAAAGGGTGGGTTTCCAACTAATAGTTCGAACTGAGGAGTGAGCTAAGATCTAAGTTTGAACAAATGAAGACTCAAACTAAGATCAAAAACACCAAGACAAATTCTAACACTCTATGAACTCTCAACTGGTGATATTCTTAGAGAATAAAAGCAGTTTTGCTTGAGTGCAATTCTTTCTTTCGCTCTTTGGTCTCTTCTCGCACTTGTCTTATTATCTTGATGAATGAATGAAGGCCTCTATTTATAGGCGGAGAGAATCAACTAGCCGTTGGAGGAGTTGTTGATCTCTGTTCTGTGAAAGCGATGGCTTGTCTCTCATCTCTGCAGACTTTCTCGATTTGGCAACTGTGAACTT
The DNA here is from genome assembly GCA_029490685.1 of Schizonepeta tenuifolia. NCBI lineage: Eukaryota > Viridiplantae > Streptophyta > Magnoliopsida > Lamiales > Lamiaceae > Schizonepeta > Schizonepeta tenuifolia. The sequence goes on from CM055958.1 coordinate 28,298,689, forward strand.
CTGCTTTCCATCTGAGACAGCCTTGTGTTGGGCCAAATGAGGTAATGACAGAACGTCAAACCTTCACGTGACTTCCTTTTTGAAATTCAAATCTTCAACCTTTGACTTTCAACCTTGTTTAGTCGGTTGAGAAGTTTTGGTCTTCATCCGAGTGGTCTTCAGCTGATGTTCCATCTGATCGATATCTTCATTTGACCTTCTGTCTGAATAGGAACAGTTGAACCCTCAGCTGCCTTGAACTTCATGTTATTGATCTTATCAGTTCGAGTCCTGCAACTGATGTTCTGTATCTTGAACGCTCAGTTGTCTTTCACATCTGATGTTCTATCTCTTGAACGCTCAGTTGTCTTTCTTACATCTTCCTCCTTGAACTCTCAGTTGTCTTTTCTTGCATCTAATGTTCTATCCGAGTAACGCCATGTTGCCGTCTTCAGCTGGAGACCTGTAAAGATAAAATCTCAACATTGCTCAAACAGCGAGCCTAAATACTAATATTAGGATATGGCAACATCTACTCGGTTGGGATCAGTTGGTTTTGGAATCAATCAAACTTTACTTAAATTTCCCAACAATTTCCCCCTTTTTGATGATGCTGAAACCCTACTGATTTAAACCCTACTGACCTATCTAAAATCTAGCTGAAATTCTAGACAGTCTATAAGATTAAAACATCAAAGGGTTAGCACAGTTATAACATGGTATTGAAATAACTTTGCGATTCAGATCTTGGACAACTAGAGATTGTACGTCAAGGTGAATCGTATAACTGATGAAAGTTTTCATTACAACTGATTGTTACAAAAGAATGCACAAAAATCAAAATACATTAGTTGCTCAAAAACTTTAACTGGGCTACTACTTTAGCCCATACTTCCCAAAAATTCTGACAAAGATTTCTCTTTTGGCTTCTGATTCTTTTGATATGTCTATGCCATGTTCTTGACAGACTCTTCTTGCCTCAGCTGCTATTTTCTGTCGGTTAGGATTTTTTGAGTCTGGAAGGAATGGAGGAAGGTATGTGACTTTCTGAGGGACGGGGACAGTGTTCATATCCAGTTTCGCATCAATCATTGCTCGCCTGAACTGGCTGAACATGCCCGGATCCCCAGAATGTAGCTCGGTCAGGGCTTCCTTGAAGGCTCTCCTCGAATCCTCAGTTGAGTAAACCTTCCCATAATAAAAATCATTCACAAACTCCTGCTTAAATGATTCCCAATCCTCATTCCATTCAGCTGGCATCCATTTGTCGACTACCTGAAGCGACTTTGAAGCTTGATCTTCCCAGGCAGTCTCTATTGTTTCAACTGTGCTTCAGCCTTTACCTGATGTTTTTCAATTCGTCGTCGGCTGCGGGAGGCAACATTCCTGTCCAAGTTGTTGGTAACCTTGGCAAGCTCCTCCTCGAACTGGTTGACTCTCGTTGCTTGGCTGGCTGCAAACTTCTTTATCCAGTCAGGGTTCATGTAGTCTTTCTCTGCAACATCCATAGCCTTAGCAGCAGCAATACACTCTTCGGTTGTAATACTGTCGAGTTCCGCATCGAGCTCGGCTGCTATCTCAGCTATGGAGTTGTAGGAAACTCCATACTCCTCCGCCTGCTCCATATCCTTCGCCATTTCATCTCCACCGACAGCAATGGATTTCAGCTGTTGTTGTTTCTTGTCGGTTGGCTTTGGAGTGGACTTCTTCTTCTGAGCTTTCTTCTTTGGTTGGGCCTTCTTCAACCAAGATTCTTCGGCTGGTATCTCTTCTTGTGTCTCATCAACCCGGTTCTCATCTTCCCCAATCTCATCTTCCCCCTTTTTGGCATCAGCAACAAGGCTTGCGACTGAGCCATCTAGAGAAGTGAGTTGCTGTTCAGCTTGTTGAATCCGGTTGAAAAGCTCATCAACTGCACACTTCACTTCAACCTTCTTCGCCAGTTCCTTATCATGGCGCTCTTCATCAGCTTTCTTTATGGTGGCGAAGGTTTCAGAGACTTCGATTTGGAAAGCGACGAACTCAGCCCATCTTGATTCAAATCGAGAGTCCCATTCTTCGTCCTGAGTTTGTTGAGATTTGGCCAGGTTGGAGTCGGAGATGGATTTGAAGACGTTCAGATCTGATCGGATTCCATGAACGGTTGTCTTCAGTGCATTGATGTCTTGGCTGGTGGATGTTGAGAATTCATCTAGCTTCATCTTCAGCTCATCATTGTCTTTTTGCAACTTCCTGTTCTTCTCCGCCTGAGCTTCCAACATCCTCAGCTGATCTTCTTTGTTGAGCTGGATGTTGGCAAGCATCTCCTTCCTGAGTTGGTTGACCCTCTCAGCGATCAGCTCGCAAATTTTGTCTGTGGAGGGAGCTGGCTGATCAGCTGGAGCTGGTTGGTCAGAAGTTGCGGGCAGTTCAACAGTGACCATGGCTTGGCGATTTGCCAGGTACTGTTGAAGTTCTTCCTCTTCCTGCTTCGCTGCTGCGGCGGCTGCATCAAGATCATCTATAAAATCAGCAGATTTGGTTAGCATGTTGTCCAGGAAATTGACACAGTCTTGTTCTGCTGTTTTCCTCGTATCTCTTCCTTCAGCCTTGCTGATATCTAGTCGACGAGTCAGCAGAGCGATCTTATTGTTGTAAGCAACCTCCAGGTTGGTGTAGTTGAAGTAGTCCCTTATTCGCGACTCATCGGCCTTGAGCTGGTTCCAGCTGTGTATGCGGATGGTATCTTCCTTAACATACCAGTGGCTGAAGATAATATTGAACTGATACAGCAGCTCGGTTCCGAGAGTGGCAAAAGTAGGCATGTCGCGCGCTTCGGGGAACATTCCGATGAGCTTCTGAAAGCAATAGGCCAGCTTGCCTTCATGTTCCAGCGCGACAGCTCGACGGTCGGCTTCATCGTCGATGGGGGAGGGAGAAAGATTTTCGTAAGGAATTAGTTCAAGAGTTTCTTCAACGTTGGCCAAAGAAGTGGTCTCAACGTTGGCATCGAGCGGAGAGCTCGGAATTTCTGACTGTGTGGGGATGTTGGTATCAAGGGGTTCATCAACATTGGCCAAAAAAGTGGTCTCAATGTTGGCATCGAGCAGGGAGCTCGAAATTTCTGGCTGTGTGTCGGTTGTGAGAGCCTCTTTGGGCGGTATGGCATCAGCTTCTGCCGTGGGGGAGGTTGGAATATCTGCGGTTTCCTCAGATGAAGAAGATGCATCCGAGGAGATAGTCGGCTCATCAGCTGGTTCAGTTTTCATCCCTTCCATCACGTCTCTGTGAGGAACAACCTCGAAGGCAGCCGCGTCAACTGAGTGACTCGACTCAGATGGCCCCTCAGCTGGTGTTTTCTCAGCTGGTGTCTCCTCAGCAGGTGCGTCCTCAGCTGGTATCTCCTCAGCTGGTATCTCCTCGGCTGGTTTGGCAACTGACTTCTTGAGGCGAAGCCTCAACTTCTTCTTAGCTGGTTCTTCCTCTTTCTCCTTCTCCGACTCAGCTCTGTATCGGCGTGCGGTTGTCGATTTTGATGGGCGGCTGGCAGCTGGAGGCAGCTCCTCAGCTGTATCTTTTTCCTCGGCTGACTTCACAGTTTCTCTTTTATCCTTGAGAGTGTAAACACTCCTGATCACATCCTGAGCCTTCTTAGCTGTTGGGAACAGCATCTGCCTCTTCACAGGGGTCTCCTCACAGTCTTCCCAGACCATGTTATGTTCCTTTGTGGCGAGAAGGATCAGGGCAGAAATTTTGGCTCCGAAGTTGAGAGTTCCCTTGACACTCAACAACTTCTCTCCAGAGTCAGTTGTGATTTCTGTAATTTTCTGCCTCTCCAGTGTCAACTGGTGTTCGAAATAACTAAACCAGTTGATGTCGTGCTTGTGTTTGTGCTCCAAGGCTATCAGCTGCTTGAGCTTTGGTCGGCTGATGTCTCCAAAGGCTCCGTTGTATCCAAAGACAACCTTGGATACAACATCGAACAGAAGTCGATGCTCTGACTTCAACTTCGTTCGCTGCATATTGCTCCTCAATTTTTTTGGGGTGATGAGAGCACTCTCCAGAAATTGATCGGCTTTCGCATCGGTGATGTTCTCAACTGTGTCTGTGGCGGTCAGGTTCGGTGGGATGATGGAGCGTAGCAACTCAGAAACTGGAATGGGGACGGTGACACGGCGAATCGTTCTGACAGGAATGTCACGTTGTTGACAAGAGATTTCTGTAACAAGGCCATCTCTGTTGTCGATTGGAGATTGCAGGTTTAGGTAGAATTCCCTGATCTGTCGCCTGAGAAGGTGAGTGGGGAAGAGAGTCGCCCAGTTCAGAAGGCCGTTCTTCCTGAGTATATCGGCGAGGGGAGACAACACCGGCGAGTACAGTGCTTCGTCCAACAGTATCTGCTCAAAATGAATTTTGGAGAGCAGCATATCAAAGGACTCGTCGTATGATGAATGGACTAGAGAAGGTCCAGAAGATGCCATCTTCTTTCCTTGTGTCGAAGCTATTGGTGCCATTTAATATTTCTGTGAAGATATATATAGAGAGAGAAGAAAACAATAACTTGCAGAAATGGTGAGACAAAATCGGAAACGAAAATGAACAGTTACTGCAGATAAACACAAATGTAGAAGGTAAGAGATCACTTCCTGATTTTCCGCCTTTTATAGGTTATTGGGTCGTTTGAAATCAATGGCCAGGGTTGAATGGCGAGAATCCATCAACGGCTGAGATCTCGCGACTGTTGACTAGCTTTGACTTGACGTTGAATTCCGAGTTCCAATACCCGCGCGTGAGAAGGTGAACTGTTTTCATGTCAGCCCAGTCGCACTATAAAGTAGGCTATTGATGTCCAGCCATACTTTACATTAAATGCGCTATGATGGCTATTTTAGTCTAACTGACATGCTCAGGAATGTTTGAATTTATTTCAAACATTCTCATTTAAGACACAAACACCTTCAGCCATAAATGATACCTACCAGCTGATGTCGGAATCAACTGTGTAATACCTGCCAGCGGATGTCGAAATCAGCTGTGTTCCAATGTTGCGGCATACCATCAGCTGACTCGAGTTCGTCTGTTCAGCTGACGTCTGATCCAATGTTGCGGCATGCCATCAGCTGACTCGAGTTCGTCTGTTCAGCTGACGTCTGATGACTTCGGTTGGCAATCCGCATCTGAGATTCCCCCTTCATCTGAGCTTTCCCCTCAGATGGATATCTATCTCTTCAGCTCGGCTGACTCCTCATCTGATGGATCCAACAATCCAAAGAGATCGCATAACATCTTGAACCGTGCTTCGGCTAGAGGTTTGGTGAAGATATCAGCTCTCTGAATCTCAGTTGGAATTTTCTCCATATATACATCCTTCTTCTCAATATGATCTTGGATAAAATGATGTCGGATGTCAATGTGCTTTGTCCGAGAGTGGTGAACAAGATTCAAAGAGATAGCAATGGCACTTGAGCTATCATAATGAATGGGAACCTGTCCAGTTGCAACATCATAATCTCTCAGCTGTTGCTTAAGCCACAACACTTGCATGCAACAACTACCGGCAGCCATGTACTCTGACTCGGTTGTAGATGTGGCAACACATGCTTGTTTCTTGGAAAACCATGAGACTAACTTGCTTCCCATGAACTGACAATGTCTAGATGTGGACTTCCTGTCCAACCGATCTCCGGCTAGATCCGCATCTGAGTATCCGGACAGTTGGATATTGTCGTCAGCTGGGTACCACAACCCAACATTAACAGTGCCCTTCAGATACTTAATGATGTTCTTTGCTGCCAACATGTGTGCTTCCCTCGGCTGAACTTGGAACCGAGCACACACTTCAGATACTTAATGATGGTCCTTCCTTCTCCACGAAACTCCCAAGCAAATCCCTCAGATTTGTCATGTGTTTCGAGCATCCACTATTTATCACCCACATGGTATGTGATGCTTTATTCTTTCTCAGTTGTTCCTCCTGCTCCTGCACAGAGAAACTCGCTTAGGTCCCCAATTTTAGTTGGGTCCTGGAGGGTTAGAACCAGTTCCCCCTTGAACTATGAGTCATTTTTTCCTGTATATTCGGATAGATTTATCATTCCAAATTACTTTTCCTTCTCCATCAACCATAACAACACCTCGGTTATCCTTAGGCTTGTTGTTATCATTGATGTTCTATTTTTTGGGAGGAGATTGATTTCTCCCATTGTGGGCTTTAGGAGGAGAGGCGTTCCCCCTGTTTCGGTGACGTTTCTGACCCATTTGATTTTGCCTGTGAGGTCGGACGCCAGTTTAGAATATGTGTGGCTGAGTCTGATTCCATATTCCTGACTGTTGACGACAGTTGTTCATGCCCTGTTGTTGATTCATGTTCTGGCATGAATATCCGCAGCTGTTGGAACTGTTCCACATCGGTTGACTCTGATGGAACCTCTGGTTGTTCTGATGATGGAACTGATGTTGATTCTGATGGTTGAATCCCTGTTGATTCAGTTGGTTCCATCTCTTCTGAGGTCGGTTCAGAAGTCGGTTCTGAGGTCGGTTCTGATTGTGTCTCTGATTCCTCTTATGAGTCCTGGAACATTCTTCCTCGATTGTTGTCCCAACTAATGGATTCTTCAGTTCTCCAACCACAGCTCCTTTTCCTTTTTCAGCTGCAGTTTCCTTAGCTGGTTGTGCTTGCTGTGACGTGGAGGTTGGATTAATTTGGGGAGTTGCAGACTCAATCGGATATGGTTTGGCAACCGTGACATCCACAGCCTTGACGAAGGTTGCGGATGGAATTCCAGAATCCTTGATCATGTCGTAACCGAGTCCAAACACATCATCCATCTGTCTTTGATAACTGATGAGATTCTCGATAATTTTGGATGATTGATATAGCTTTATTAGGTTGTCCTTCTCAGTTTGTAAATCCTTGAGAAGAACAGCTATATGCTCGGTCTGTGCATTTGACTTCTTCATCAGCTGATCGATCTGTGCCTCTTGCTTGTTCAATTGCTCTTGCTGCTCCTTGATCTGTTCCTTCAACTCCTCATCGGTTGGAGCTTTAGTCTGGTTGGCCTGATACAGTTGACTTTTGAGATTATCAATCTCTTCGGTTTGACTTTTAATCAGATTGTCCTTTTCGGTTAAGGATTCTTCAAGTCTGGTAAACTGTTCTTGAAGATTCTTAAACTCAACCGATTGCTGATGCAGTTCCTCACTGAGTTCTAGGAAGTCACCCCAAGAGGGTTCCAACTCTTCCTCTACTGTTTCCTGCATGTTAGTAGCAATAGAAGAATTTAAATTAACTGAACTAGAATGTACCTCAGCATCATCCTGGTCAGTTCCAAGTGCCATGAGACATTGATCTTGTCCGATAGCGTTGTTGGTGGAAGTCAGCTCGTCCTCATCTTCGGTGTCGGTGAAGATGTCCATATCGTCAGCTGCTTCTTCTGCAACCATAGCCTTGTTCTTTACATTTTGTTTGGCCCTCAACGCTTCTCTATCTTTCTTCGAAAGATCTGGACAATCAGCTTTAAAGTGTCCCTCTTTGCCGCATTCAAAGCAACTGTTGGTCACAGGCTTTGAGTTATCTCGAGTTCGGTTGGATTTATAGAACCGTTTGTATTTTCCGAACCGAGTATCCATGTCAGCTAGCTTCTTTAACAGCGTGGCTATACTCTGTTGCAGCTCTTCTCTGCTTGGCTCCTTTGAAGCTGTGTCCGCAGATCTTGTTGCCCTTGATGTTCGCGACTTGGAATAGTCAGCTCGAAGTGCTACTGTCTTTGTTGCTGAACCAACATCCTCATGTCGACTCGTTTGCACTGAGGACTGAGTTGATCTTCGTCGGTTCACCTTGTACTCATTTCCTTTCAGGATTGAGAATAATCTGTCAGTTCTCATTTCTCCAAGATCAGCTCGGCTTTCATGAATGTTGGTGAAGGTGTCCCACTCAGCTGGTAAGGCTTGTAATACTTTGAGGTTGATCTCTCTCAGAGTATATTTTCCTCATCGGATGGACTGAATCCTTCGGATGATATCCATGAACCGAAGCTCCAACTGATCAATCAATGGTTTCATCAACTATTAGACAGAAGTTGTCAAAGTCTTGACAAGCGTGGGAGAACTTATTCTCCTTGGTTCCATCACTCCCTTCATTGAGAGATGCCAAAATATCCCACATCTCCTTAGTTGTGTTGCACCTTCTATCCAAGGAAGATAGTCTTGTCCAACTGTGGACATGATAGTGCTCTGAGCCCAGATATCCAGCTGGCTCACTTTCGCTTCCTCAGGAGTGAAGTCTTCTGGCTTTTTCTCAACCATCACCTTAGTTGCATCCCCATCATTGGGATTTGTAGGAGTACGAGTAACTTTTTCCATGATGGTGTTTGGTCCGGATGTAATCACTTGTTGCATTCGATGATGCTTGGACAGCAGAATCTTCTTCATCCGAGTCTTCCAGGATGTATAATTTACAACCGAGAACATGACAACAATCTTGTCTTTAACATCCATCTGCACACAACAAACAGACAACAGATGCAAGCAGATGTGCACTAGCGTGAAAAAGATCTATTCAGTTGACCACTGAAAAAAACACCTCGATTCACACCTCGTGAAACAGAGTCAGCAGTCTTTTGAACCACTGCTCTGATACCACTTGATGGTCCCGATACGAGTTCTGGTGTATGGGAGGGGGGGAATACACCAGTTAGGAATTTTAAAACAACCCCCTGAAAAATTATCACAACTGAGAAAACGGACTCAACTGGAATCACAACTAAGTAAAAATACTCAGCTGGAAGTGTCACGCCCCGACTCCCGGGGTGCGACTTACGAACAACAACAAACCTAAACAACTAACAACTAACTCAAATAAAGGGAACATGCTCGGGGAAAACAAAGGCGGAATATAAGGCAATCGAATTTGGTTTTCAAAAGCATAATGAAGAAATGATAACCGAGCATCTCAACTTTACTTTGAACGGGAATTCAATCAAGTAAATCATGCTGATGGGAAAGGAATTCCAACAAAAAGGGGAAACATGCGATTATATACATCAAGATAAGGAAAATCATGTTCAACATCAAGTCAAGTTATGAGCCCATCGCTCGGGATTACAAGATAAAGGGGTTACGAATTCAACAAGCATTCAAAGTCTTCGAGCACAACGCTCGGAATCAAGAACATGAGAATAAAAATGTTAACTTCAACAGACATTAGCTCAAAAAGATTGCAGCGGAAATTAGCATCAACTCCCAACACTTGCACGTATGAAGACGTACAAATGCCAGTCCGAAATTCTACCAAACTTAACCAACAAAACCAAACCACACCACCAAGTATCCACACCATCGCCATCCAGTCAACCTGCATGTTTAGAAACACACGCAGGGCTAAGTACTTCGTACTCAGTGAACACAAGCCAAAACATTTGAATAAAGATGCTTTTAAAGCTATATTAATTGAACTTGCCTTGCCAAACATCACAAGTATATAAGCAGTTTTGAAAACGGTTTTACTTGTGCATGCCAAAAACATTTTATTTAAAACGGACTGCGCAGTCAAATATCATATAATATAATAGCATGTATCATCTATCACAAATAACTTCATGTGCCGAGAAGTAGGCCTCCTTCTCAAGCACTGTGACCGGCCTAACCGAAGCAAGACTCACAGTCACCTCAACATCTACCACACGTGGGTTCCTGCTTTCACAGGATAATCACATCTCATATAAATAGATGATAACACATACTAACTTCAATAAAATGGCAAGTCAATCACATTTGAAAAACATATCATAATATTCAATAGCATACTACTTTTCATCGATAGATTTTGGTTCAGAAAAGCCCACCTGACTTCCGAAGAACTAGCTAGGTGGTCTAGGGCTATTTGTCCTCGCTTAACGATCCGTCCGACTCGATCCTTCATAGGTCGACATCGATAGATAAGATATATGAAAGACGGACACAAAGGCGTTGGACTTAAACTGACGGACTTCTATTTGAGTCGTCGCTCTCTTCGTTCTATCTTTTCTAAAGGATCTCACGTTCTCGTCTTTATTTTATTAACTCTATTCGATTTGGTTAACTCTACTACTTAACATCGTATACTTTTCTCGTTCTAATTACTAACTTCATTATTATCAATTATTACTCGAGCTTTCCTTCAAAGACTTTAGTTCATTCTCAATTTATCAATTAATCATATATCATACAAATTCAATCATATTTCTCAATATAACATTATCATGCATTTAAACACATATTCACACATACAATGAAATCATATAAATCAAACATACTTCAAGACACATTAACATGCATTCCATCTTAACTTTAAGGTCTAACTCGATTATGCATTTCTTTTTATGAAGGCTTAAACTATTGATTCTATCTTTCTTATTTATATAGACAACGCTTCATTCTACATCCGCTATCTTATAAGGTATTTTATAACTCTTATTTATTTAACAAAAATTCTCTTAGTTTTTAATAAACTCTTTTGAAATTATAAATTCTTGTTAAATTCTAACTTGATTCTCATTTCTTAACTCGAATATTATTCCTTTAATTATTATCTCGGTTTATCTTTTCTTTGCTTGATTGGAAATAACGTACTCAATTAATTATTTAATTAATCTTCTTTCAATCTTATTATTCGACATCTTATTTTATTCTCATTTTCTCGATCAACTTATACGAGTATCTATCTTAACTCGTCTAGCATCTTTTCTTTATTCAATTTAACTTCCTTGTTATTTCTTAACGATTAATTCTTATTAAACTCGGTTTTCTCTATTTCTTAAATAATTTCTTCTATATTTGTTTTAAACCTTTAAGCTATTTCTTACTTAGATTTCTTTATCTTTTAATAAACATTTTTATGGATTACTTCACTTTATTATAAAAGATCTTTTTGTTATATTGTTAGTAAAAATTAAGTCTTTAAATTTTAGTACAAGGTATTTAATTAAGAAATCTTTTTCATACATCTTTTATTTAATTAAAAACTTTTCAAAATTAAATCTTTTTATCAAAACTTCTATCTTTTTACTATATTCAAACTATCATTCATATAAACATTGAAATACTTAAACATCCAATTATTTTTATTATTTCTATACTTAGTTCTACAATTAATTTCTTTCAAAAATTTCAACATGCAATCCTATTTTCTTCACTTAAACACATGTATGATTATACTAACACAACATACAATCATTTCATAGATCAAAACATCACTCAATTCATCAACAAAATCAACAAAATAATTTCTCTAATTTTGTCAAAAACACACGGCACACACATGTACTTCTTGTGCAATTTATTCCTCAATTTTTCATGCAATTAATCTCATTACTAACATGATAAAAATAACAATTCAAGCATCAAAATAACAATAACTCAAAGATTCACATTTTTCCTATTTTTACTATATTTTTCGGCTTTTATCATTTTTTTAGGGTTTTAGTTTCTTTTTCTTCTCTTAATTCATCGATTAACATCTAGTGCTCGATTCTCCTAACGAATTCTTCTCACTCGATTAGCACATGCATATCCCAAGTTTGCCTAAACATAAATTAAATAACATGCATGCATAGATTTTTCCTTTAGGACTTATAGACATACATTTTTACAACTAATCAAATGAAATCATACTTAAATAAATGGAAATTCTTCTCTTGGCTCTTGGGATTGAAATGGATGGAAATGGTAGCTTCAAAGCTTGGATCTTGAAAGAAAGAAGAATATCTTCTTGAATCCTCAAAGAAAAAGAAAGAATATAGGATCAATCATCCATAGGTTTTAGGAATCAAAAATAAAGAAAATGTTGGAAATTCTTGAATTCAACTTCAAGAACTTGGAAATTTGTACCTTTCTTTGAAAATATGGATGGAATTGATGGAGGATTAATGGCTTCTACTTCATTTCCATGGAGGATAAGCTTGAATCTATAGTTGCATGTGAAGAAAAATCAATGGAGGTGTGAGAGAGAGGGAATGCCGAGAGGGAGAGAGAGTTGGAGAGGTTTGGAGAGTTTTTCTTTTGTTTTGTGAGAGAGAGATAGATCGAATGAGAGAGAGATGGAAATGAATGAATAAATTGCTGGTTTCCTCTCTTGTCTTAGGTGAAAAGGATTCAAAATTCAACAAAGTGAAAAGGAATTAACTTGTTGGAAATTGTAAAAACAAGACTTGATGGTTTGATTTGAAGTTAACTTGTTTGCATAATTCAAGCAAGCTATGTACAAGACACCACTATGTCTTGTTGGTCTTGGAACTTGAGGGTTGATGGGAGAGGGTTGTGAGGTGGCGAGAGAGGGAGAGAGGTGGTTGACACGTGTCGTCGTCGTGTCGTTACGCGTATTAATTATCCGGTCGTAAAGGTTTTCCGGGTAAAACGATTCGTATTAATTCCGTTTTGTTCTATTAACGGGTCTAACCTCTTCTCGTTTCACTTTTGACACTAACTCGTCCCAATCCTATGTCACGTCTCAAATTAAAAGATTAAAGGCTTCGATCATTTTAGTCCTTTAATTCTTAAAAGAATTTAATCGGCTTATTAATTCCTTTATTAATCCTTTTCAAGACTAAGGCCTCATTTCTCTTCTCAATTATCGGATAAGTTCTTATCCTATCTCAGTGATCTTAAAAGAAATTCTAAGTTCGAAGGATCTAATTTAATTCTATTCTAGGTTCATAGGCGTAAACATATTTCTCGGCGATTAACGTTATGTTATCTTAATTAAACAAACTTCTCGGGATTTTTCTGGAATTTGATCTCATACTCATTTTCATATAAACGACTCAACAAACACATCACATCATCATCATCTCAGATAAATAGAACAAATAAATTCACACAAGATTCATAAGGCAATTTAAATGTTTTATTCAAAACTCATCGATTAGAAAAGAAAAATTTTACTCCTAAATTCTCATCTTTGAACTACTCGGTTAATTAGACGCTCTCTAAAGGGATAAAAACTCGGGGTATCACATCCTCACCCTCTTAAAAAAATTTCGTCCCGAAATTTACTGACCTTAAGAAAATAACTCGGGATACTTTGCTTTCATTTTCTCTTCGAGTTCCCAAGTGGCTTCTTCAAGATCGTGATGACACCACTTGACTTTTACTAAGGGAATCGATTTCGTTCTAAGCTGCTGGACTCTATAATCTAAAATCTTTTCGGGTTTCTCTTCGTAGCTTAGATCGGGCTTCATTTCGATATCTTCTTGACGTATTACATGCTTCGGGTCAAAGACATATTTTCTTAATTGCGATACGTGAAACACGTTCTGCGAACTTCCGAAACTAGGCGGTAACGCTAAACGATACGATACGGATCCAATCCTCTCAAGGATCTCGTACGGTCCTATAAAACGAGGTCTAAGCTTTCCTTTAACTCCAAAACGATAAACTCCTTTCGAGGGGGATACTTTTAAAAACACTTTATCTCCTTCTTTAAATTCTAACTTAGATCTTCGATTATCGGCATACGACTTCTGTCGACTTTGAGCTTCCTTAATCTTCTCACGGATCTGACGTACAGATTCTATCATTTCCTCAATCGCTTCTTGCCCTAACACTTTCCTTTCACCGACTTCATTCCAATACAACGGCGATCTACACTTCTTTCCGTAAAGAGCTTCATACGGGGCCATTCCTATCGTATTCTGATAGCTATTGTTGTATGCGAACTCAACAAGAGGTAAAACTTTTTCCCACTCGACTTCTTTATCTAACAAGACGGCTCTCAACATATCTTCGAGAATTTGGATCGTTCGCTCGGATTGACCATCGGTTTAAGGGTGGTAAGCAGTGCTAAACTGCAATTGGGTTCCTAACTCTTTATGAAAACTTTCCCAAAAACGGGGCGGTGAACTTCGAATCTCTATCAGAGATGATCGTCTTCGGAATTCCATGCAACTTCACAATTTCTTTGATGTAGATCTCGGCTAACTTGGCTGATCCATAGGTATGTGGAATAGGTATGAAATGAGCAGACTTCGTCAACCTATCCACTATTACCCATACTACTGTATTTCCTCTTCTTGATCTTGGCAATCCTGTCACAAAATCCATTGTGATTCCATCCCACTTCCACTCTGGGACGGGTAACGGTTGTAGAGGTCCATACGGTCTTTGATGTAAGGACTTCACTTGTTGGCAAGCTAAACATCTTTCAACGAATAATGCTACATCCGTCTTCATTCCATTCCACCAAAACTGGTTCTTTAGGTCTTGGTACATCTTCGTGCTGCCAGGGTGAGCTGTATACGGGGTTTCATGAGCTTCACTCATTATCTCGTTCTTCAACTTGTCATCGTTAGGTACGCAAATTCTTCCTTGATACAACAACGCATTATCGCTTGATTCGGCAAAATCTTTAACTTCTCCACTTCTCACCTTCCTTCGTAGCTTTTCTAACTCTTCGTCTCTTCTTTGGCCTTCTACGATACGGGTTCTTAAGTTAGGCATCACTACTAAGGTAGCAATTACTTGATCTACTGTCGCTGGAGGTACGATTACTTCAATCTTCATTTTTGCAAACTCTTCGATCAACTCGACTTTATCGGTTAAAAGAAATCCTAACTCGATCCTATTCGACTTTTCCTTCCTTCTTTTTCTACTTAACGCATCGGCTACTACGTTCGCTTTACCGGGATGGTAAGATATCTTGCAATCGTAGTCTTTCACTAACTCAAGCCATCTCCTTTGTCTCATGTTCAACTCCTTCTGCTCGAAGAAGTACTTCAGGCTTTTGTGATCTGAGAAAATTTCACACTTCGCTCCATAAAGGTAATGTCGCCATATCTTCAAAGCATGAACGACGGCTGCTAATTCTAAGTCGTGGGTTGGATACTTTTCTTCGTGAGGTTTGAGCTGCCTGGACGCATATGCAATCACTTTTCCATTTTGCATTAGCACACATCCTAGTCCTTGAGCAGATGCATCGGTATAAACAACATAATCTTTATCTGGCTCGGGTAGGGCTAGAATTGGGGCTGTTGTTAATCTCGTCTTGAGTTCTTGAAAACTTTTCTCACACTCTTCCGTCTATGTCAACTTCGTTTCTTTCTTCAACAGGCTCGTCATCGGCTTCGCGATCTTAGAAAATCCTTCAATGAATCTCCGGTAGTATCCTGCTAAACCAAGAAAACTACGGATTTCATGTACTGACGTTGGCGACTTCCAATCTTGCACAGTTTTCACCTTCTCCATATCCACTTGGATGCCTTCGGACGAAACTACGTGTCCTAAGAAATTCACTGCCTTTAACCAAAATTCGCACTTACTGAATTTGGCATACAGCTTTTCCGTTCTAAGCGTTTCTAACACGATTCTTAAATGATCTTCATGCTCAGCTTCACTCCTTGAATACACCAAAATATCGTCTATAAAGACAATCACAAACTTGTCCAAATATTCGTGAAAAACTCTATTCATCATATCCATGAACACTGCCGGGGCATTTGTTAATCCAAATGGCATTACTATGAATTCATAATGTCCATATCTCGTTCTAAAAGCAGTCTTCGGGATATCTTCTTGCTTGATCTTTAGTTGGTGGTATCCAGACCTTAAGTCAATCTTGGAGAAAACACCGGCTCCTTTTAACTGGTCAAACAAATCATCTATCCTTGGCAAAGGATATTTGTTCTTCAACGTAATCTTGTTTAACTCTCGGTAGTCTATGCACATCCTTAAACTACCGTCTTTCTTCTTTACGAACAAAATCGGAGCACCCCAAGGCGATACACTCGGTCGAATGTAGCCTAAGTCCAACAATTCTTGCAGCTGGATCTTCAACTCTTGAAGTTCCTTTGGGGCCATTCGATACGGTGCCTTGGATATCGGGGCTGATCCTGGTTCTAAATCGATTGAAAACTCTAGCTGACGGTCAGGGGGTAAACCTGGTAACACTTCAGGAAACACATCCTTGAATTCTCTCACGATTGGAACATCGTCGATACTTAACTCGTGATTTTCATCCTTATTCAGATAGACTAGGTACGCTTGGGTTCCTTTCTTCCGCATCAATCTCTGCGCTTTCATGGCTGAAATTATCGGTACGCTCTTCTTCACTCTCTTTTCCATTCTGAAATCTATGGTTGACTCTTCTCTAGGGGTTTTAAACGATATCTGTCTCAAATCGCATCGAATCGTCGCAAAATTCTCGGTTAACCAATCCATTCCTAGGATTATATCGACGTCACGCATCTGGATTACATTCAGGGATTTCGCGACTAACTTACGGTTTTCGACTTCAAATTCTAGGTTCGAGCAAACACGCGAAACTAACGCAGACTTTCCTAAAGGGGTTGCGACACTAAGCATTTGATTTGATTCTTCTACTTCTAGTTCTAGGTTCTCTACGCAAATACTAGATATAAACGAATGCGAAGCTCCGGTATCAAACAAAACAATAACAGGTACGTTGTTAAAGATTTCCTTTCTCCTTTTCCTGCGGTTTCTGTTCAATCACGTACGTTCTTTGAAAAAGCGGCGGTTCTTGCTGAGGAGGTTGCTGCCTTGGCTGCGGCGGCTTACGTTGACGTGGAACAAACTTCTGAAGAGGGGCTGCCTCGATAGCTTTCATTTGCGATGGCTGGAACTGGTTTGGCCTTCCGCTTCTAAACCCTTGTTGCTTACTTGGGCACTGGTTCGAGAAATGACCAGGCTGACCACAAGTGTAGCAAACGTTGCTTCCACTCTTACAAACGCCTTGATGCATCTTCCGCATTTCGCACAGGGAGGGAATCCTAAAGGTCCGATGGGTAGGTTGCCTCGGTTCGTTTGCGGTGCCTTTCCCTTCTGTGGCTGCGGTTGGCTCTTTCCTTGCCATTGTTTCTTGGTTGGTTGGGTTCCACTAATCCATTTTCCTTTTCTTTTTCCGTATTGGCCGTACTGGGGTTGTTGAGCAGACGTGGTCGTGATCATCTGGTTTTGGGGTTGGGGATTCGCTGGAGGTTGCGATCCTTTTTCCGGTTGCATTGCTAATTACATATCTAAGGCTCGGTTTAAAGCTTCGGCGTACGTTAAACCACTTTAGCTGGCGAGAACTACTCTAATATCTTGCCTAAGTCCTGCTCTAAACAACTCGCACATTTTCTCATCGGTGTCGACCATATCGGGCGCAAAACGAGCTAACTCACAAAACTCTCGGTCGTACTCGGCTACAGATCTTTTTCCTTGCTTCAGATTGGTAAACTCGTTGGATTTCTGCTTACGATAACTTCTTGGTACAAACTTTTCGTACAATGCTTCTTTAAACTGATCCCATGACAACTCTTCGCGTTCTTCGGGAGAATACATCCTTTGCTTTGCTTCCCACCAATAATCGGCTATTCCTTTAAGCTGATACGTCATGCATTCTAAACGCTCGCGATCGGAACAACGAAGGAAATGAAAAATTCGCTCTAGAGAACGAATCCAGTCTTCGGCATCAGCCGGACTGCCTTTTTCGTCGAACGTCGGAGGATTTTGTCGGAGAAACAATTCTTCGACTCGTCTTTCATTTTGAGGGGGCGGAGTAGGGTCACGCTGCCCTTCTGCATTATTTTCGGGAATCCTAACGTTTCTACGTCTTGGCGGCATTCTAAAGATTAAAACGAGGGGAAAACTTTAACTACTCTAGATTTTTAGCTTACAGGGAACCTTTCTTGATTCTGAACACATTTCTCTTTCGGGAGGAACACGATTCTAATCGGTACTTAGATATTTAAAAACAATTTAAAACTTTCTTAAGCAATTCATCACTTCAATTTCTCACATATACATGCATCACATTCAGTTTCTAATAATTGTCACATACTCATATCATCATATATTCATATCATCATATATTCATATCATCATCATAGATTCTTGAAATAATCAGTCATAATCACAGAGCAAATATCATCACTTCATATTCAAATATTCAATTCGATTCAATAACTCAGAAAATTTCAACTTCAATTCAAAGATCTAAATGTTTCAACTTCCAAACGCTTAACAGCGGCATTCTCTAGGATTTATAACACTTAGGGAATTTACTTTGGAAACATTTCCCTTTTTCCTAGTCAAATTATGATAGTCTTCATCTTAGGTTACAACACAACTAAAAAAGAAAAATAAAAGAGTTCAACTCTCAACACACTCGATTTAAAAACGATTGAATTCGACAGCTTTCTTGGAACATTCCTATGCGTAGGAGTCATCTTCACTTGGTCCGCTATCGTCATACTGTTCCACTTCGGAATCCACTCCGTAGTGCTCTACAATTTCTTCATCTTCTTCTGGGTCTTCTTCCTCCTCTTCTTCTTCTTCATGCATGTGTCCTTCAAACAGCACGTCATCTTCCTCAACATTATCATCTTCTATGGCGAAACACTCACGTTCGGCTTCTCTCAAGGCTTCTTCACACTCTTCTAGGGTATAATTCATCGCAACTAGCTCAGATTCGATCTGTGGCTGGGTAGGAAAAACATTGTTAGGTAGAGGCTGAAGATATCCGGTTCCTACAGTCGCTGCATCAACTGGCTCGCTTCCATTCTCTTTATCGTCGTTTGAGCGGGTTTGGCTAGAGGATTCTGCTCTAGGATGGCTTACAAAGGTTGCTTGTGGATGATTCATATAAGCAGCTATTTGGTTTTCATTTGAAGAAGAATTTTCATCACATCCATTCGGCTGTAATGTTGATAAGTCAGAAAAACAAAGGAATCAAGAAAATTAAGTTAAAAAGCACACCACTTACAAATGGGTAATCTGCAAGAGGATTCTGAGGTTGAAGATTAGTTCGTGGCGGCGAATTGATGTGGAGAGAAACAGTTCCACTTGGAGGAATTGGTGAAGGATTACGAACAAAGTCATTCAACAAGCTTGGGGTATCATTTTCATAAGGTTCGGGCAGAGGAGCACCATAGGACATAAAACGAGCTGAAATCGCGGAGATAAAAGCATTTACGTCGCCGTAAAGGGTTCGGTCGAAGTAACGGTAGCCTAGAAATCGAGAGACAAGAGATGCTGCCCAGTCCTTCCATTCTTGTGGTAGCGCTTGAATCAGGTGCGTCATGCCTTCTAACGGTCCTACGTCCATATATTGAACTTTTCCCCAAATCGTATGGTATCGTGCTAAGAATTCTGCTAAAGATTCGTTATTTTCCATTCTCGCTTGCAAATACTCTTGCATCCAATCGACGTTGTCCATCCTATACGAATTTTATACGCGTAAGCAACTTAACAAACTATCGAACATATTACGAATTCTACTACCTACTCATTTCTGCGTTCCAAAGAGGGATTTTTGGTCAATTCCAAATCACGTAACCAATCGCACACACGCCTTATTCTTTCCGATCTTTTCACACGCACTCGCAAAGGGGTAGACATTCTAAAGCAATCTAGTTATTAAACAACTTAACAAATTTATCTCAAAACATCATAACTCAACAAAATAACTTTAAAGAAAATTCTCAACATTTAAACAACTCAAACATCATTTTAACTTGAAAAGAAAACTTTTAGAAAAAGACATACCTGGTTGCCGGATGAGATGGAGGATAACTTGGTGTGGTTTACTGAATCAGATAAGTCTAGGAATTAAATCTAGACTCGACTCATCAAAGAATAACAGACTTTAGAACCAATAAGAGCCATGCTCTGATACCAACCTGTCACGCCCCGACTCCCGGGGTGCGACTTACGAACAACAACAAACCTAAACAACTAACAACTAACTCAAATAAAGGGAACATGCTCGGGGAAAACAAAGGCGGAATATAAGGCAATCGAATTTGGTTTTCAAAAGCATAATGAAGAAATGATAACCGAGCATCTCAACTTTACTTTGAACGGGAATCCAATCAAGTAAATCATGCTGATGGGAAAGGAATTCCAAAAAAAGGGGAGACATGCGATTATATACATCAAGATAAGGAAAATCATGTTCAACATCAAGTCAAGTTATGAGCCCATCGCTCGGGATTACAAGATAAAGGGGTTACGAATTCAACAAGCATTCAAAGTCTTCGAGCACAACGCTCGGAATCAAGAACATGAGAATAAAAATGTTAACTTCAACAGACATTAGCTCAAAAAGATTGCAGCGGAAATTAGCATCAACTCCCAACACTTGCACGTATGAAGACGTACAAATGCCAGTCCGAAATTCTACCAAACTTAACCAACAAAACCAAACCACACCACCAAGTATCCACGCCATCGCCATCCAGTCAACCTGCATGTTTAGAAACACACGCAGGGCTGAGTACTTCGTACTCAGTGAACACAAGCCAAAACATTTGAATAAAGATGCTTTTAAAGCTATATTAATTGAACTTGCCTTGCCAAACATCACAAGTATATAAGCAGTTTTGAAAACGGTTTTAATTGTGCATGCCAAAAACATTTTATTTAAAACGGACTGCGCAGTCAAATATCATATAATATAATAGCATGTATCATCTATCACAAATAACTTCATGTGCCGAGAAGTAGGCCTCCTTCTCAAGCACTGTGACCGGCCTAACCGAAGCAAGGCTCACAGTCACCTCAACATCTACCACACGTGGGTTCCTGCTTTCACAGGATAATCACATCTCATATAAATAGATGATAACACATACTAACTTCAATAAAATGGCAAGTCAATCACATTTGAAAAACATATCATAATATTCAATAGCATACTAATTTTCATCGATAGATTTTGGTTCAGAAAAGCCCACCTGACTTCCGAAGAACTAGCTAGGTGGTCTAGGGCTATTTGTCCTCGCTTAACGATCCGTCCGACTCGATCCTTCATAGGTCGACATCGATAGATAAGATATATGAAAGACGGACACAAAGGCGTTGGACTTAAACTGACGGACTTCTATTTGAGTCGTCGCTCTCTTCGTTCTATCTTTTCTAAAGGATCTCACGTTCTCGTCTTTATTTTATTAACTCTATTCGATTTGGTTAACTCTACTACTTAACATCGTATACTTTTCTCGTTCTAATTACTAACTTCATTATTATCAATTATTACTCGAGCTTTCCTTCAAAGACTTTAGTTCATTCTCAATTTATCAATTAATCATATATCATACAAATTCAATCATATTTCTCAATATAACATTATCATGCATTTAAACACATATTCACACATACAATGAAATCATATAAATCAAACATACTTCAAGACACATTAACATGCATTCCATCTTAACTTTAAGGTCTAACTCGATTATGCATTTCTTTTTATGAAGGCTTAAACTATTGATTCTATCTTTCTTATTTATATAGACAACGCTTCATTCTACATCCTCTATCTTATAAGGTATTTTATAACTCTTATTTATTTAACAAAAATTCTCTTAGTTTTTAATAAACTCTTTTGAAATTATAAATTCTTGTTAAATTCTAACTTGATTCTCATTTCTTAACTCGAATATTATTCCTTTAATTATTATCTCGGTTTATCTTTTCTTTGCTTGATTGGAAATAACGTACTCAATTAATTATTTAATTAATCTTCTTTCAATCTTATTATTCGACATCTTATTTTATTCTCATTTTCTCGATCAACTTATACGAGTATCTATCTTAACTCGTCTAGCATCTTTTCTTTATTCAATTTAACTTCCTTGTTATTTCTTAACGATTAATTCTTATTAAACTCGGTTTTCTCTATTTCTTAAATAATTTCTTCTATATTTGTTTTAAACCTTTAAGCTATTTCTTACTTAGATTTCTTTATCTTTTAATAAACATTTTTATGGATTACTTCACTTTATTATAAAAGATCTTTTTGTTATATTGTTAGTAAAAATTAAGTCTTTAAATTTTAGTACAAGGTATTTAATTAAGAAATCTTTTTCATACATCTTTTATTTAATTAAAAACTTTTCAAAATTAAATCTTTTTATCAAAACTTCTATCTTTTTACTATATTCAAACTATCATTCATATAAACATTGAAATACTTAAACATCCAATTATTTTTATTATTTCTATACTTAGTTCTACAATTAATTTCTTTCAAAAATTTCAACATGCAATCCTATTTTCTTCACTTAAACACATGTATGATTATACTAACACAACATACAATCATTTCATAGATCAAAACATCACTCAATTCATCAACAAAATCAACAAAATAATTTCTCTAATTTTGTCAAAAACACACGGCACACACATGTACTTCTTGTGCAATTTATTCCTCAATTTTTCATGCAATTAATCTCATTACTAACATGATAAAAATAACAATTCAAGCATCAAAATAACAATAACTCAAAGATTCACATTTTTCCTATTTTTACTATATTTTTCGGCTTTTATCATTTTTTTAGGGTTTTAGTTTCTTTTTCTTCTCTTAATTCATCGATTAACATCTAGTGCTCGATTCTCCTAACGAATTCTTCTCACTCGATTAGCACATGCATATCCCAAGTTTTCCTAAACATAAATTAAATAACATGCATGCATAGATTTTTCCTTTAGGACTTATAGACATACATTTTTACAACTAATCAAATGAAATCATACTTAAATAAATGGAAATTCTTCTCTTGGCTCTTGGGATTGAAATGGATGGAAATGGTAGCTTCAAAGCTTGGATCTTGAAAGAAAGAAGAATATCTTCTTGAATCCTCAAAGAAAAAGAAAGAATATAGGATCAATCATCCATAGGTTTTAGGAATCAAAAATAAAGAAAATGTTGGAAATTCTTGAATTCAACTTCAAGAACTTGGAAATTTGTACCTTTCTTTGAAAATATGGATGGAATTGATGGAGGATTAATGGCTTCTACTTCATTTCCATGGAGGATAAGCTTGAATCTATAGTTGCATGTGAAGAAAAATCAATGGAGGTGTGAGAGAGAGGGAATGCCGAGAGGGAGAGAGAGTTGGAGAGGTTTGGAGAGTTTTTCTTTTGTTTTGTGAGAGAGAGATAGATCGAATGAGAGAGAGATGGAAATGAATGAATAAATTGCTGGTTTCCTCTCTTGTCTTAGGTGAAAAGGATTCAAAATTCAACAAAGTGAAAAGGAATTAACTTGTTGGAAATTGTAAAAACAAGACTTGATGGTTTGATTTGAAGTTAACTTGTTTGCATAATTCAAGCAAGCTATGTACAAGACACCACTATGTCTTGTTGGTCTTGGAACTTGAGGGTTGATGGGAGAGGGTTGTGAGGTGGCGAGAGAGGGAGAGAGGTGGTTGACACGTGTCGTCGTCGTGTCGTTACGCGTATTAATTATCCGGTCGTAAAGGTTTTCCGGGTAAAACGATTCGTATTAATTCCGTTTTGTTCTATTAACGGGTCTAACCTCTTCTCGTTTCACTTTTGACACTAACTCGTCCCAATCCTATGTCACGTCTCAAATTAAAAGATTAAAGGCTTCGATCATTTTAGTCCTTTAATTCTTAAAAGAATTTAATCAGCTTATTAATTCGTTTATTAATCCTTTTCAAGACTAAGGCCTCATTTTCTCTTCTCAATTCTCGGATAAGTTCTTATCCTATCTCAGTGATCTTAAAAGAAATTCTAAGTTCGAAGGTTCTAATTTAATTCTATTCTAGGTTCATCGGCGTAAACATATTTCTCGGCGATTAACGCTATGTTATCTTAATTAAACAAACTTCTCGGGATTTTTCCGGAATTTGATCTCATACTCATTTTCATATAAACGACTCAACAAACACATCACATCATCATCATCTCAGATAAATAGAACAGATAAATTCACACAAGATTCATAAGGCAATTTAAACGTTTTGTGCGGAATGTGGTGGATAAAAATAACTCGTATAAAATAACTCACGCTAAAATGCAAGGTCGGTCAATAACCAAATCAGTTGTGAATGTAAAAAATGCAGTTTGAGTGCTGGTTAGTTGGTCAGTTGGATATGCAATACATAACTAAACAGAAAACACAAACACACAAAGATTTACGTGGTTCGGAGAGAACTCCTACGTCCACGGGGAGTTGTGAGTCCACACAACTCAGTCCAAATTCTTTAGGACTGCAACCACAAAGCTTACGCGGGCTTTGCAACCGTTAAGATAAGTTTACGGGTACTTATCAACCTTACAGATAAGTTTACGGGTACTTATCAACCTATCTACTCAATTTCGGGAAGAGTAGGATCCTAACAACCTTTTAGAGGATGTGTGAAAGGGTGGGTTTCCAACTAATAGCTCGAACTGAGGAGTGAGCTAAGATCTAAGCTTGAACAAATGAAGACTCAAACTAAGATAAAAAAACACCAAGACAAATTCTAACACTCTATGAACTCTCAACTGGTGATGTTCTTAGAGAATAAAAGCAGTTTTGCTTGAGTGCAGTTCTTTCTTTCGCTCTTTAGTCTCTTCTCGCACTTGTCTTATTATCTTGATGAATGAATGAAGGCCTTTATTTATAGGTGGAGAGAATCAACTAGCCCTTGGAGGAGCTGTTGATCTCTGTTCTGTGAAAGCGATGGCTTGTCTCTCATCTCTGCAGACTTTCCCGATTTGGCAACTGTGAACTTCTGCTTTCCATCTGAGACAGCCTTGTGTTGGGCCAAATGAGGTAATGACAGAACGTCAAACCTTCACGTGACTTTCTTTTTGAAATTCAAATCTTCAACCTTTGACTTTCAACCTTGTTTAGTCGTTGAGAAGTTTTGGTCTTCATCCGAGTGGACTTCAGCTGATGTTCCATCTGATCGATATCTTCATCTGACCTTCTGTCTGAATAGGAACAGTTGAACCCTCAGCTGCCTTGAACTTCATGTTATTGATCTTATCAGTTCGAGTCCTGCAACTGATGTTCTGTATCTTGAACGCTCAGTTGTCTTTCACATCTGATGTTCTATCTCTTGAACGCTCAGTTGTCTTTCTTACATCTTCCTCCTTGAACTCTCAGTTGTCTTTTCTTGCATCTGAAGTTCTATCCGAGTAACGTCATGTTACCGTCTTCAGCTGGAGACCTGTAAAGATAAAATCTCAACATTGCTTAAACAGCGAGCCTAAATACTAACAATAGGATATGGCAACATCTACTCGGTTGGGGTCAGTTGGTTTTGGAATCAATCAAAACTTTACTTAAATTTCCCAACAATATATATATATATATGCATTTTATTAATTAATGTACGTTTATAATTCAATATTTTTAATTATACATTTAAGGTCAACAATTACAAAAAGACAACAATCATGTCAATCAAATATTAATGAATATTTCCTTTTTACATTATTTCTTGCCTGTAAATTTTGTAATTGCTTGAGGTGAGATGGAAGACAGATGATGATGAGGCATGTTCAAATGGTATTGGTGCTAACGTTGAAGGGTGTGCTGCAGAATTGAAGAATTGAAGAAAATACATAGAACTGGAATTGTCCATAAGGACCATAACCAAAAGAAGCTTCATTCTGGAAAATATGAAAATTTGAAAATGGAGATTGGTATAAAAAAAATTGTTTCACATTGGGAATTTTTTCCCCTTCGCGCATGGGAATTTTAGTAGTTTTTTGTTTCGCTGATTTATATTAATTCTACATCAGTTTATTGTATTAGTATATTCAATTTTCAGAAATCATAAAAGTTATGATCCATTAAAAAGTGTAACTGGAAGATTTTTGTTTTAAAATTAGTACTATACTTTTGAAAGATTCAATTTTATAAGTTATAAACAATGATTTGATTGAATTATTTTATCAATCAAGCCTTATCATGTCTTATCAAGCAAACCAAATGAGTCCCAACGAATTTTATGTTATAAAGCTCTTTTTTTTATTTACTTCTTTGGATCGATGCTTCTTCTTGGTATGACGGTGCTTCTTCTCGGTATGATGTTTCTTGATATTGCATTAGTATATATTTCTCATTATTTTTAGTTAGTGTACTTCTCACTTCGTTTTGCTTATAAATGTAGGAGAATTTTTATTTGATAGTGTAAGGTCTTTCAAATTTTAATATGATCGACAATAAGAAAAAATGTGATTTTATACATAGCCCTATTTTTATTTTATTTTTTATTATAACCACTTACATAATTTTTTTTTATGAATATACTATTTTATTCTTATAGTTCCACGTTCAAATCTTAATAAATAATAATTTCATCTAGATAAAAACTTTGTATTGCTCCTTAAAGTCATAGCCGCCGACTTAAAAATAAATTTTCTTACTAAAAAGACTCATTGAAGAAACTATGATTAGATTTATGTGCTTTTACTTGCAATATTAAAACATAATCACCGGCGCGAAATATCCCGCCAAATTTCCGTAGGTGATTCGTCAGTGTTTCACCGGAATTTTTTTTTTGGCCGACCCGCTGTAATACCCCGATAATTTCTACTGTCTATAAAAAAAAAGTTAATAATAATAATGGCTTTGCACGCCTAAGATCATGAAATTAAATTCTAAGATTTACGGTGAAATCCGTTTCCGAAAATAATTTCCAAAAATCGGGCGAACGATTACTGTATTTAGGGTTTTCGCGTCCGATAGATTTTTCGTCCGAAAGCTCAGAATTAAATTCCGTCGGAATTTACATTCACTTTTTCTTCAATACGAGTTCACCGGATAAAGTTAGTTTTTATGATTTTCCGGACGAATTTTGGACTGTGATGTCCCGACTTTTTCTCGAATTTTGAAAAAATGAATTAGGTTTTCCGAGTACGTGAATTATTTCCAATCTAACAGACGAATTAGATTTCGTCGAATTCGAAACTATCTAGGAAAGTATTTCTCAACTTTTAAATCGACATTTAAGAGCCGGAAACGAGATATTTCGTCAAATAATTCCTAGCCAAACATGTCTTAACGAGTCACCATAACTTTTGTAGGATATTTTCATTACTTTATGACTAATACCATGAGTCATCATCCCTCCCTCATTCCTCCATATTGCCGCCACCCTCCAAGCTTCTCTCTCTCTCATTTTCTTCTCCAAATCCTCCATTAAAGCTTCATCCTTCAAGCTTTCTCAAGAACACAAGTCCTCCGTCTACCGATCAACTCCATTTCCGAGTTCATATTCCGCAAGGTGAGAACTTCGTCTATCATTTGAATCGAACAAATCTCATTTCCCCCATTTTTATTTTTTTTTCGAAAATTTGAGGAATGAAATAGCATGTTGTCCTTTGATCGAATCATGTTCTACGATGTTTAGAATCGAGTTCTATGGATGAATTAGAGAAAGAAATCAAGAACCCCTTGTCTTAGGTTATTACCGATTTTGGGGGAGAAATTGGGGCTTTGATCATAGCTCGATTCCTTTGTCGATTGAATGATAGATTAGTGTTCCTTATGATGTTAATTGACTCTAGGAATTGTTTAAGATTTTTCTAAAAATAAAACGAGAAATGTAAGAGACGAAGACGTGGTGATAAGTTAGAGCTCGTTAATGTTTTGATAATATGATTTGCATGTTAGTAACACTCGTTAGATGGTAATCGTTGTCGTAAAATTTGAACGAAAACGGAGAACGTAAAATTTATCGTAAGAGACGATCGATCGACGATAAGTCGAGATTAGATAATGATATGAGGATGTGAATTACGTATTAATGAATCATGATAGATGATGATCGATTTCGGAAAGTTAGAACGAATTCTAATAACGTCAGAATTTTTATAAGAAACGAAGAATCGAACGTTAGTATCGATAGAAAAGACGAATAAGGAAAGTAATTAGATATTAATGATTGTTAATGTTAAGTGATCAAGTTTGTAGTTAATGATGTTTACATCCAAGATACGAGATGATGAGTTATAGTTGTGAACGAGAAGTAGAAACGAGAAATTAGAAATCGTTTTGGTATAGTAATTGTGTAGTTTTAAAGACGAAGAATTAACCGTCGTGTTTGTGATCAATAAATGAAAAGGAGCTCATCACGTATGAGGATACGTGTTGACTGTCATGAGTCAGGAATTTCGTGAAAAATAAGGTGAAATAACATGAGTCGAACCTAGGAAGTCGTGCGCCGAGTTATCGAGCCTTAGGATTAAACTCGGACTATTTTGCGACGTTTCACGGAAACTGCCATATCCTTTAGCTCGTTTATCGGAATTGAGATCCGTAAATTGGAGAGTAAACTAGACACCCGTACCTTTCTTGTGGTATAAGATTTGTCCCCTATTTCGAAATCCCCTGTTCTGTACAAACTTACTGATCTGTGCAGATTTTTCCGAAACCTAGTTTCTTAAGTTGAATTCTTTTCAACTTAGTTTCCTTTTGATCTCTTAAGTCGTTGGAAGCAATCGACTTCAGTTTTTACCGACATAAGTGTCGAGTAAGGAACCAAATGTTTTCTAAATGAGATGCGTTCGAGTCCGTTCCCGTTTAACTAAAAGAATCTAGTTTAGCGTGCAAGTGCCTAAAAAGCTTAAAAGACTAAATCGTTTTTGATTTCGATCGGACTTTGAGTTAATCAAAAGGGGTTAACTAACGATCGGACTTTGAGTTAATCAAAAGGGGTTAACTAACGATCGGACTTTGAGTTAATCAAAAGGGGTTAACTAACGATCGGACTTTGAGACTAGCTATCCAAAGTTAGTGCACTTTGTAGCCTGTGGTGTATGTGGTATCCTGTTGAGGGGTAGCCAGCCACGGTGAATCATGACTGGTCAAGATTTGAACGTAACATCTATGAAAAATGCTCTGCAGAGCTAACCTTTATGAAAATGAGAACGAAAATGTTTAGTAGGCACGGGCTCTTAAAAAGAAAAACCCCAGTGCGCTACAGAT
This sequence comes from Schizonepeta tenuifolia, assembly GCA_029490685.1. Lineage (NCBI taxonomy): Eukaryota > Viridiplantae > Streptophyta > Magnoliopsida > Lamiales > Lamiaceae > Schizonepeta > Schizonepeta tenuifolia. Next base: position 28,327,355 of record CM055958.1, read on the forward strand.
ATGAAATGCCTGTTTTATCTATACTTATGATTATGTTTTCGGCAATGTGCCCACTAAGTACTTTTGTACTTAGCCCTGCATATGTTTTCTAAATGTGCAGGTTGAAGCGACGGAAGTGGTGACGGTTGAGTTAGGAGTTAATGTTGTCAATAGGAGAAGACTATATATGTAGTTGCATTTCCGCTGCCAAACTCTAGACTCATCTTTTGTAATTAAGAATATCACTTTTGGGCTTAAGTTCTGTATTTATAACTTATAACCTTTTGAGATCTTGTCGAGTAATCTTTCGAGATTAACTCTTTCCTTTCGTTAATAAAGTCTTGTTCATAGAGATTATGCTGTCATTTATGTATGTCTATGCTTTCATTCCCTTTCTTCCCCTCTTCTTTAATCCAATCCCAGTCGCACCCCGGCTTCTGCCGTCCCTCGGAATTTGGGGCTGTGACACCCGCCTTTTTACCGGCGGAATATTTTCCGCCAGTATTTCTGCCGGTAAATAGGCATTTTTTTTGTAGTGGTTGCTTACACAGCAACGATTTGATTTATCCATTTTCCTTTTCTATTTCTTAATCCAACCTTTAAAGCCAAAAATACTATCAAAAATAACATGCATGATTGGGAGAATAAATACTCATTATGTAATATATTTTGCTTAAAATTTGTGTAATTTGGAAACTATTAACAAACCCGATTAACAAGCCCGATTCAATTTGAGAAATCTTTAAATTTAATTTCAGTCTGATTATAAATTATTAAATCTTTAACTATACTATTAAGTTTTCAGACTTTGTTAACTTACAATTGAATAATTGAACATTGTTTAATTAGTTCAATATTTCTTAGTTATTTTGTTATCTTTTGTGATTTTTTGTTAATTTATCAATTGTTATTTAATCTAAATACTTCTATTTTACATAGTTTTTTAATGAGACTTCATGAGAACCTACATAAATACTTATCTTATTTAATATTATCTTTTATTGATTAAAGAGCCTAAAAAAATATTTAGAGCAATGCGTCTTTTTCATACCACTATTGTTATGCACCACTAATTTAGTTTTGTCAATAAAAGATTGACTTGACCGAATAAATATGAAAATGAAGAAAATGCAGATCAAATTAAATTTAGGATTTATGAAAAGGTATTTTCATATTTACATAAAAGGGTGTTTTAATTCATTAAAAATAAGTGCGTTGTGGTGGGATATGGACAATCGCACTTAAAAATTAATAAGAAATGCTCGATTAGTTATAATAGCACAAAACTTCAAGAGCTTGGATACATTTTTATTTTATTTTCTAAATGGAGTACATCTTAAACAACAATTTTTTTTTTCTTTGTTACTATGCAGAATTTTTATAATACTACTTTTTGGTTCAAGAAACTCAAGGAGTGTATAATTATATATTTTTAGTTATAATTAAATATTTTTAAAAAATATAATAAATATTTGTCAAAATTTTAGCTTCCATTATTTTACACTAAATTTTTGCACGAGTTAATCTTTCATTTAATATTTATTTTACAACGAGACAATCCTTCATGCAATACATTTTATAACGAAACGAGATTTTATTTGACAGTTATTTGCAATAATTTATCAAATTATATTATTTTAAAACAACATATTAATGTAAAAAAATATTTATAAATTACGGCGTAAAGTGATTTTTCATCAATAAATTTTGCAATGGGTGATCATTCATATAACACTTATTTGCAACGAGATAATTCATGTAATTTGATATAATCGTGTAGTACTCTTCCACTGAATTGTCGCAATATTATCATTTCAATATAAAATAATTTTTAAAATTTATTCTTATATTATATACCATGTAAATGTGAGGCATGGATGAATCCCATAAAGTTAAGCAAGCGATCAACTCTATGAGACCAAATTCATCGACACCAATGGGCTCCAACGGAGCAAGGAAGAGCCCCGTCATCATCAAGATCATGATTAGCTTCAAGTGCCTACATTGGAGAAGTTTGAGGAGACTACTACTAATGGACAAAATCATCTTTAACTGAGACGGGCATGACCGCCACACCAACGTTGTTAAAGAGGATAGTTTCTTGACAACATACATGGAGCAAGAGGGCGTGCAAAGCTCTGGGAACAACTTCTTCATGTTCAAGTTCATAAACTCTCTTGGTGGTGGTAATAGGAGTGAGAATGAAACATCATCGGGCAACGAGAAGGATGATCAATGGCCGAAGAGAAAGACATGAATTGGGTCATAATAGATTTTGTTATTTTATTTGTTTTATTAATATTCTATATTGATATTTATATTTTAATTATATTCTTCTGTTATTTATACATATTATATTTAATGCTTATTTTGTTGTATTTGAAATTTTACAAATTTGGGTGGATGGTGGTAGTGAAGTCCCATTTTAAACAAGTTTGGAACGGGTACACATAGAGAAATTATGATTCAGAATTGTTATAATTTGATATAGTTGTATACTTCGAATATAATATCATTCGATAAAAATATAAATTATATGAAAATCTATACTGACACATTATTATAATATTAAGTGATTCTCGTCGATGTTCGACGGGCTACACACTAGTATATATATATATATATATATAATAACGAAATTTGTGTTCGTACTACGTGGCGCATTCACGTTTCTCTATTTCTATTTATCTTAATTCTCGTATTTTCTACATTATTAAGTTATATATACACATTATAATTATAATTAATCAATATAATACTCCTAATAGATACTAAATTCTATTTATATAAAAATTACGCCAAAATTATATTTACTCTTGATGTACGTGCTTTAAATAAACTCAAAAAATCTATATAATATGAAAGCAAATTTTAATCAATTTCATAACTACTGTATTGTTAAAATGCAGTAATAGTATAATATTTGTAAGATTTATGTTTAGTGCATTTTTGTGTGCTTTTCGTATTATTATTTGTACTTGTGTTGCATGTTATTGTTCGTTTTTTGTCACGAGTCGTGATCGTATTTGTGATTTTTGGTGTGTTTGGTGTGTGTAGGTATGTAGGTGGTAAGGATGCATTTTCGGATTAAAAGAAAAGAAAGATGGAAAAGAAGTGCAAATTGTGGAGAAAGGAGTAAACAAGGTTTCCAACCGGAGCTGGAATTTCCAACCGAAGCTGGAATAGGTTTCCAACCAAAGCGGGAATCTCCCGCTGAAGAGGGATATTATTTCACCTGCCGGCGCTGGAACTCCCACCGAAGCGGGAAGACGGTTTTTTCCACGGATATAAATACTTTCTGTCGGTTTTTGGAGGATGGCACTCAATTTTCTCTCTCGTTTTCTAGACTAGAAAAAGTAAAAACTCAGTAGAATCTTATTTCTAAGTTCAAACAATTTAGATTTGGTTTTAGTTCTTCGCATTGTTGATCGTTCAAGACTTTCAAGCACTTTGTAAGATTTTTTTCGTTTATTTAATGTTTGTTTCCAGATTTCGTCTTATTTTCATTTCCAGCATGATGAACTAGATTTAATAATCTAGGATTTAGTTCTTCGAATTGGGGATTGTTAAATTACTCGTGGAATGTAAATGCTCGTTGTCTATTTCAATTGGTTGTAGTATCTTTCGAACACTTGATCAATGTTTGATTGTTTTAGTAATGAATGAGATCGAGAGATGATTTCATTACAAGTTGTGGTTGAAATAGAATTAATCTTAATAAAAAACGCGTAGATTAATTGTTGAGCATGTCTGTTTAATTCTGTTGGTGTAAGTTTAAGTCTATTAATACGAAAGTTAATAGATAGAGAATTTCATCAATGTTATTAAGTAAACTAATTGACTAAGCATTCCAAGTTACTTGCTTTGTTAATTCTAAGAAGAAGGACTTTAATCCTAGATGTTTTCACTTATTGAATTTCCGTTTATTTGAAATTATTCAATATTCTAGCTATAAAAACTCAACGAAAATTTGGTAGAATGTTTAGGACGAGTGAATTATATTGTATGTAATGTGTACTAGCTCGATTACATTGCCCTGCTAAGCCTTCCTTGAGAATACGACTGGGGTTAGCTTATTGTACTACTTAGGACCTCGTTCTCTTGCGAGCTACTAATAGTAGATACATTTTAGTTGATTCAAAATTTTGGCGTCGTTGCCGGGGAAGGCTTTAGGCAATTGTGATTGTGCTTTTGTTTGTTTTTGTTTGTTTGTAATTTATGTTGTGTTTCATTTTTAATTTTGTATATATTATTTTTAGTTTCGTTTTCTCCCCCAAGTGCGCTTGATCGTTTTTGTATTTTTGTTTGTGCGCGGTTAGCGGATTTGGTGGAGGAAGGTTGAAATGATACGTGTTAAGTAACTACGACTCTTGAGTTCTATGTGAAAGAATGGACATGTATCAAAGAAGCATATGGGATTTCGCCCATCCTAGGATCGATGCATCTTTAAGTTATGTAATGGGGAATATGAATCTGCCTATGTCTCTTGTAACTTGTGAGTTTTGTGGAGAATACGGACACGATGGTGATTTTTGTCAAAATTCTAATTGGAGTCACCACCGGAATTTGGCTTGGAATCACAAAACTCAATATCATTATCCACAACAGCAGCCGATAGTTTTCATTGAACCACCTCAAAGACCATTTCTAGAAGACACTCTTGAATCCTTCATTCAATCAAGCCAACAAGCGGCCCTATCTCAAAAATAGTCATTGGAGGATACTCTTCAATCCTTCATACATTCTACCACTCAAAGATTTGAGTCTGTGGATGCATCCATCGAATGTATCAAGACTCAAGTTGGACAACTAACTGATATCGTGGGCGAGTTGGTGCATCGGTATAGAGTGGAAGAGTCAGTTATAGAGGATGTTTCAAACAAGCATGAGTTGAACAAAAGTGAAAAGATGTCAAATCAGTTAGAGCAAGTTCATGTGGTAACTATCTTCCAAATTGGTACGGTGGTTGATGACAAGGAGAAAGAGCTAACGGTGAAAGGAGACAACTGTATGGAGAAAAAGAGTATATTAATAATCATGTTATCATTTCTCCTATAATTTTAGAAAATTATTCTTTCATTATTGCTACTGATTCTTTCACCGCGAATATTTTGGTGCAGAAAAATAGCTTGGAAGATGTGCCCATAAGTCTGGATGACGGGAAAGAGATAGATCTAGTCCTCCAAGGAAGTGTGTGGGTGAAGGAGATACTCACGCTTGAGTATGGATAATATTTGCTCGGTCGGGCTGTGTGATCAGTAGTGACTTCTCACTATTGTTGTGTATGTTTTCTTGTCTTCATTTTATCTTTTTAGTATGTGTGCTCTTTTATTTTCGTTATGTTGTTTTCTTTTCTGTTTTTGGTTGTTTAATGATTTTCAGGTCTTTTTTTTTAATTTTGGTTTGCCATTCATGCCGTTGCCGGATGTTGTTTCAGAGAAGCCCTATTTCCCTCTTCTTTACTTTTCTTGAGCTTTGAGGACATAGATCATTTTAAGTGTGGGGTGGGGGAGGGTATTTTAGCAATGGTACGAGTTGTGTTATGTGGTTTTGGTATAAATTGTGTAAGGTTTTTATCAAGTATGACTAATGATATGTTTGTGTGAATCACTCAAAAATACGAGATTTTTCTTAAATCGTGAGAACCTAGTTGATTGGTGTCGATTTAGGTGCGATTGTTTGATAACCATTGTTGTGGAGCATGTTATTGATGAATTTGATTGACATGATAATTGTGACCCTATTGATAAATATGCTTCGTTGGTTGCCTAGATGATTGTCTTCGTTGTAAATAAAACAAATAGAATAAAATGTGAGTAATGTGGATTCTGCTTCTCTTAGTCGTTGTCTTTTTAAGACATGATTAATGAGCATGGGAAATCACACGAGGAAACTTTGAAGAATCTTCGAAGATTAAACCTCGTGAAAACATCCTAATCTATTCGTGAAAAAAATAAATAAATAAAAACTGTGTTATAAATAAGGTGAATTTGTGATTCTACTCCTCTCATTTAGAGAAATTCAAATGATGAGTATGGGAGACCACATTAGGAGACTCGGATTGAAATTTCGATGGCTTGAACCTAATGATCATGTCTCATTGATTCATCCTTATATTCCTCATTTGTTATTAGATGTTTGTTATTATGAGGACTTTCTGGTAAAGGCGACTGACGAAGTAGAAAGTTTAAAGGGTGGGTCACATTTTGATCGAATTGATAATTCTATTTGACGGGCAACATACGTGGTTAGATTTCATTGCATTAGAGTTGGCATTAGTTGACCTTGGAACTGTATGATGGAAAGGAAGTCTTGTGTTGATGATTTAGTGAATATGTGTGTCGATTCATACTACATGTCTTTGCTTTGCTCGAGGACAAGCAAAGTGCTAAGTGTGGGGGAGTTGTTTAGTGCGTTTTTGTGTACTTTTCGTATTATTATTTGTGCGTGTGTTGCATGTTATTGTTCGTTTTTTGTCACGAGTCATGGTCGTATTTGTGGTTTTTGGTGTGTTTGGTGTGTGTAGGTAAGTAGTGGTAAGGATGCATTTTCGGATTAAAAAAAAGAAAGATGGAAAAAGAAGTGCAAACGGTGAAAGAAGGAGTAAACAAGGTTTCCAGCGGAGCTGGAATAGGTTTCCAACCGAAGCGGAAATCTCCTGCCGAAGCGGAAGATTATTTTGCCCGCCGGCGCTGGAACCCCACCGAAGCGGGAAGACGGTTTTCTCCACGGATATAAATACTTTCTGTCGATTTTTGGAGGATGGCACTCAATTTTCTCTCTCGTTTTCTAGACTAGAAAAAGTAAAAACTCAGTAGAATCTTATTTCTAAGTTCAAACAAATTTACCTTAGTCTCATATGTCCCTAAGTGTTGTTGGTAATACAAACAGAATCTCACCAAGTTGCGAACATCAAATCCAAAATATACATCGGGAATAACTCCGACTAATGACGGCGAGGCTTCACCACAACTACTAACAGAGCGCAATATCATGGCGACCTTAACTGTGGCGTCAGAAATTAAAAAATAACCGTCAACGGCGCCGGAAAACGGGAATAACAACTCGGCAATGAAAAAAGTCCTCGAAATTGAATAACGGTTTGATTTTCCTCAAAAATCAAGTGATTTAAAAGAAATTTGGGAAAGAATTTATCGGAATTAACTTCCTAAGATGATGAAATTAACAAAAAAATGATTAAATCATTAAAAATGGAGTATCGATTGATGGAAGGAGAAAGATTTTCTGCTGCAATTTGGTACAAAAGACCATATTTGTGCCAAATGTACCAAACCGACCCGAATCCACTCACGCCTTGACCTGCTACCCGCACCCTATTTATTAAGGATAAATCTGTCCCAAATTGATAATAACGGCCACAATTTGTGTTTGTGAAGAGGGTGGGTCAAATATTGTGTTTTAATGCCCATCATGGATATATGATACAATATTCTCATATTAATTTATATATTCAAGTTTTTATTTATATTTCCTTAACTCATTCATATATATCATGCCGACAAAAGTATATTTATTTCAAATAGGAAATTTCATTTATAAATATACAATAACGAACATTTTACATGAATTTTTTAATATTTTAATGATTCCATATTTTAATTAATTATATCTTCTTAATTCATTTAATAGTTTTTTTGTTTTAAAAGAGTTCATTTAATAGTTTAATTTATGGTTAAATTACTTTATGACACGACCTTTCCTGCATTAGTTGGTGTGACCTTTGAAAAATTATACAAACCCATATAAAAGGATTAGACATAATGCACGCTTTTCAGATCAATATGCTCATAACTTACTTTAATTTAGGGGAAAAAATTATTCAACTTCCAAATTATTTGAAATAAATATTTTTCAATTTAATATTAATGGGAAAGTAATACTTAAATTTGATCATATTTAATAGTGAATGTATATATGGATATTGTTTTCAATTTTTTATTCAAATCATTCTGAAAACATAAATAAAAAGAAATTCACATTACTTTTTTTTAGACTCCAAAATTGAAGAGTCTGAATGAAATGAACCATATATCAAATTATTCATTTCTTTTCTTTCATAGATGCAATCCGTATAGCACTAATTATAAATGTAAATTTTTAGAAGGGTAATGGTCCTAGTCCAATTTTCCAATTTCTATAAGGGCTAAGACTAATTATTCAGACATTTTTAATTTTTTTTTATGAAAACAAGTAAAAAAATATTATAATATTAATATTGATGTTGTTTTGACGAGCAACATAGTTTTTAATCAAATTCGAGATGAGTACGTGTAAAGAAATTCTTATTCATTTTGGGTTGAAAAATATTTAATAAGTAATACACGACCTATTCTCATTCCTTACTAAGCCCGATAGGCAAAGATGCCAATTTAATCGAAACTGACACGCCAATCTTAATAGACTGAGGGAAAAAAAAAGGATTATAATCGAGAATTTCTAGCCGAAAAAACTTGATTGACCGAGTGAGTTGGTAATTAGTAGATAGTATGCAGTGAGTTTAGGACGACTAAGATTGCAAAGTCTCTTAATTAATTATGTTTGGGAAGTGTAAGTATATATAAACTTTAAAATGAAATGAATGAAAATAATTAATGAGCGGGTAGCCAACACATTGTTATTCCTAACCGATTATGATAGGTAGGCATGTTAATTTTGACCAAACTGATTGACTGATCCAAATAGACCAAGAAAAAAAATGATTATGATCGAAATTTTTTTAACTTGATTGTCTTAAACCAAAAATAGATACAGAACCAATTAGTATAACAACTTGTAGTTGAATATTTAAATATTTTTAAATTCAGACGAACTTTTTAATGATAAGTGTGTTTTACTATACAGATTTAAGACTAATGTGTAGTAAATTTTTCAAGAGACAAATTTTGAAATAGCCATAATGAGCATTACAATATAAACTATAGCCCACCTCCTTCAAAATATAAATTTTGGCCACTTTTTTGCAATTTGGGACAAAAATACCCTTAATGAAACGCGGAGCGGGTCGGGTCTGGCGCGGGCGGGCGCGGGTCGGTTCGGGTTGGTATCAGACATCTGGTACTTCTGGTACAAATTTAGTCTTATTAGTACCAACTGTTCTAGTAAATCTGGTACAAATTTAGCCTTATTAGTGCCAACTGTTATAGTACAACTAGTACAAATTTAGCTTTATTAGTACCAACTGTTCCAGATTTGGTACAATTGGGACGAATTATCTAATTAGTTCCACATGTTCCAAATTATGACGTGGTACTATTGGTACCAATATTATAATTTGTTCCAATTGTTTCAAGTTATAATACGGTACTATTGGAACGAAGGGTCTAATTGTACAAATAGAATCCATTAAACAAAACAAAACACAATAAACCAACAAATCAACATCAACCAATTCTCATAAACAAAAACAATTATGGGATCATCGATATTCACCAATTTTGATAAACAATTCTACATATACATCTCAATAACTAGTCTTCTTGAACGACTTAAAAACCTTGAGATCAAGCACGACCCTACCACCGATCCAGTCGCAACAGCAACTGAGATGATCAAACACACGAAGCTCAGCATCTGCAGCAAAATCCAGCTCGTGCTTCACCTCTCTATGATTAAAAAAGAAAAACAGTCGATGTATTGATTTCCGGATGTACTGTACCTTCACACTCATCCCCAAACCTCACTCATTCGCTCCACACACATCCCCCATCATCTTCAACCACCCCCAACCCCCAATTCTCCGCTTCCTATCAACCGGGCCTCCCGCTCGACTCGACCCAAAAAGCCCGACACCGTAGCCCGCACCCACCAGCTCCAGAGTCGCCGCCTCTGGACCTATGCCCTCACAAGCAGCTGCATCGCCGGATTCATAGTAATCGTGCTCAACCAAGGATAAATTAGTCTTCTACGTTAACCCCCACCAAAGCCCTAGAAAAATACACCTCTGATCCCTCAAAATCCAAGTTCTGCCTCGACGGCCTCGTGGTCAAGAACAACGTCGCTCAGATCCCGTCGTCGCCGGAGATCCAGTTTTTCGTCACCGATTTGATCACCGACATCGTGGTCAAGTACGAGGGCAGCGCGTTCTGTTCCTAGATGTAGCGCTAGTTGTCCTTGAAAATCTGGAACCGCTTCTCCCTTTTCCTCCAAAGCGTTGTACGATTTCTCGTGCTTCGCCATCCACGCCACGTGCAGCGACCTCACCTCGTTGTTGGAGCGGCGCCCAGCGGCGACGCCGTGCTTTTCGTCGTAGGAAACGATGGACATATCGGAAGCTGCAACGGAGAAGATGTGATTCAATTTTCCATAGATCTGTGGTTGTGTGTGTGTGTGTGTGTGTAATGCCCCGTAAATTCCTTACATTCTAAAAGTTTAAAGTTAATTAAACAAATGGTTTTGCATGCCTAAATTTATAATTTTTGAATTCTACGGCTAACGGTCGAACCCGTTATTAAAAATAAATTACGGGGGTCAACTAGATGACTTCTGTATTTAGGGTTAGAGCGTACGAAAAGTTTTAGTTCGTAAGCTTAGAACGAAAAAACCGTTTAATTTTACGTTTGCAAAATCGCAAATACGAACACGTCGAGAAAGTTTGTTTTTACGTTTTTCCGGACGAAACTCGGACTTGTCGTCCCGAGTTTTTGTCAAAATAAATTTTATAAATTTATTTTCTAATTCAGTTCATATGTTAGAATTTGTAAGTCAAATCGAATCACGACGATTTTTGTATCGAACAACGTCTTCGTCGTTTGTTTTCCCGTAACGTCGGATCGTGCCGGAAAAACCCGTAAACTCTCTAAAAAAATTCTACATGCACCGCCACCTCATTCCTATAGTGAAAGACATGCATGTTTGTTACTACTTAGTTTAATGACACCTAAACTACCTTTTTACACCTTTCAACCAATCCATCATTGCAAAAAAACTTGAACAACACAATTTCCTTTCATCTCTCTCTTTCTCGGCAACTCTCTCTTCTCCCTCAATCTTCATTTTTTTTTTATCTTCTTCATCCACCTCTATCCTCCATTGAAGAGCCTTCAAAGCTTGGAGAAAGAACACAAGTCCTCAATCATCCATCAAACACCATACTTCTTTCTTTATTTTTCAAGGTATGATGATGATCTTTAATCCTATCCAATTCTTTTTTTTTTTCCCTTCTTTCCTTCATGTTCGAATTCTTTAAGGTTTAGTATGGATGTTTTGATCTTAGAATAATGTAATTAGATATGTTAGATAGGATAATCATGGATTAAAATGGAATAAAAACAAGAACCTTAATTACTATGTCAATGCAGAATTTTTTTGGGAAATTGTAGGATTTTAGTTTTTCTTCTTTTGATCATGAATTCATGCTTAGTAGAGGTTTAATTAGTATTTGGGATGAAAAGGTATTGAAAGCCCTATGTTATTATGAAATTTAATTAGGGTTTGAAGTATAAATTAGGGGTTTTTGCATGTTAATTGATAATAGAATTGCAATTGATTAATTGGTGATATAAGAGTATGTTTAGTAAATAAATGTTGCTAATTGGAGAAGAAAATCAACTCCTTAACATTTATATAAAACCAGAAATTTATAGAATAATTAGGAGTTTATACATGCTTGATATAAATGATGAATTGTTAATGGAATTATAATACAAATCATATTAGTTGATTATAGAAGTTAATTGGAATTTTTCTAAAAATGTTTAATGAAATGTAAGAGACTAAAATCACCTTATAAACTGAGTTATAAAGATGTTAAGATGTGTTTGCATGCATGAAAATGATTCAAGTTAGATATAGTTTAGCGTCGTAAAATTTGAACGAAAACCGACGACTTTTGAAAAAAATCGCGTAAGAGACGAATATCTAGTTGTAACTGAAAATCAAGAAGTCGGATGAGAATTCTAATATGATATTATTCTTTATAATGAAATTTAGAACATCTTTCTAGCTGACATCATAAGCATCCGAGTCGATATAATATGGGTTATAGTTGTAATCGAGAACTAGAATGCGTTTGGATTTTCTTTGTTGGTTTAGTAATTGATAGTTGAAATCCGACGTTAGAACGTCGTGCTTTTGAACAAGTTGAAAAGGAATTTGTCACGTACGGAGGTACGTGATGACTGCTTTAAGAATCCAGTTTCTAAAAAAGTTGAATACGAGAATTTAAAACGAACCTAAAACGTTATACGACGAACTTATCAATCAATTAGGGTTTCCACGGCAGTTTTGCGACCCTCGCCGGAAACTGTTATAACTTCCAGCTCGTTTATCGGATTTGTGATCCGTAAATTGGAGCGCGAACTAGAATTCCTAAGCTTTCTAATGGTACAGGGCTCACCCCCTTTTTTCCAAATCCTCTCTGGACAGCCTCCAGAGTTACTGGACTGTGCAGTGAATTTTCAGTTTCTTGTTTTCTAAGTTGTTTAGTTCACAACTTAGCTTCTTTCAATCGTTTAAGTCGTTTTTATCTATCGAACATCTACCTACTGACCCTAAAGTCAAGTACAAGACCTCTAGTGATGGAGACCAATCGAGACCTTATATCTTATCTTTTCTTTAAAGAAGTAATAAACGAGAAATTCCTTAAATCATTCAAAGAATTAAAGTAAATCGCCTAAGTTGTTTCTTTCCAACTTAGCTTCTCTTAATCTTTAAAGTCGTTTTAGGATATCGACTACCATCTCTACTGACCCGAGAGTCGAGTATGAGATCTTCCAAGTTCTAACGAGATTGATACGAGTCTTGTTTCCCGTTTAAGTAAAACGAATTAATTAAGCGTGCAAATGCCTAAAGAATGAAACAACTAAAACCTTCTTCGATTCTTTTTAATTGATTATCGTTACGACCCGTTTTTAAGTATATTTATTTTACGATGAAGGAGCAAGCCAACTGTGAAGAAAGGACGAAAGATCCGAAGTTGGAAGCGTTTGCTTTAAGTTCTGTATTTACAAGGTGGGCTTTTATCTATATCAAATAAAATGTGGGTTTTTTCACAACTCGAAAGTATTATTTATACGCTTTGATAATTGTGTTTTCAAAGTGATAATCTTGGCATAAACTGTTTCAACTTTTTATGTGAGTTCTCTTGTACCTATCTGAGTTAACATTCGTGTTTTCCAGATTTCTGAGTTAACCTTCGGGTTTTCCAGACTTTTAGAGTTAATCTAACTAGGTTAACTAACGATCGGCTCTGAGTTAGCTGCTAAGTGCTTTCCAGAGTTAGTG